>CM034146.1:799167690-799767690 GCA_019776745.2 Taxus chinensis
AAATTTGTATTTTAGTAATAATATTAGAAAATAAAACAATGTAATAAAATGAAATATATTGAAATATAAATGTTGAATAATTTATTTGATATTTTTAAATGAAATGAAATAAATTAGATAAGAAAGAAAAAGGGACTAACCTGAATTAAACTTACCTTGCAGTAATATGGGACAAGGATAGGGTGATGTGCTAGCTGAAGTGAGTGTCGTAACGTACAATAAAATTGTAGAAGGGGGTAGATCTGGTAAGACTAGGTGTGCATGGGGACAAACAAGCATATGGGAACCCTAGTAAGAAATATGGGTGCCCCAGGTTATGGATGTGACTTAGAAAATAGATCTGATATAGTCACTAAACCTTCAAAAATACTTCTCCCTTGATCAATTTGGTGTCGCACTTGGTTTGCTAGTGTCATTGTAAATATCCAATGAATAATCTCAGATAAAACCCCACACAAAAGCATCAGACCCCAAAAAGTAAATATGCAAATTAATGGGTCATATTTTCATCAACTTCAAGATGGATGGACTTATGAAAAATCATTGCACTACATCATAAACGTGATGTAGTTATATTTTTATTTGTGTGTGAAATGTTGTGCCTAAGGTTCCTTATAGCCAATGGTGCCAAAGTAGCGGACAATAGCTAGAAAAAAAATGTAGAATGGTGGATGGAATAAAATAGAATCACCTTCCAATGAAGTTTGCTGATGCATAATAATGCCCAAATGTAGTCCCTTACCTTACTAGATAGCTACCCTTGATAGTGAGATGTCCACCCATAGTGTAGTGAGTATGCTATGTTAATAAAGAGATCTCTTGTTCAAATTTTGACACTAGTGACCCGAAATTTCCAAGTATACCTATAGTAATACACAAGGTAACCATAAGGACCAACCTCAAACAAAGAAACTAAGTATGACAACATGGGTGCCTAAAATCATGGACTGGGGTGCCCCGGGGAGCCCTAGTGCAACCCTAAACACCCCAATATAGATTTAGAGACAAAAAATGAGCAAATTATGACACCTAAGACCTCCTAAAAAACCCCAAAAATGGTAGAGACAAGTGATGACTAAACTAAACAAAAAAAATGACCCCTGACTAACTAAAAAACAAGACCAAAGGATGGGTCACTAGTGAACACTTTTATTACACGAGATCCATATATAAAATAACATACCTGGAGGTATTAATGTAATAGTAAGTGTGTGTTTTTTGTGACTATATTTTCCCCCACTTCATGTTGGTGAGAGAAAATATCTAGTAACATAAATTACATAGAGATGTGTACCGTGACAAAAAATTGATGAATCCCAAGTTGTAAAAGAATGCGCAAATGTGTAGTAGAAGTGTGCCGATAGAACTATAAAAGCTTTTCAAACCATGGATCAATGATTCGATCCATACAACGTATCAAAAAGTGTAAGTGTCATGATGAAGTGTAGAAAATGAAAATGATGAATATGATATAGATTATTTCGAACGTGGTTTAATAATGAATAGTTGGGTAGGGAGTGATCATCTCCCAACCCGAACACTTGTATATGAATGAAATAATTTGAAAATTTGGGCATCCTACCACAAGAAGAAGAGTGTAGGGTTAAAAGTGTGTTGTTCTCTAAAATTTAACTACATCCTCAAGATCTATCCGGTATAGATGGACTCAGATCAAATGTTGTTGATTTTTAGATCTTAACAATTTTGATTAAATAATTGACCCATATAGGAGTGATAAGGCGAAAGGAAATCTTGCCCCCACTCCACGGATGTCACCATAATGTAAATGATTTTCAAGTTATGTCATCTGGAATTAAATGCGATAGAGAATGACATGACTTCCAAGTTGGGTCATCTAGAAGTGAACACGATATAAATAGGTAGCTTCCAGGTTAGGTCATTAAGAAGAAAATGTAGAATGAAAGATACGGCTTCCAGGTTGGGTTATCTAGAAAAAGACGTGGAATATAGAATAAAATACCAAATTAGGTCATCTAGGAAAGAAGTGGTGAATGTAACTCCCAAGTTAGGTCATCTGGGAGACCGCTCCTAGATTTGAACGTCATTGATTTGGATTGATTGATTGATTGTTTTCAATTGTTACTCGTAGAGATTTTTTCCACTACTTTCCCCCAAGTTAGGTCATTAGGTGAAAGTTGTTAGAAAGTGATAATATGTCTCGTAAAATTATTTTTAGTCATTTTTTGCCCCCAGGTTAGGTCATTAGGGGGAATTGATAGGTTATAGTACATGATCATGTTTAGGAAATGTTCAATGATTTTTGCCCCCATATTGGGTCATTAAGATATTTTTATGATGAAATGCAACGGTATAAATTACGAGGTGTTTAATTCATGATATTGGAACATGTTTTGACATAAGGGGGATTATAAGGTGACCCCCAATAATATGCCTCCATTTCAGTGAAGGAGGGAGTAATGGAAGGAATGGACTCTAAGATCGAAAGTATCAGAAAAATGTGTAAACATGTATGCGGTGGATATGAGAGTATAGTGAAAATATATAATGCATGTGAAACATGTACCATATGGTGGAAGACATCATGAAGAAAATAATCTTAGAAACGGGGTGTAAATCAGAGTTACAATGATAAAGATATGATCGAAACGATGTAAGGAGTATTAGTTCAGGTAATAAGCATGAAATATGGACCATAATAAAATAAGTATTGAAAAGTGACTATAAATAGTAAAGTGAATAGGTAACTTATCACTTAATTTTTCTTTTTCTCGAGTGTGAGAGTGTGTATGGAGTAAGTAGAGATGCCTTAAATGAGACCATTTTATCTTAGCCAGTTTGAGAGAGTGGCGACCGCTCTAGCATCCCGTACTATGACAGAGTTGGTAAGTGCATTATTTTTACAAAATGTATGGTGTACTAGGAATTTTTGTTGAATTTTTTAAAATTTATGGTTTTTGATTTTCTTGACGTTTGGCACCTGGAAAAGAGCAGTGAGGGTGCTAGTGACCCCTAGAACTGGAGAGCCTAGAATGAACCGCTAGTGTGAACTGCTCTGGGGTGACCCTGTCCTGAATTAGGGTGCCCTAGTCTATTTTTTTTATTATATTATATATATATTGCTAAGGAATTTTTTCTAGGATGGTTATAAGTTGTATTTTCTTATGGGATGTGTGCTAATGTTCTGTTTGATTTTTTTGGTGTTGTGCAGAGGAAGATCCACTTGAGGGAGTTCTTTGGTGGCCGTCACTTGAGTACATTACTGGGATTGGGGTTGTCAAATGATGAGTGGATTTTGATGGACCGTTTCTTCCTGTGGCATATAGCACGGATGATGGATGTGCTCCATAATATGCCCATGTTTATTGTATTGTGCTAGAGACAGTGTGCCAATATGAGCACATTTTGGTTTCCTACAAGAGAGATGGTGATGACATTAGAGGATGTATATTGCATATTATGATTTCCAATTGTTGGGGAGAGAGTATAAGTGATGGAGGTAGTGGATATGGAGTGGAAAATGCACTCGGCTAGATGATATTTTTTAGGGGCCTAGGTGCCTGCTGAGGACCATATCAGTTTGGATGCGATATTACAAGCGAGGGTTCCATGGTTATGGAAGTTCATCGTAGTGGTGATTGCATCATGTATAGTCATGGAGGGAAGATGTGTTGGCATATTATATAAGATACACGATATATGTCATCGTATAGAGGAGGATGGGATGAGATATGAGTCGACATAGTGTGTGTTGGCCCACTTGTACAAGGACTTGTATTGATTTACATATGATGAGCATGGTAGGGGTATAGGGGCCACCACAATGCTACATGTATGGGTGTATGAACATATACTCATATTGATACCAGTTGTAGGGCCACAAGGAGATTGGGTGCATCTTGAGATATTTTTTCAATGTTGGGTTGTTATCCGTGTTACAAAGATGGACACATATACTTTTAAATCCTTGGTAGATAAGATGTTGTTAGAGTCAGTTATTAGGAGGTCATATCATGATTATTGGGGATGTATTGAGGATGCTACAGAGTTGCGATGCATTTAGAGAACTATGTGTCTAGAGGACTAATTTCCATGTGTGGCAGAGTTTTTTCAGGTAGAGAGGGTATCACGGAAGTTTGGTATTGTATAGGATGTTCCCCTATAGCCATAAATATGGTTACAATTAGTTAGGGCTCCTAGGATGGCAGGTGCTAAGCCAAGGCCCACGTTAGAGCAGTTGATACCACCAGGGCTAGATGAGATAGACCTAGTGATAGCAGTTGTAGATAGATATGACACAGGGTGCACAAAGGATCATCGAACATGGTGGGTAGTGCATTGGTTGATATTGTTATATCTAGTGTTTATAGGTACTTTAGAGCTACCACCAAGAGGAGTGGGCAAGGGAGATTTCCTTAATGCTATACAAGAAGTTGTGGCACATCATAAGTATTTTTCGATGCTTAAAGTGTTGTCAATTACTTGTTTATGTCGATTTGTACGCATTTGACTAACATGGTTTGGTATTTTGTAGATGTAGGATATTCCTATTGGTCATTGATAGTAGACACATCAATCTGTAATTTGACACAGAATGTGCCTAGTGATGTGTTATGTGGAGGGATACTATAGGGTGTGGAAATTATTGTAGGAAAGCATGTCCATTTTGTTTGAGTTAATGGCCATAGTAGCGGTGACATTTACAGTGCTACTTGGCAAGATGGATGAGGCACGGGAGAAAACTCAATGTGCATGAGAGGCATTAGGTTCTGGTCCCTTGAACCATGACATGTTTGTGTGATATTTAGATTTACAACATCAGTTCTCAGAGAAGAACATGGAGATTGCTATGTTATGTAGACAGGTGGAAAAGTTTCAGGGCCTTGAAATGTGGCATCATGTTAGTGGTGAGGCATCTAGTTCAAGGTCTCTCAAAGTACACTAGAGTGATAGTGATGATGAAGTTTGATAGTGATGATTGTATATGATGTAGGGTCCTTATCCCTAGTGATGAAACATGTTTTTGGGATGATGATTGTATGAAATTTATATGGATGGAAACCAATTTTATATATATATTAGATTGATGTGGGGATGTTTTTGTATTTCCAATGTAATAGATATGGTATGTTTCGATGGTTATTATCCTAGCATGTGTTTTGTATTGTATGTGATGAATGTGTTGGAACATAATGATTAAGTGGTTTGTCCAACCCTTAATGTATATGGGTTCATCACTAATACATAGGTTAATATTTAATAATATGAAATATTTATATTTCTATTATTAAATATGCTAACCTAGGTATATACTTTAGGTTAAATATTTAATATCATGAAATTATTATATTTCTAATATTAAATATTATAAACCTAAGTGTATGTGTCAAACATTTTAGGTTGAAAAGGTGTGTCGGGAGACATACTTGATCACCTTATATAAAAAGGACTTTAGGTCCTCATTTGATATATTCGGGAAATATATCAAAGGTGTGCAAATGAAGTGATTTGATTTTACCCTTGATAACTAGGGTTTCAAAGGAGGAGGTAATATTACTAGATGTAAAATAAGTTCTCTGAAGTAAAATATTATTTTCAAAGTGGTTTTTACCCTATTGGGGTTTTCCACTATAAATATTGTGTCACCTGTGTTATTTATTTCCTGTAAGTATTTCTTTATTTACTTATGTTATGATGTAATCTTTATTTAAATATTTATTATCACATTATGTAATATGTAAGTTGATTAAATCTATATTTAGTAGAATCATCAAATTCTAACATGGTAACAGAGTGAGATAAATTAAATAAATTAAGATCAAATGTTTTGTATTTTATTTATTTAATTTGTATGGGTTTTTTCAACCAGCTCGAAAGGGTATTTAAAATTATCTGGTCCCCTTCTTTTTTTTCCCAATTTATTTTGGCACTACATTTGTGCACTTAAACTCTCAGTAAAACTTTTAGGGTTTTTCAATTTTAAATCCTTAATTTTTGGGGGGGAAGATGTAATATGATATGATTCTTACTTTTATTTACATTTAGTAAATTATATGGAATTAATGTTTAGTTGGAGATTGATGTGTGCAATTACATGGAATTAATGTTTTTTTGGAGATTGATGTGTGCACAGATGAAAAGGTCTTCAAATTTTTACTTGCGTGAAAATCACATATAGAAAAGGAAAGTATTTATTACTATATGAAATAATTTTCATGTTTTATATAATTTCAAATGTTTGTAGGTTAAAGCTTTCGGAAGTTAAATTCATAGCCATATTCTTTGGCCCCCTCTAAAAGGATTCGATTTGAAAAACTATAGTTTATAGTTAATTTATAACTATATCCTATAATATGAATAATGTTTATATAATGATTTACATAAACATCGTATTAAAATATATATAGTTTTGGAAAAATAACTATATATTAAAAGCCTTAAACCATCTTAAAATTACACGAGATTGAAGGAAGAGTCAACAAACCATATTATAAACCTAAGTTTAAATCATATTTAAACTTAACTTATAAATTTAGGCATATATAGTATTTTTAAAAATAAACAAACCTAAGTTTGAATCATATTTTATATATATGGTTAGTTTAAACTGCTTAAAATATAAAATTTATTAGATTTGATTTATATATGTTTAAAAAAAAATAAAATGAAGTGCTTACTTTTTTTAGTAAGGGGCCCTGTGTTTATTGCTTGGCCATGAAGGGATTACTTTTTAAATCTTAATGCTTATTAAATAAAACCTAACATGTGTCCCTAACAATTTATATTGTGCATGTAAGGGGATGGCCCCATTCATTTATATCTTATAGTTTATAAAAACTATATAAATCAACTTATTTAAACGTTTTATTTTATATAAGAGTGAGAGTGTAGAATAAAATGAGATAATATATCACATATAAATGTGGAACTCTCAAGTATAAATGAAGAATTAAAAAAAGGGCTAGTTTATTGGTAGCCCACATGAAGTGTGGTAAATATTTATTAAAATATTGTTAGTTATAGCCACATAAAAGTTTTAAAGCTTTTATCTTGTAGGAATTTTATAAAATATTTTGCAATTTTTTTTACCTGGTCTATGTCCTTTAAACCCCTTTAGTAAGGGTTATGTGTTTTTTATATAAAAAAATACTATAGTTTATAATTTTTATGAACTATATGTTGTTTTTTATTTACATTCTATAAATTATATACCTTTTTTTAATAAAAAAAATTATATATATTTTTATATTATAAATTATAATAGCTTATTGTAATGTATTAAAATATAACCTCCCTAATATTATAAAGAAGAAGAAATTCTGAAATTTCAAATTTTTGAAATATATAGAAAATTTTAGCTTCATTAAATTTGACGGTCAAATGACCGTCACAGTAGACCGAACATAAGACAGTATGACAGTCATTTAGACATCAAATTTAAACTCATAGGTTCCACAAAACATTCAATGTGTTAAAATTGATGGTCAAATGATTGTCACGATAGACCAAAAAATAAGCCATTATGACGGTCATTTAGACATCAAATTCAAGATCCCCGAATCTTTGTCTATATTTATTTTTTTCAAAAATTTGATGTTGTTATGCATTCTCAGGGGTCTCTTCTTCACTTCTATATGATCAAAAATATTATATAAATCTAGGGTATAATCCAGAGCCCTTTATATTACAGACTATTATATTGATCATAGGAGGTTAATTAGTATGCATTGTAATGACATAATTAGTTATGATTAAATAGTTTCTTTAGATCTATAAAATTTAGATATGATTATATTAAAAGTGTTGTTTTTATTATTGATAAATATGTATCTAACTCTGTGGTACATTGTATATTATAATGGGGTGTGTTTTACAAGTTTAGGAAAATAATGGCATCCAACTATTTCTATCTTGACAAAACCCAGATCTTGAATGAAACCAACTACAACATTTGGGTCAAAACATAATTTATGGTGAGGAAGCTCTGGATGATTGATTCTGGATCTGAGGTTTCTCCCACTGGTCATCAAGAAATTGTAGATAATATGAATACATTCTTGCAATGAATGTAGGAGGCTCTTTCTATGATTTTAACGTAATGTGAATAATGAGTACCTTCTACACATTGATAATATCGAACATCTAAAAGAGGTATGGACACAACCAGAATCCATGCATGAATGGTGCTTGGTATATCAAGGATAGTAATGAGAGTACAATAGCTGAAGGAATTCAAAGAAATGGTCTGTATATTTTTGATGATTTATCTTCACCATATTTTTTATATCTCAAAGTTTGAATAGTTCAAAAATATGGCATGAAAGGTTAGGACATGTTAATTATCGAAGCTTATATGAAATGTCTAGATATAATCTAGTAAAAGGTTTACATGTGTTTTCTTTTTCTCTTGAAGTTACTTCATTAAATGATTCTAAATGATGATTTTGATTCTAATTTATTAAATGGTCATCACGATGTTTTTATGCTATAGATGTTTCTAAAACTCTTATCTTCCTAGAAAAGAAATAAAATTGGGCTTAGTTTATGTTAGAAAGTTCAAATCCTATTGAATGATGCTTGGTATTTCAAGGATAGTAATAACCTTAGGAAAATGACCAGAAGCCATCATATGTACCATGCACTAATTACCTTGTATGAACCTGAGCCGTGAAGTATTATAGCATCTAGGTGGATATACAAAGTAAAATATGATGTTGATGGTAGTATGAACAAACATAAAGCTAAAATTTTTGATAGAGGTGTCACTCAAAAAACTGGTATTGATTATATTGAGACATTTCCTAAAGCTAAAATGAGTACTGTTAGGGCCTTATTTGCAATTGCCACTCAATTTGGGTGGGAAATCCACTAAATGGATAAGAAAAATATTTTCTTAATTACGATTTAAAAGAAGAACTTTATATGTTTCATCCTAAAGGATTTGAAGAAATTGGTAAATAAAACTATGTTTGTAAGTTCATAAATCCTTGTAAGGATTAAAACAAGCTCATAGAGCTTGGTATGTGAAAATTATTTCCTTCTTTAAACTATTAGGTTTTGTTATTTATTCTTCTAACAATGGTATATTCATCAAGTAATGAGGATCACATATTAACATTATATGTATATATGTTGATGATTTGCTTATGACTTGTGACAATTTTGATTTAATTCATAGGATTAAAGAAAAATTGAAGCAGTACATTGAAATGAATGAGTTAGGTCTCTCGTATCATGTTCCTTGTATGACTGTATTTCATTCGATTTTTATTTTTCAAAACACAATATGCAACCATTGTATTGAAATTTTTTCTTATGATTGATTGTAAACCGTTTTCTACTTCAATGGAAGTTGGAGTAAATATTGATCCTAAATCTACATATGAAAAAGGTTGATCTTATTTTATATATGTTTTTAGTTGATAGTTTGATTTATCTAACTATAACTAGATTAGATATTTCATATACAGTAGGAATTACTTCAAGGTTTATGCAGGAACCTTTTTTAGAGATCATTGGAATCTTACAAAAATAATTTTTAGATATTTGAAAGGAACAATCAATTATGGGTTGCATTATAATAAGAATGAAAATGTTAGCTTATATGGATTTTGTGATTCTAACATACTAATGTTGTGTTATAGAATCTTAATAGTGATTGTGTAGAGTTATACATAGACGATTTTACTGTGCATGGAGACACATTTGATGATGCCTTAAACAATTTGTATAAAGTATTAACAAGATGTGACAACACCATTTGTCTCTTAGTCATAAAAAATGTTTGATGATGGTTGATGAGGGGATTGTTCTAGGACATCATATTTCAAAAAGAGGAATTCAAGTTGACCAAGACAAAATTAAGATTATTTCAAACTTACCTGTTCCTCAAACCCCCACGGCTATCAAGTCATTCTTAGGACATGTTGGGTACTATAAGTGTTTTATCAAATATTTTATTAAAATTTTTGCCCCCATGTTTTCCTTTCTTACCAAGGATTGTGAATTTCTATGGGAGGAAAAATATAAACATGCTTTTGAAGAGATTAAGAAAAAACTAATCACTTCTCCAATATTAGGAGGACCTAATTGGGAGAAACCTTTTCACATCTAAATAGATGACTCAAATAACTTAATTGGTGCATTTTTGGGACAAAAAGATGAAGACGGAAAAATGTATGTTATTTACTACCTTAGTAAAAATCTTACTCCCACTAAAAGAAATTACAACACTAGTAAAAAGGAATTTCTTGGTATGATATATTCAATTAATAAATTAAAACATTATATTATAGGGTACAAAATATTTGTACATACAAATCATTCAACAATTACATACTTAATGAACAAACCAATGGTTAGAGGTAGGATAATCAAATTGTTATTACTTTTACAAGAATTTGATATTACTATTATGGATAATCAAGGAAAATATAATGTGGTAGATGATTTATTGTCAAGATTGACCACTGTAGGGGAAAAAGATGCAGTTAACAAAAACTTTCTAGATGAACAATTATTTTCTGTTTCATATTATACACCATGGTTTGCTGACATGGAAAATTATCTTACAACAGGGAAGTTTCCTCCCTATTTTACTAGGAAAAGAATGAAAATATTAATCAAAAGAAGTGCACAATTTAAATGGTTAAAGGGAATGTTATTTAAATATGGCCTTGATTTGGTTTTACGAAAGTGTGTGAGAGAGGATGAAAGTTTTCACATACTTAGGGCATGTCGTGATGAACCAAGTGGAGGTAACTTTTTTAGTAAAAAAAAAGCCCAAAAAATACTTAGCACTGGATATTATTGGTCATCTCTGTATAAAGATGTGAATAAATACATCAATTATTGTGATCCCTATCAGAGGAAGGGACAACCAACTTTTACTAGTGAAATGCCTCTGCAACATCAAGTGGTGATTGAAGCATTTGAAAGGTGGGGGATATATTTCGTTGATCATTTTAGTCCTCCTTCACAGGGAAAGGAGTAAATTATTGTTTGTAATTATTATGTTAAAATGTAGGGAGAAGTGAAGGATTTAAAAAATACTGATGAAGATGGAGTTGTTGATTTCCTTTGGCAGAGAATTGTGATGAATTTTGGTGCACCAAGAAGTATAGTTCCATATCAAGGCCCACAGTTCATGTCTAATACGATCCATTCCTTCACAATGTACTATAAGATCAATCATAGGAATTCATCTCCCTATCACCCACAATCTAATGGACAAGCAAAAGTGACAAACAAGGAATTGGAAAACATTCTCACCAAAACAGTTTAAGCAAGTAGAAGAGATTGGGTGAAAAGGATACCTTAGGTTGTTTAAGGTTATAACACAACTTGGACGACTATAATAGGATTCTCACCATATGAGTTATTCTATGTGAAGAATACCTTATTACCCATTGAATTTAAACTACAAACATTGAGAACAACAAGTAAGTTGGGTATTGAATTAGATACAACAAAAATAGAAATAATTATACAACTCAATGAATTGGATGACATGAGGATGGAAGCACTTCAAAAGAAAAAGATAATCCAAAACCAAAAGAATTAGTGTCCTGATACAAATATCAAGGAAATACAATTCAAGATAGGAGATTGGGCATTACTATTTGATTATGAATACCAATAATTCAAAGGAAATTTGAGGACCAGGTGGTTAGGACCTTATCAAATTGAGAAAATATATGATAATGGCTCTATTTAGCTACTTCCCATTGATTGCAGTAGAAGAACACTTTTGGTCAATGGAAAAAGGGTAAAACTCTATAGGAATCCTCTTACCAGGAACGAATTCTTTAAGAAAATTAAAGAAAACAAGGACTTTGATCATATGGAAGAACCTAGTTCTTCCAAGATGATCAAGTAATCAAATGAAGGATATAAATAAAGGGAAGGGAATGAAAACCAGAAAATGGTGTTCTCTTCGCCCCTTCCCCACAAAAAAAAGAGAAAAAAAGGGAAGGGAATGAAAAGCAGTAAATGTCATTCTCTTCCCCAAAAATATTTCTCTCAAAAGGCTAATTGAAAACCAGATATGGTAGTTGGTGTTTTCAATAATTGGTTAATTCAAATAAAAAAACTTGTTTGGAATTCCAGCTGTCTTTTCTAACCATTTTTAAATTTTTTAGGAATGACGAGTCAACAAGGTGATTGGATTCCATAAAAAAGGATGGTAATTATGTCTTGATCTCATTAAGGGTTAAATTAAAATTTTACGTGTGTGATTATACTTGATTTAATTTGACGGTATAATGAGTTATTTATTATACGTCATGATTAAAGGGAAATAATCATGAGTTTATTCTCACTAAATAAATGAAAGTGGAGGCATATTAATAATGAACTATCATTTAGGTGGAATAAAATAAAATTGAGAATAGATGTAGAGAAATTCAAGGAGGTAATAATAAATTCATATTTAGAGTTCCGCAGTTAAGTCCAGTAGTTCTGTAGCTATATCCTAATAGAGAAAGGGTTTGAAAGAAGAAAATAATTTGAATTATCCTCTTGGCCATGGGTATAAAAAAGAAATCATAACCAAAATATGATGCAAAACTCCTTGCAGATGGATAAGTTGGCTAGAGTTTTTGAATAAATTCTCAAAATACAATGATGTCATGGTAGGAGAATTTTTTGTGAATTTAGAACATCTTAGGACCAAGGTTAAGGGAATTATAATTCCCTTTACTGTTAATATAATGAGCAATGTATCTAGCATATAAATTGTAAATGTACCAAACCCTGTAAGGGGAACTCTGGAAGAATTGGTAGAAACCTTAAGATAAGAAAGTGAAATTGAGCCCCAGTACATTTGTACCACTAAGAAAGTCATAAAATGGGTCAAAATAGCTAGGCTACCCAAACCCTTTGACAAAGTAACATTTTGGGTTGAAAAATACCTAACATGTGATGGCCAATATGGGACTATTAGAAGGGAAGTCATTAAAATATTGATATTTATTAGGTATGGGGAAACAAAGAATGATTATATAGTAAACCTTCCTAGTTTCCTCTTCGATTGCATCAATACAATGGCTCAGAGATATTCTTGGCGAGTAGGGACAATAAGGGGACATGGATTAATTCATCTGGTCTTCCAACATCATTTTTCATCTAAGAAAAATGGGGAGGAATCATGGGAAAAATTCCTCCACAAATTCCAAAAAAATGTTGATATTATCATAAGGAGAATACCAACCCCTTTCTCTCCTAGAAGTAACTTATAAATTAATCCCTCTTATGAGAAGAAGAAGGAAATAAGTGGTGTTACAATGCCAAAAAGAAGGAGATTTGAGAGGATGATCGAAGTTGTAAAATTTGTCCTTTCTTTACAAGAAACTCCTTCCCCTTTAATAATACCAGAATAACCAATAATTGTTGTTGATAGTGATATTTCACCTAGTATGGAATTGGGGATAAGAATTAGAAGAAGTTTAAGGAAGAAAACTTCTTTAGAAAATGTTGAAGTTCCTAACAGAAAAATAATTCATAACAAACCTAGGGAAAATCAGCCAAGAAATATTTAAGTACACAAAAATGCAGAGAAGGAAAATGTTGATATTCTTGGCAACATGGCAAATTTTCCTCTACAAATTCAAACTGAGTTGGAGAGAGAAGATTAAATATTGGAAAAGAAATATTTATAGGAAATTGATGACTCGGCAATATTGTCACAGGAGGAGGAATAGTTGACATCATGGAGATTAAAAGGAAAATTCACTATGGTGGAGGAAGACTGCTCATCCCCTTAGGAACCCCCAGTAAAAGAATAAAAACAATAGTTGAAGCATGCTCTTTTCTTTTTTAAAGAAAAACTTATAATTAGGAGAAAGATGAGGAATTTACCTTCCTTAAATATAAATTGGAGCATAGAGAAATGCTTATAAAATAAATGAAAACTCAGCTAACAGATAAAAATGAAGAATTCACATTAGTAAAAGAACAAATGAATGAAAAGGAAAAATAATTGCAATAGGCTACTGAATAGATTACTATGACAAAAGTATATTTAGTGGATCAATTTGTACAAACAAATCTATCTTACTTGCCCCTCAAACTTTTATGGGATGATACCTGTAGGAAGCTAAATGAGTTAAAAGTATCAAATCAGGAACTAAAAATTCAAATAGAAAAAGTGAAGAAGACATTGGATGAATGGGAAGAAAATTTCTATAAAAGTGAGGAAGAAAAATTGAAGTGTTTGTAAAAAATAGAAATGGTCTGTACAATGAGTCAAAAATTACTAATATGTAGAATACCTTCTTCTACATACAGTGTCTTCCTAGAAGAACAATTTATCCATTGGCAATCATAGAGGATTTCATGTGGCCTTCCACATGAATTGAAGGATGAAGTAGAATTCATGGTAACATATTATTTATCCAATCAAGAGTAGAAGAAACCTCTTTGTGAATTTTATTTCTACAAATTTATGTTAGAAAAGAACACAAGCTTTAATATTAATCTATATATGTGGGGGAAAGCCAACTTTAGGTGTTTCTTTCTATGCTCCAGAATCAGATAGCCTAGAAATAAAGGAAAACTAAACACTTGATAAATGCTAGTTGATATGTCTTATGTATGAGAGATAAGTATGGAAAACCATCTGCATTTGTTATACATTTCAGGGCTCATGCCTTTGAAATCTGATTTAAAGAATATTAAATTACCAGCCTGCAGAGGAGTATTGATGTATTCAGCTCATATGAAGAGGAAAATTTTGAGGAAAGTTATGATGGATGCCTAAGGAGATGGGAATTCCATACTATAGGATTAAGAAGAAGATAAGTTATCTATCCCAAAAATCTAATATGGAGTCTGGAAAGGGCCAGAACTTTATGTATAATCATTCATCAATTTTTTTAAAAACACAGAGGTATGTGGATGGGTATGATGAAAAGGCCTCCTCTCATTCTTACATCCATGTCTTCATGGAAGAATAGATAACCTCAGTATCCAACTCATTTTTAGAATTTACAAAATAAGCTAGAGGAAGGATCATGATATGACACTTCTAATCAGAAGTAATGGGACATTCAATTTCAACCATTTGATGTTAGAAGTCGATTGGAATACAGAATTCATGATCCCAGTTTTTTAGAATAGAGTTTGTAAGTGGACTTATAAACAAGTAAGTGTGGGGGAGATGATGAGATTAAAATATGCCTCATCAATGTGCAATGAATACTCTCATTTTCCTACCCCTTTTCATCAATTTGTCTACATTTCATAAATTTTGTTTGATCTAAATATAAGTTTACGATGTAATTGTCCATATTTTGTTTGGTTTAGTTCAAATGTCTAAGAAATCTACAATTCCTAAAAAATTGTGTGGAAATTCAGTTTTTGGAATAAACAGGTCATATTTAGTCAGGATAAGCAAATTGTGAATGAACCAAAATATTTTTGAGGAAGTTGGATAAAATGTGACTTATGGAACTCCAACACTTCACTCCAAAACTCGAGTACTTAGCTCTAAAACTCCAACACTTAGCACCGAAACTTTAGCAGCTGGTTCTGGAATTTCTCCAAAGTTCCAGAATAAATGGGGATCTTCTTACTCTATCAAAATTCAGTTATGGAGAAAAGAATGGGCCTTCTAATAAAAAATAAACCAAAAATTTTCTAGTTCTTCACACTCCAAATATATATATGTAAGACCAACATATTTATATCCATCTAGTTTTCTAAATTTCATATCTACTTTGGGAAGTATTTGGTTTAACTAGAATCTTTAGGTGGAAGGATAGCTATTAAACACTCATGATTTAAAAGGAATCTTTGAATGGAAAAATATATAGATAACTGAAGATAGATGTAAGGGATCCTCCAGTTAGTTTTGTAAGACTGAATAATTTACTAATAAGAATAGCCATTTAATTTTGAGTGAAACATATTGTGTTAAATCCTAATTAAAGGTGGAGCAAGGGCCCAATCCTCCAAGAAAAAGGATCTTCTCTTTCATTGGTATTTATATTTTCAAGTAATTTGTATAATTTTGTTATTTGGAAATTCTTTCTTACTTTTTTTTCATCAATTTAATTCTGTTAAGTGGAGTTATCTATTGTCCCTAAAGGAATTACAATTTACATTCTTACTTCCTTAAAGTCATTTTAAACAACATTTTCAATGTGTCTTCAATTATATGTGAAGTGTGTTTATTTCCAGTAGTGTGTTCAATTTTGTAAATTTTGTTTATTTCAAGTAGTGTGTTTAATTCTATAAGATTTGTTCATTTCAAAAATGTGTGTTTATTTAAGTAAGTTTATTATAGTTTATCTTTAATAAGGATTTTCCCAACAAATCTTAAGACACTTCAAAATCCCCCAAAAGAAAAAATAATAGTAACTATAATCAATTACTAGTTCACCTGAGACTTTACTTCTTGTACATAGCTTCAGACACACCCCTGGTTTAATATGTCATAAACCATAAGTTGATCAAATGAAGGGAATAACTACACCCATCATATGATTCAGTGATTATAGTTTTAGTGTGTGTAACATGTTTGATATTGTTCATGTTTGTTGATGTATACTTGTACTTCAATGTTTATAATGATAGATAGAATGCATAGTATGAATGATGATAGATAACATATGTATGTAGAAACAAATTTATGTACTTTAGACATTATTTAGCCTTGTCTTATACTACTATTAAGAAGTTATCAAGTGAATAAATTACTAATTTATCCCACCTTTTTGCCATCCTTTCCTTATATTTTGTTTCATCATTCCCTCTTATTTTTCTATAGTTATCTACTTGTTTTGCAATTGCCTCATCATTCTAACACAAAATCAGGGTGCCCCAGCCTTTACTGAGGTGCCTCAGGGCACCAATGTCCCACGTTATTTGCCCCAATATATGTTTCTCTTTTCCCGCTTCTTTCTGGGGCCTTTCTATCCATTTTTCATCCTTATCCTTTTCCTAGTTGTCCTTTCCGTGATTAATTATGAAATTAAGCTTGATATCCCTATAAACATAAAGTTATAAAACCATAATGAGGGGCCTAACATCACACACTGCTATCAATCTATCTATATTTGCATCCATCGCATCACTTGCATCCATTAGTGTCATGCATCAAGGTTAGAGATCTGGATCAAACATCACAACATAGGGGGAGGGATTCTATTCTATATCATGAACACATTCTATTATATTTTTCTATAGTTATCATTGCTTGCTACTTCAAAAAGTACAACTAGAAAAAAAGCACCTAGTGTACGACATTCACACACACACATGAGAAATACATCTGAGTCCAAAATGTAGTGCAATGCTCGGTGATAAAACCACTAGTTTAGCGGACGAGGTTAGTCTGACCTATTCATTTTCCATCTTTATTTTTCTTGGAGTTTGATACTTCATTTCTTCTTGTGGGTATTTATTCACCACATATGGTGCAGTCCAGAAAATCTAGTGCAATAGATAGACAGAGTAGCAAATAAAATTTTGACCATACCAAACTTAGTTCCAGAGTATTTTCAAAGACCAAGGTGCCTAACCTATAGACAAGGGCACCGTGGGGCACCCCAGTACTTTCTAAGGCACCCTAGTTAGTTCATATTTTCCAGATATTGTATTCACAAGGTTTTTGAGTGATCATCTACACTTCCTGATTCTTCTTCTAGACCTGTGACAACCTACGACATTATCTGTGAATGATCTAAGCCATTTCCTTTCCTTCTTTTGCATACCTAGGGTTTTATTTCACTCAGAATGATTAATTGTTTTTACTACATAGTCCTTGTTATCCAAAATTCACCCCTTAAGGTAATTTTGATAACATGCATCAAATTCTTTAGTCCCGAGCAAGTAGATTGAGTCAAGGCTCGAAATTATGTTTTTGGGGCCCCATCGGCTTCTCTCTAACTCTCCCATCCAACAAAAAATCCCGAGTTAGAAAAATGGAAAAATTGCAAAAGATAAGGTTGTAGGATTGTTTTAAAGAATTTCAGGTCTGAAGGGTGCATATTGTACCAGTACGGGTCATACTGAGGTTCTTCATACCAAGTTTGGGACCAAAAAAGGGAAGAAAATTGGCTAAGTCAGACATTTTTGTCCCAGGCGGTCTGCGGGACAGCTGGGACATCATGACGTGCGGGATGCGAAAAGGCGAAACAACCATAGGTAATAAAAATCGTCAAGTTTTTTTGTTTCATGTGGTTTGGGATGGCCAAGACAAAAGTACGCACGGGGTGCGAATCAGATGATTTTCCGCAAGACAGTCTATTGCAGGCAGTGCAGAGATTTTCGTCTAGGACAGCCGGGAAAAAAGTACGCGCGGGATGCACAAAGGTGAAAAAGCCACAAAAGGGGACAAGGAAGCCCGCATCGGCCGATGTGGGAGAATTCATTCGGGACATTCGGGACACGTGGAATTGATTTTGCTGAAATAGCTGTAGCAAAGAAGAAAAGTCAATGTTTGACCCATGAACTTCAAACAGCCATAACTTTTGACTCTGAGCTCCGATTTTCACAAAATTGGACTTTTTGGAATGAGCACAACATCCTCTACACCACAAAAGCTAGATTTATTATTTTTAATGAGGGTAGATATATTTAAATAAAATAAACATATTCGTCTCTAGTCAGTTAATGCTCATTCCCATCAAATGACAGAAAACGCCTACCAGACCCAAAATGGCTGCCCGCACTCAGAAGACCATAAATTTTTTATTTCTCAACGTAATCACAAAAAATTGGTACCGTTGGAATCATGGCTCTAAGACCGAAGCATAGAAATCAAAAAATTCTTGATTTGATGAGAAATCGGTCGAGATGTTTTATGAAACGTGGCTGGGTTCGTAACAATGTTTTATTTGGTAGTTGGGAGTGCAATTAAGAGGCATGGTCACCATTCTTTCTCTGCTGCAGCTCTTGGGAAAATATGGGGAGCCTTTTTCAAGTAACACACAATCATTTCACTCCAATTAATTCCTCTTACAAGTGGTGGAAGGATAGATTTCAGGATTTTCATTTTCCCCTTCTCTCTCTCTTCTCATTTTCTTATAAATTGGAGTGTTGGGCTCATTGTAAAGGGAGGTAGTTTTTGTAGCAAAGCTCTACCAAAATTTCTTTTTGAAGCTAATGTGTTGCATGCCCTTGTTGTGGAATCCTTGCATGGTGATTGAGGCCCTTTTCTTATAACCGATTGAACTGTGCATATCAAGAAACAATAAAATATAAGTTTGTGGATGCATCTTCCCCTTCTGTGTTTTCTTGCATTCTTCTTACCCCTTCAACCTTGATTACAAGAATATTATGTCTATTATTATGATCTTGTAGGGATCCATTATCATTGTGTATGCTTGAAATATTGTTGTGAATGCATTTTGCTAGATTATGGAGAACTTGTTAGCACCGAATCACAACACTCCTGGAGATATACTTGAACTCACGGTGTGATTGAATAACATGGGTACTATCTCCAAGTTTTGGTACTTACTACTTGAGATAGACCTCCAGAGAAAGCTGGTTCTTGCTCCTAAACTACCTGCCACAATCTACTCTAATGCAGGATAAGCTAACTGTTCTAATCTAAATTTCCAAGGGACCAGGGAGAGAGAATACATAAAATGAAAGCCTACATTAAAGTGGTGATACAGCAGAAAAGGAGGGTGTGAGAGTAATCTCCAAATGTGTGAAATATAGAGGCAAAGTGCACACTAGAAGAGGTGATAACAGTTCTCCATAATCTAGCAAAATGCATCCACAACAATATTCCAAGCATACAAAATGTTAATGAATCCCTGCAAGAACATAATAAATAGACACAATATTCTTATAGAAAGATTAAAGGGGAAAGAAGAATGCAAGAAAACACAGCATGGGAAGATACATCCACAAACTGGTATTTTATTGCTTCATGATATGCACAGTTCAATCTATTACAAGATAAGGGCCTGGATCACCATGCAAGGAGTCCACTACAAGGGCCTGCAACACACTGGCTTCACAAAGCAATTTTGGCAGAGCTTTGTTACCCAAAAACTCTCCCCCCTTACAATGAGCCCAACACTCCAATTTATAGAAAAAGAGAAGGAAAAGAGAAGGGAAAATGGAATTCCCAAAATTTGTCCTTCAACCACCTGTAAGAGGTATTAAATGGAGTGGAATGATTATATATTACTTGCAAAAGGCTCCCCATACTGTCCCAGGTGCTGCAGTAGAGAAAGAATGATGACCATGCCTCTTAATTGCACTCCCAACCACCAAATAAAACACTGTTATGAACCCGGCCACGTTTTGTTAAAAATCTTGATCAATCTCTCACCAAATCTAGAATTTATTTATTGCTTTACGTTGGGTTCGGAGCCACGATTCCAACGGTACCAATTTTGTTTGATTTCGTTGAGAAATGTAAAAGTTATGGCCTTCTGAGTGCGGGCAGCTATTTTGGGTCTGGCAGGCGTTTTCTGTCATTTGACGGGAATGAGCATTAACTGACTGGAGCCGAATATGTTTCTTTTATTTAAATATATCTACCCTCATTAAAAATAAGAAATCCAATTTTTTTGGCGTAGAGGACGTCGTGCTCGTTCTAGAAAGTCCAATTTTGTGAAAATCGGAGCTCGAAGTCAAAAGTTATGGCCGTTTTGAAGTTTCACGGGTCAAACGTTGACTTTTCTTCCTTTACCTTCGGCTGCTTCGGCTTTTTGCGTCCCACGCGTACCTTTGTCCCAAATTTCCCAGTGCTGCACAACAAAAATTCTCCTGAACTTCACCCGAATTCAGGCTCCCTTGTTCCTGTTCTGTCGGTGAAGACACGTGGCGAGATTTCATTCGCTCTCGGCTCTTTTGGCTTTTCGCGTCCTCGCGCGTACTTTTGGCCCGGATGTCCCAGTGCTGAACTTACCTGTTTCGGCACAATCGGTCGGTTCGCGTCCTCCGCGTACTTTTTTCCCACTTGCAAAATGGACTGACTTGTTCGCATTTCGGCTGATCCGGCCGATCCGCGTACTTTCGGCCCAAATGTCCTGGACCTTTTCAGGCTTCCTTGACAAATGTCGGCCGATCCGGCCGGTTCGCATACTAATGTCCCGCACGTCCAAAACTGTTTCGGCAGTTAGTCGATTTTTTCCACTTTTCGGCCGGTTCGCCTTTTCGCGTCCCGCATGTCCCTTTGGCCTGACTGTCTCAACTGCTGCGCGGACTCACCTAGCGGATTTTCGGACGGTTCGCGCCCTTTTCGTCCCAACATGTCCCGACTGCTGCGAGGACTAGGACTTAGCCATTTTTCATGATTTTTTTCTGCCCCGAGCTTGTTTTTTGCAACTTTTTTTCACATTTTCTCAAAACTTGCTGGGTTTTCTTCTTGGACAGGGGAGTTAGAAAAAATCTGAGGGAACCCCAGAAACATGACTTTTTGCTTTGAATCAATCTATTTGCTTGGGACTAAAGAATTTGATGTATGTTATAAAAATTACCTTGGGGGGTGAATTTTGGATAACAGTACCTAGGTGAACATGACCCTAAGGTAAATACCTACTCTAACACCAAGCTCCTGTAGTGTACATGCAAGAGATAAAATAATCTCACACCCTCCTTTTCTCACTTGTATCACTTATTCAAGTGCCATAACGCTTCCATTAAATACATATCCATGTCATCCATGGTCCCATGGAAATGCCTAAATTAAAACAGGTAGTTTCACACCTATCCTTAGGGCCGATTTTTTTTCAGGTAAATTTAGGAGCCACAACCACCTTTCTGTTGGTGTTATATTATTCAAGTAGTAAGTCCCACAACATGAAGGATGGTACCCATAAGTTAGCCTATCACTTACTATGAGTTCCAACTATTATCCTATCAAAATTATATGCAAACAATAGTTGAGTATATTATTTATCTACATTGATAACGAGTGACTTCTCTATGCAGAATCATAAACACTGTTGCACCGCTCCATTGCATTATTAGTATTAACTTTAATATTTTAAATCTACATTAGTCTAGGAGCCTGATCGCAAACTCAAAATTGTTAATCAAATAACCCTTCCACCACCTTTAAAAATAAGACGAAGATGTATAACTTGTGTCAATTATTACGAATGTGTTGGTGGAGGGAGGGAAACTTGATCGATTGTGACAAGCTGATGACGTGATCATTCTCAGACCTACTCAATAATGGCCAAATTCAACATCCTACACTCTTTCAAATATTGAATCCGGACCAATGACTAATCAGTAAACCCCACTATATAGTCTATCAACTCAAATCCCAAATGCATATAGATATTAAATATTTCTCGATAAAATCGTATCTGGACCATCCTTTAATAATTAAATAATGTCTTAACAAAATCGACCATATGTGAATAATCTCGTAACTACCAGTGTTTTGTAATGCAATCAAAACTATAATCTTTCTTTAATTGTGTCAAATAATTTAACCATGCCACGTGTATGATCCGAGGTCATGGGTGGATATGGTTAAGCATCTAATGGCTCGAACTGTATCCGGATCCACACCAGGGTTGAGCCACCTTCTCCAATTAAGGCACGATTCTCGTTCGTCCTTGGTACAATGTCTGAGGTGGCAGCGTCCCTGGCAAGCATTGATTATACATTTGAAGGTGCATTTTGGTGTCGTTAAATTATCTATGCACTAGAAGTGTGTTCTCTGTGTGGTGGATCTGGTTCACTAATGCCTTGTTGAGCTTAATTGTTATATCTTAGGATGTGAATTTACATCTTGGCCTTATAGCTTCGGATTCATAAATCCCAAGATTTAACTATATATGAAGTGATTAGCACCATGAGTATCCTCTTATGATAATCAAGTTATTTCCATCAACGGCTTGCCTCCTTCATCTCCATTATCAAGTCTGACGCGCTTTACACCATTTCTTATAGTGACACAGCTCTTATGGTGTTTCCCACAGATTGCTTCACATACACATTATTCACTTTTTTGAAGTGATGGAACTGATTTGCATCAAACAAAAAAATTTCATTAGTAACACATATTGATAGAATAGGCAATAATTCCTATGACTCCTAAACTTTCCTTTTCACCAATCACTTAATCATTTTACTCCAAAGTTGAAGCTCTTCCTAGTCCCTTGATGCATGAAACATCCTAGAATATATTCTTCTCTCCACACACCTAAGATTTGCCACAAAATTAATCTGATGTACATATTCTCACATTTATATTAGGCTTTAGTTTGATTAGATACATAACGTCTGTCTGTTCTCCTATATTTTTTAGAGATTGATAGTCCTATGCTTTCCTCATATATTAGGATCTCTATTGATAAGACCTTCATCCCTCGACCTTATATGATTGAGTTGTTTGACACAAAATAAGGATTTAGTTGGAAGCATGGGATTATACGATTACACAACTTCCCGTCACCACTATGAGCGCAGTAACATCTCCACTATTCTGAATAATTAAGTCTTCAATTTATTGGTTCACATAGCTTGTGAACTAGTGTTGGTTGACATGATACTCTGGTTACCCGAGGAATGACTCTTGTGCCACTCATTCTACAGGAAGAGGGATCAATGTGTTTGTGTTTATTTCCTTCATTACACTGATTCTCTTTTTGTTGTCATATTTTTTGTTGTTTTCTACTGTGTCATGT
This sequence comes from Taxus chinensis, assembly GCA_019776745.2. Lineage (NCBI taxonomy): Eukaryota > Viridiplantae > Streptophyta > Pinopsida > Cupressales > Taxaceae > Taxus > Taxus chinensis. The sequence goes on from CM034146.1 coordinate 799,191,282, forward strand.
ACAACAATACCTTATTCCTTGTATATTTTTTGTCTACATCCTACATGATCCTTTTTGTGTTTGATCTATTGGTCATTTATACACCATTCAAATCATTTACATTTCATGCAAGTTTTCATTTAATTTACATGCACATGTGATTTCAGATTAAGGTGTTACACTTTATATTTCACACAAAGTGTGCTCTTTAATTTCATGCAAGTGTATATTTACCTATCATCAGTACATAGTCTTTCTACTTCTATGCAAGTGTGAGTCTGCTTTTAATCATCCTACACACCCTATGGAGTTTGGTAGAAGATACTATTTTCCAGAGACACATTTTTCCCCTCATATACAGATTCTACATGGACATCAATCCTGGATTGACATCATTTACACATGAAGAGGATCTGACGACCCTCATTAGGGTGATCATGACATGATTCCATCTCTATATACTATTATCAATATCAATGTACATACTAGTCCCAAAGAGAAAATTCCCAAAATCCACCTAAACCATACATTTAAAGTCGCATATTTCAAAAAAACCCTTGGTAATTGTATATTACATGCAATCATTGTACACGTTTAGGATCCCACATGACCTTATGATGACAATATAGTTAAATAGTGCACACTCGACTTCCGATTTTTTTGCATATCAAATGGACAATACATTTACCAATAGGAGGATTTTCACATGACTAAGGCATTTCTTTCATTAATGAATTCACCATAGATTCCATGTTTTGTATTACATATCTACCAAGGAACTGGGTAATTGAAACATGCTGAGAAATACCACCTTCTCCATTAACACTATTGGTGGATATCCACATTCATTGTTTCGATAGATCCCTTATTTTGCATATCTTATATTCATTGCATTCCATGAAGTCACATAGGACTTTGAGGCTTTTTTTTGAATCAATTCACCCATTCTTCCATACTTTGAATACTTATAGTGGTAATAAGGCTTACTGGTGAAATCATCACTCAAACATATGAGAAAAGTCCCCTGTGGTCCATAATGCTTTGGCTATATATATCCACACACATGTTTCAAAATGTCCTCATCTTGGATACACTCTTGGGACTAGTGCTAGAAAATGTAGAACTAATAAAAATGAACACTTCTATTGATTACATTTATGGTGAAATTGCATGAATGCTTTTTGAAGTTGACGCATGTCTCCCCATTAATGTCGCAATTCATCAACATTATGTCCATCACACTTATCAGAACACATTAAGAGGACCACCAACAATATCTCGGTCAAATTTTCCAACTGAGGTACTCTTGTTTCTGGTTCATTCCCGACTACTGACCTGGGAAAAATGAACCTCAAACCACACAAAATCAAAGTATAACTATGGTGGGCATGATTAAAAATGCTAAAAGATAAATGTTGCATCCTATTCCATCCATCAAAAGCATACTACATTGTCCTGAGTGAGATTTACCATTACCATATAGTGTTTTGCATGATCACTTTATTACACATGTTAGAATTCTTTCTTAGATGTCATTATCATACACACATCTATGTTCATGCCTTTGTTTAGTGTGATCATAGATACATGACTCTACACACAACATAGATTCTCATCTTCTACCCTTCCTATAATTGTCACTAAGGGCATCCACATACATCTTATCCAAGTTTTATTATTTGATTTTATACTTAGCATATTATACTAATTTTATATTCATGATTTTACATATTGGTTATCATTCTAACATGCTAACGGGTGCTCCGTGTGCAAAACTTATTTTAAAGGATTACATGTTTCCGTGACTACTTCTTTATTTCTACTTGTCTTCTTTGTTTGCCATTGTATACGGGATTTTCCCTTTACTTGTGTGCATACTTGTGTGTTGTATGTTTCCATGATGTCCTTGAGTGTCTTGAGACATCATGAGTGATGTCCTGTGTATGAAAACAACTTTATGTGGTCTTCTTATTTTATTTCTTGTTTAAACTAAATTTATTGGTATTTTTTACATTATCTGTGTATTTTACACTTTTCTTATTATATGCATGTGTTTTTAGACTAACACTTGTTTTGGCTAGCCATCCCCATTTGTGTGCGCCTTAGTATATACCAAGCATTTCCCTTTCCCCCTGGAGGGCAGCATTCTACAATTCATAGTGTGTTTGGTCCTCTTTTGGGGCCACATTCTCCTTTCAATGATGTCACATGCATCCCCAAGGAGGGATTTTTTTACTAACACAACGTGTTTACACTGGCTCACACATAGCGTGTGAGTTCAGAAAAGTCTACGAACTCCATACACAATGCCTCTATAAGACATGGTGCCCTTCAGAAATTATTCGGATTGGTTATAGGCTTTGAGGTTACATTGGTTGTGCCTCTCTACACTACTCCATCCAGTGACGTCGAATCACCCAAAAAATTAGAAACTACAGAGATCTCTTCACACATTTCAGTAAAAGCGGTTAAATGTTTGAGGACACATTGCATTTCCTCCCTAAACTTATTTATCCAAGGCGATGTGAGATTGCTCAAACAACTTGCAACAATAAAAGATATCCTTTTACACCATTTTTTCATGACATGGATCACGTGCACATGTTCCATCCACACTTTTATTCTAACGTATTTTTCATTTGTGTACTTTACACATTTCTACATACATGTGTATTTCACAGAACATATTTACATACATACATATTTGACTACTTGATCATTTTATCCTTGTAGTTTTGGTCGTATGAGAAATAAACAGTCAAATTGCCTAGGGCAACAAAAACAGAAAAACAACGATAATGATAATGACAACACACCGCTATAGGCAATTTCCTTTAATAACCATGAAGGTACACTATACACAATAATGGCTACACACGTGTTCCTCCCTAGGTTCACTCTCTTCACTTTTATCCACATTTTTATCTAAGAATCCAACAATTTTTTCTTTTTTTCATTCCATGTTTGAGTCTAGTCCATCAACACATCTTAGTCTACACTCTACATGGATATCAGGTACGTATCTCTATCTACTTTATGTTACCGAGCATTCCACTAACCAACATAACGTAGGGTCAAAATGTAGAAACTAAATTATGCACTTTAGACATTATTTAGCCCAGTCTTATACTACTATTTAAAAGGTTGTCAACTGAAACATGTACTAATTAATCCCACCTTTTTGGCATCCTTTACTTATATTTTATTTTTTCATTCCCATGTATTTTTGTATGCTTATCCACTTGTTTTGAAACTTCCTTATCAATCTAGCAAAAAATCAAGGCACCCCAGCCTGTACTGGGGCACTCTGGGGCGCCTTGGTCCCATGTTGGGTGTCCTGGTATGTGTTTCTCTTTCCCCACTTCTTTTTAGGGTCTTTCTATCCATTTATCATCCTTATCATTTTACCAGTTGTCCTAGTCAGGATTAATTATAAAATTACTCTTGAGATCCCTATAAATATAAAGTTATAAGACCATAATGAGGGGCCTAACATCACACACTACTATCACACCATATAAAGTTGTATCGATTGCATCACTTACATCCATTAATGCTATGCATCAAGGCTAGAGATATGTTACACACATCACAACATAGGGGAGGGCTTCTATTATATTTCATGCACACATTCTATTACATTTTTCTATAGTTATTATTACTCACTACTTCATAAATTGTGATTGGACCAAAAACACCTAGGGCACGACATGCACACAATCAAAAGCACTACATTCAGGTTCGAAATGTAGTACAATGCTAAGTGATAAGACCACTAGTTTGGTGGATGAGGTCAAGCTAACCCATTCTTTTTGCATTTTTATTTTTCTTAGGGTTTGATACTTCTTTTCTTCTTACAAGTCACTATTCGTCACATATGGTGTAGTCCAATGAATTCAGTGTGACAAAAAAACATATTATAGGATCAACTTGTGACCATACAAAACATAGATCTAGAGAATTTACAGATACTAGGGAACCTAACCTGTAGACGAGGGCACCCCTAGGTGCCCCAACGCCTTCCCAGGTGCCTCATTAAATTCGTATCATACAAATATAATATTTGCAAGGATTCTGATTTATTGTCTACACTTCAAGATTTTGTTTCTAGACCTATGACAATATCTTTCAATTAGATAATCCATTTCCTTTCCTTCTCTTAGATACTTAGGGTTTTATTTCACTTAGAATAATTAATTTTTATTACTACATACTACTTTCATTTATTTATACAACATTTTAGTCCTCCTAATTAGATTAACATTAATACTTTGTACTCATTAGTCTAGGATCCTTTCCATATTTTTATTAATCAACGTAGTTTTATTTGCTAGATTTGATGTTTGATGAGGTGAGTGATGTGCATATTTTTTAATGGAATTTACGATGCATAGTTAGTGTAATAATGGGAGTGGAATGTATGTAAAAATAGATAATGTATGATTTCCAAACTAATGTATCGTGATGACCGCATGTTGACATGAAAAGGTAATGTGACTGTAACATGTTAGTTAGATGAAATGGGGTGAAATATATCAATTCCCCCCAACATATGGATGATTAGGTTCATTTAATTAAGACCCCTTAGTAGTGAATAATGAATTGTGTAAAATAAGAGTGTGTCATGAAGAAATTATTGAGTGCGCTAGATGAATTGACGAAGTGCTTGGTGAAATGTTGTTATATAAAAACCTCAATAGTCATGTAAGAACCTTAAGAATAGAAGTATATCATCAGGGGGTAAGGTGATAGTAATCACCTACCAAATATCAAGTTAGCGTGAAGTGGTGGAAGAATGTGGCATGAAAGCAGGGTGAACATATGAATCAAACTAGATATCATGTGGAGAACCGGTGGGATGAGAAAATGCAAAAGGTTGTGGCATCCCATACAAAGTAATAACATCTTGTGATGGATGAGATAGATGAAGTGGATGTGTTGGTGAAAAAATGGATAGAAATGGTGGAGAGAAAATATGAGTGACAACCTATGGAGGTGGACAGATAATAACCTTAATATTAGATGGAGGAGAAAACTTAACCCAAGGAGAAATGTGCTAATGAGGAAGAGGAGATATGAAATGCTCATATGAGCGAGAGCTAAAGGAAATGATGCCCTTATCCTCTAATTGTTGCAATATATCGTGAAGGTAAAAGAAATCATTATCTGTACGGCAATTGATGAGATTATAATTACAATAGGGTTGATCATGCTGATGTTGTAGACGATGTTGTTGATGTTGTTGATTAGAGGGCAAGCAAATTATATGCTCATTAAGTAAAAGACGTAGCACATAATGTGGTCAAGCGTGATGAGAGAAGTGTAATGGATCACATGAAATAAATGGAGTAGATGGAAAATTAGTCTCTCATGAAGGAGGAGGAGGAGGATTGTTTTTTGATGTAATAGGTTGATTTTTCTTACTAGGGAGAGATGTTTACTACGTGGGTTGGTCAACTAGAGGTAACAGAGAAGAAATATATTATATGATAGTAGTAGAAGGAAGTTGAGGATCTATAATATGTCCTGATAGAAGATCATGTTCTAGATTGATAAATTTATATCACAAGAGTATGCTTGACTCACATGTATCATATTACAATTGGTGTTTGAAATTGGGAATTAAACCACAACAAAAGATGAATAACTTCTCAAGATCAATAGGTTGGAATACTAATTGATTCATACAATCATTGAATCGTAAGATGTAACCCTTGATAGATTCAGAATTTCCCTAACAAAAAGTAGGTATATGATCATAAGTAACTCTAGGACCATTTTTGATCATAAAATATTACATGAAAGCGTCCTCCATATCATTGTAATTACAAATAGATATGAATAGAATATGAGTGTACCATTTTAATGCATAATTAGTAAGACTATGTCAAAATTCCTTAAGAAATAATCTATCATTACAAAAGGAGGCCATAGCCATGTGGAAATGTTGGAAATGTAAGTGAGGTTCACCAGTACCATCAAAGCATGTGAATGTAGGCATGATAAATTACTTAGGAAATGTAGATCTATTAATTTTCTTAGGAATAGGGTTTTCATGTCATGAATTGCTATATATTCAATCATAATAGGCCTTATTTTCTAAGTTTGTTGACTAAACTTGTGAATGTAATTAACCTACACAATGCATGAGAGACAGAATGTCCTACAAAGGAATAATAGGAGATGGAAATAATATATTAAGCATTTTTAACTTTCCATTTTGAGTAACAATAGGTACCTCAAGAGAAAATAAAGTCTATTACGATGCTAAATTCACACTATGGGTGGGTTTGAGAGAAGATATAGTAGATGAATAAGATGGAACATCCATATCATTGGTATGAATAGAATTGGAAACATCTGTAAGAGGTAAAGTAACCAATGGAGATAAATCGATAGGAAAATATGAACTAACAAATATAGGTGAAGTGTTAAGAGGAGATGAGATGGTAGGAGAAGATGAATTAATAGATGGAGGTTAATTGTTCACGAATCTAGATATAAACTCTAGATAAAGTGGAGCAGGAGAGTCAAAATCAGTAGTATGAAAAGTATTAAAATCATGACTATCAATTGTATCATCAACACTAGATAAAAACTCAGTTATGAAAATTTCATTAAGTGTACCATCAGTAGGATCTTTAGCATAATATGAGAGAGTATGTGAACTAGTATGTGATGGATTAGGAGAATTAATATCATAAATAGGAGAGTCGTGAGATGTAGTGATAACAATGGTCTGATTAGGAGGAGAAGAAGCATAAGATCTATTATCAAGAATAAACATGTAAATAATAAGGTAATCATCTAGAATTTCCTTAGAAAGGTCAATAGGAGGATCACTAGTAGCCATATAGAATGGTGTACAATGAGTAAAGGCTATTAGATTCGAAACAATATTAATGACAATGGGGTAATTTTTAAAACTAACAGGTACATATCATTGACTATCTAAGAGTTGTTGAATATGGTCCAGTATAATAACATTAATATAGAGATTCGTGAGTTTAGTGATAATAACCTCATCATATATTCGATTGACACTAAAGTACCACATGATGGGAGGAGAAGGAAAATATCTATCCTTAGCCATTATGGTTTGAAGTGGATCCTAGGGGAAAATGTTATGAAGTATGGGTTCAACTTGAAATGATTAACTAAAATTTGTATTTTAGTAATAATATAAGAAAGTACAACAATACATAATAAAACAAAATTTACTGAAATATAAATGCTAAATAATATACTTGATATTTAAAATGAAATGAAATAAATGAGATAGGAGGGAAAAAGGTACTAACCTAAATAAAACTTACCTTGCAATAATCTAGGACTGGATAAGGTGATGTGCTGGCGGAAATGAGTGTCATAAAAAACCTCAAAAAATTATAGAAGTTGTTGATCTCACAAGACTGGAGCACCTGGGGACGAACAGGGGAAGATGTGGGAACCTTGCTCTGAAATATGGGCACTGTGGTCTATGGAGTGACTTAGAAACTAGATCTAATATAATCTATGAACCTTTGCAGTACTTCATCCTTGATCAATTTTATGTTGCACTTGGTTCTCTAGTGTCGCTATAAATATGCAATGAATAATCTCCTACAAAACCCCTCAAAAAATCATAAATCCCTAAAATTAGAAAGATGCAAATGAATGGGTCAGACTCTTCTTAGCTACCAAATGGATGGACTTATGATTGAGTGATGCACTATATCTCATACCCGATGTAGTTCTATGTGCGTTATGTGTGAAATGGTGTACCTAGGGTGCCATAATGCCAATGATGCCAAAGTAGGAGGAAATAGGTAGATAAAAATAGAGAATGGTGGTTGTAAGAAAATATACTCCAATTCCTATGCAGTGTGTGATGAAAAATAGCTCCCAAATACATTCCCTTACCTTATGTAGATAGCTAGCCCTTTTTATAAGTGGTCCGTATATAAGGTAATATCTATGTTGTGTTTATATAGGGATCTCTTGCTCACATTTTGACACTAATTACCTGACATGTTGACAAGTACCTAGGGGAATGGGAGGGAAAATAATAATGACCGAACTCAAACATATAAATGAGAACCAAGTATGACCAAGACCAGGGCACCTAGAGATGTTTGTCAGGGCACACGGGGCACCTAAATCCCTTCCTAGAGAATCTAAAGAGAGACAAGATATGACAACTGATTGAATAATGATAGCTAACACTCCCTTTGAGATGACTAGAAGTGTTCAAGTATGTGACGACTGTGCAAGACAAACAATGATGACAACTAACTAAACTGATGACCTAACTAGGGGATGGGTTATTAGTGAATACTTTTCTTATGCTATATCCATATAAAAACAACATAATTGGTGGTGTAGTTATAATATTAAGTGTGTGATTTTTGTGACTACAATTATGATTCTAATACATATTTTATTTCTAATTCCCAAAGTTTAGTTTTTTATAATAAAACAATGTCCAATCAACTACATATCAAGAGACACTTAAAGGGGTGTGCATACCTCTGATAAAAAAATATGCTAATCATTAAAATAATGGAGGAACTTCCCCCTCCATCATGAAGGGGAATCAATATTATTTTAACCATTAATCTTAGCACTATTTATTGTTCATGTACAAGATATCACCTAAATTTAATCTCTTTAATTTATTTTCTAATCATACTCTCTAGTTGTGAATAGATAGGTTTAAATAACTATAAATTAGAATCTATTTCATTACTATATTTTTTATACTTATATAATGTATCCTTAACAAACAACAAATTTATCTAATCAGAATTATAGTAACAAATATCTTCTTTATTCAACCATTGATAATACACTAATAACCTAACACTCTACCATGTTTGGCCTAAAATAAAGGAACACTTGCAATAAATATATGATTAGAAACAATTCAAGAACACAGTGTTATATTAAGTAAATCAACCCTATAATCCTAACCTAAACCTAGACACTAATACCTAATAGAAATAGACTTATAAGCCATATAATTTATTATTTCTGCATGGTATTTATAAATTATTCTCTCAACATTATTGATGTTTTTATAGATACAAAAATGAATTATTAAAACAATACACTCAACCACATCCTAACCAAAAATATATTAATTTTTTTGTAAATATTGATGAGTATTAAGGCCCAAAGGACCCATATAGGGTTCATTTTAAGAGCCCCCTCCAACAAACTTGTTTAGAATGGGTGGCGAATATCCCAAATCGACTTTCAAATTGAAGGTGAATTTCTAAAAAATGTTTTGTGGTAAAGGTGATTTGGCAAGGAGTAATTTTCTTGGATGAGGTACAATGATAAGAAACGTTGGTGAAATACATGCATAAGTTAATTTAACATATAAATAGTAGGTGAATTCACCCATATAAATGACTTATTGGTGGAAATTTTAGGTGAATTGGGTGGGAACCGACTGCTGAAAATTACCCATTTCAAATTTCCAAAATGCCTAACATAGCTCAAATCGATGCAAATGCAATTCACCTCGATAAAAACAATTTTATAATAGGTAATTCATTATCACATCTAAATTTTTATTTCGATGCTTGAATGAAGATGGTTTCACAATGTTTTCTATCTAGGAACCGTGAATGGTATTGTGAAATAACTTTACACACACTTAATGTATTAACAAAAATCATGGAAGCCACAATTCCCTTACAGTTATGTTGGCATATATGTAGTATTAAGTAGATTCTCCCTTACTAAAGTAATCCTTCCAAAGTACAATATGCATATTATGAACTCATGGTTTTCTATCATATTTCATATATCTAGATGTAATGTTTTGACCTTGAAGAAGTGTTTCAACATCCTCTTCCCTTCCATTTTGGATGCATATGCATATTCAAATAGCTATAAAAATATCTAATAAGTTTCCTTTACCTTTGTAATAACTCCTAACTTTTAACATTTTCAAATTTACTCCAATGAATACTTTTTCATCAAAAAATCTAAGGAAATTTCTATGATCATCAAAATAGTGTAGACCTTTGTAGAAATATATGTAAATTTTACACATAAGTATATGCACAAACAAGAAAACTGCTATAAATATAAATGGTTTTTTATTGCAATATTATAGGTGATTTTACATTATATTACATCAATTTCCTTGGGTAAGAATTTTTGTAATGTAGATAATTACACATATTAGATAAGTGTTAGAACTACCCTTCTAACCTTCTAATAAGGTTTTGGTGTGCAAACGCACCGATAGGTAATACCTATATTCTGAGTATTGGAATTCATTACACATATGATCAATTTCCTTACTAAATATTTCATGCATGTTCTTATACCGTAACCTTTATTTCCTTAGGTTCATGTCGTCTATCTTAATAATGTTCCATCCTCCACATTTTCTCCTTTTTCTGAAAAATGTATTCCAAATTTATTTTTACTTCTATTTATGTATTCCACTTACTCTTCTATATATAATGCTTCTCTACGACCTATTAATGGATGCTTTAATCTCTCCATATTATAATTTTTTCTCCATTTTTCACATAACCAAATCAATTTGGTGCACAAATTTAATTTATTTCTTTATATATTGTACAATTTGACCCTACCCATCCTTTTGGACTGTCATTGTATTGGTTATCGCATCATACAAAATATCATATCTTCCAATTCAGATGGCCTCCATAAAAAAATTTGGAATGTATTAATTATTAATGTATCACATAGAAATTTATATATGAAATGACTAACTTTTCTCTCCACTTTACGATTCTCATACACTTGGAAAATTTTCCCTTGTAACAACCACATTAAATTATAAACAAATTGATGTGGTTTATTCTCTTATTCAAACTTCCTCTATGTATTTGTGATTAAAAATATTAGCATGGTTCCATTTTCAACCTCTACTACACAACATTTACCTTTCCTATTTCATCTTGTTTAAAAATGTATTTCCTATCATGAGTCATTGGTCATTGGTGTATTAGAAGGATAACATATTGAACCATAGTACCTTAACATGGTTACCTATTTCTATGAGAAGGATCCTCGACTATGGTGACAAAAAAAAAGAGAAGTCATCAGGGTGGATAGATCTTATGAAGGTAGCGGTGGTGGAATCTCCATTTTTGTTGCTTATGGTATTCCTACAAGTATCAGGTAGTGGAATCAGGGATATGACAAGGAAAAAAAAGACCCAGAGACACATGATCTAGACCCAAGGTTGAAAACCAGCTCCGCAACGCTAGGAAATTGAAAAGATCTGATGATGGAGGCACAAACCATGATAACGCTGAAGGAGGCTCTGAAACTAGGAGCTTAAGGTTTTCTCTACACCTAAAAATGTCTCATTGTCACCGTTAAGGGAGGGTTTTCATTCACATGGAAAGGGTGGGTAGCAGAAAGGATACACTTTCATTTTAAGCATCCCCATTTTTAAACTTGAAGAGGACGTGCTCCATAAATTTTGTGATTTGGTAGATGAATACATCAGACCTGGCCTCGTCTGTGTATTCAATTTTGTTTTCCCAATCTATCCTAGCTACACGAATAGATAAAATTTCATTGGAGAAATAAAATTCAAGGTAAGATCAATCTTTATCCTTTCTCCAAAGCATATTTCATTGTTGTGTTTGAATTTTTTGAGGACTATGAAAGCATACACGAAATGTATTACTTTTGGGGAGACCAAATGGACTAATGAATAAACCCTGGGTACCCATTATTTGACCCATGGAAAGAATCATTTGACATGTTTCCCATTTGGATTAGAATCCCAGAACTTCCCCTGTAACTATGGGAAAAATATTTCCTTAAATCCATTGGTAATAAGTTGGGGACCTTGAAAAAATTGATAAGGATACCTCCCTTCAGTTGGGTACTACTTATTATAGGATTATTTTGGACTTAGAACCTCTCAAGACCTTCCTGAGCGCATAAATTTGTAGATTGGTTATAGAATTTGGATATAAATAGTGGACTATGAAATATTGGCTTTCTGTTGTCACAGATGTTTTGAAATAGGACATTTTTCAGAGGATTGTGGATGCACCAAAAAAGAGGGGGCTAATCCCTCTTGGTGGGTTGATTCTCTCCCCTCTCACTTCGTCATTGATACTTCTGATGTTTCTATTCTTGATTTTGTTTTGAGCCCCCTTCGGGTGGATTATTTACCCACTGTAAGCCCCTCATACTTGTCTCATTCTGAATATTTGAGCAATATTCCAAAGGACCCTCTTGATGTGGTCTTAGAGAGGAAAACCCCATCCTCTCCCTATAGGTCTTCTTATTGACATATTTCCTCTGTTATTTTCTCCTCTCATGTAATTCTGGTGAAATGATTAATAACGAGGAGTGTACGATAGTTGAAAGCAAAAAAAGAGTCTCTTCTAAAATGTGATCAACACCTTCTCATATGACACTCTTTAGAAGTTGGCTGATTGCTGGTTTTTTATGTTAGCGTTGTATAGGGGTTGTGATTATCATGCTACCTAGAAGTTGTTGCTGTCCATGTTTCCTTCAATATTCAATGTTGTATTTGGGCCTTATTCAATGTTGTATTAGTACGATCTCATTCAGAAAACCTTTATCCTTAATAAAATAAATAAATGTGTTACCTATCTTATCACAAATTCCTCTCGATTTCCTGAAACCTTCCATATTGACATCAATTAGAGTAACATATGTCCTTGCTAAAGTTCATCTATGTGATTATCTATTGGTAAAAATTCCCTATCATATTACACAACATAAAAATTCACGTCCTTCCTATTTCCATATTTTTAATGTACATGTGGACACTTGAAATTTAGAATTCCTACCTTTCCACATTGATAACATGTGAAACTAGGTAATTAAATTTTATATCTTCCTATAATGGAATCAATTCCACATTTATCTTGTTTCTCTTACACATTTCTTGGTTTCTTCCTCTCTCACAAATTGGTTCTTTACAACCACCAAAATTTTATTTTTCCTTTACATAATTCTTTCCATGTGTCATCTTATCCTATTCTATCAAGTCATAATGATACTCCTCCACCATCTACATCTTCACCATGTTGATATCATCTTTGAATACCAACCATAATTCATTGATATATTGTAATACATTTTCTTGATCCATTTCATATTGACGACCTAAAATTGTGATCTTGTAACAAAATATTTGTGTATTGTGATATTTACCTTATTTTTATCAAAGTTTATCCAACCTCTTAAATACACCCAAATGGAAATAACTAGGTAGAACATTCCTTCAAAAGTCGCAACTACAATCTCAAATTATGTGATTTTATATGTACCATTTCTATTACTTTCTAGATAAACTTATTTCCAGTAAAAATTGACATGATATTTCAAATTGATATATGTAATAATCTCCTTGCAATGATTTTCTACCTAATCTAACTATAAATATTTTTCTTTCTCCATGATACAATCAATTACTATTTTGGATTCCATGGTTTTAGAAAAACATGGAACCTTCTTTTATACCACTTCTATTTTTTTTTATTTACCTATTCATTTCATACCACTTGTAATTTTTTCTATTTTTTCTCTCCGCACCTCAAAAATATGGAGAATTGCACATCTTCACTCCTTAAACCTATATTTTTTTCCTACTTTGATATTATATATCATTTTCTTGTGGTTAAGGGTATCAATGAAGAGATGTATATTAGAAAGTATGGCTAGTGTTGAAACTGAGTTAAAAGGTGTAAGAAAATTAATAAAAAATTATGATGAATAGGAGTGAAAGATGAATTTTTTAGTGATGGTTACATGGGAAGAAAATATGTTACATGGAGGCAAGAGTGGAGATGGTGATAACTACTTGGTCAAGTAGGCCTAATCAGGAGGTCTAATTAGCATGGATAATCACATATAATGTATGGAGATTCATGGACATATGTAAAACATGGTAGAGGCATGGAGAGTATGATGATAGTGTGCTGATACACTCATATAGATCTTAGAACATGGTTGTAGGGTTTGACCTTGGCTTGTATGTCTACATATAGACCTAGTCTAAGTGTTTGATGGCCTAAAGGAGCATAAAGGATAGTTACAAAGATGTGTTCACCAATAAGAGTATGCAAGGGAGTGATAAATGTTGTCTCAAAGTTTACAAGAAATTCTGAATGGATTTGAAGCATAGTTGTGATGCTCACATCCTCTTTATAGGTCTAAACTAGACCTAATTCTATGACATAGCTCAGAAAGTCATGGTGGTTGACAATATTTAGAGCTAAGTATGATTAGATGAGAATTGTGGAAGTTGAAAATGGTTTTCCTGAAGGTGTGGGAAGTGTTTCAGGTCTGTGTATTGACATTTGTTAATGATAATATGTTTCTATCCATACCGAGATGAAGATGATGTGTTTTCCATCTCGATATGAAATGTTTTGTGTTGGCTGGCATGGGAAAATTATGCACGGGGACCTGAGCCATTCAAGTATATTTATTAATGGAGAAAATAATGTTTTAGAGTTGTAATGAGATTAAATGAGGTCTTGTGCTTTGTGAACGAATGCTAAGAAGTGAAGGTTGTCAAAAACCCTATCTAAACCCTAATTTCTTAACGATGGAGGAAAAATGTTGGTGTGAACTTAAAATTCATTTTATATTCAAATGTGATTGTTGGAGGATGGAAATTTCTCCCCTATATTTTTGATAGTGGTGATTTAAAGTCTTGACATTAAGTGGAGCTCACTCATATTTTCATGTTTTCATGAAAATTTTGTTTTCTCTAAAGTTCTCCATTGAACCTATTATCTAAATTTATTTTATGAGTACAAATGAAGCTATGATATATGTTTAAGGTTATTTTATACCTTTTTTAATCCATTTGATGGCCTACATAGGTCAAAAATTGAAGACTGGTTATTAGGCTTAATAGGGAGTTTTTTACAGTCATGGAGAAAGGAGGTTCTTGTGCATGTGTGGCATAAGAGGAGATGTATATTGAATATGAAGGATTTTTACACGTCAATTGTGACATGATTCATTTTTTAAGTCCTGTAGATCAGATTGGTTAGAAAAGATGAGGTCAAAAGTTTACCTACTTGAAAGTGTTTAAGGATAATGGAGGTTCATTAATGAAATTGGTATGAAATAAAAATATCTTGACTTTATTCATGATAGATATCTATTAAATAGTTATTAGGGGTTAAATTTTATCATGTTGCATGCATTAATAGGTATTTAAGGTGTCATAAAATGTGTGAGAAGATCAAGTTTCCAACATTGGTTTATGGGCAATATATGTATCCTTGAGGAAAATGATGTTTTGATGGCTCTATGGGATGAATAATTAGATATAAAGTGGTTTTGGATGTTCCTTGTTTCATTGTATTTCTAATGATTGGCTTCATTCCATGGTTGTGACTATTTATGGGGCCTTGGTATTAATATTTGAAGACTGTTCTGTATAAGGTGCCTAGAATGAGTAGGAAACAATCCTACTTGATGGTTTCATAAAAAAAATGAATGATGCAAATGTTCCTAAGTTTGTGGAAGGTTTTGATAGTATTTCTTTGAAATTTTTGAAGTTTTTGTTATATTAATTGATCTTCCTTGTGACCTTGTATTCTATATTGCATTCGGCAGAGATTGAACTAGCCCTTAAGGCCTAGTTGTCCTTCTTGCGTGTCTTTGTCTAATGACGACCTATATGGTCCTTTCATATAATTTTATATTAGTATGTAGGTGTTTTTCTATGTTGAGAAGATCGACCTTATTGTTCATGGATGACATATAGGTGTTTATGATTTTTTCATGTATATAAAGTAAATGTATTTGCTCATTTGAGCTAGAGGAGGTGATATTGTGTGTTCGAGGAGTATAAGGGAGACTTAAGAAGAAGAATGGGAAGGTGATGAGGTCATTGTAGAAGTTATTCCAGTTCATTATACACGATTAACTTATGAAGAATAGGGTTTGAGAAAAGAAGGAGAAGATGTGTTTTAGAAGTGTTTTGAGTGAGAGGAGATAAATTTGTGATCACAATCTATTATAGGAGAAACAATACTTAAGTGGCCATCATCATTAGGTGTTTGAGTAGGTGATTTATAATCTTGGGTGTTGTATCCTCCTTGTATCATTGGTTTTATAATAAATAGGGGTGGGTGCTCTTTCTGAAGTGGGTACTTCACTAAAAAAATATTGTGCAATGTGTAATATTCATGAAAGTATTTTTTATGAAGTAATATATTAAAAAAATTTAGTGGGTTTTCTTCCCCTTGAAATTTTCTGACTTTATTTATAATGTCTTTTGTACTCTCACATTCATGTGTATGGTTGATCATGCTTAATATGTTCTTAATGGTTAATTAATGTTGATTTGATGTATTGATAAGTGTATGCAACTTAAAGGAATTAAGTAAAGATTTTAAAGGATTGATTCACCCCCCCAAGTCGATTGTGATCCTAAAAATTGGTATTAGAGAAAGTTCATTTTGAATATGTTTAATCACTTTAACGATATCCTTTAAATCACTAAAATTTTAAGTCACCAGAGTGGCACTTCTACCAAAAAATATCCTTTGTTTAATGGATCAAGCTACCCATTTTGAAGCATCCGGATGAGGACTCACATCATGTCCTTAGGATGCAACATTTGGTATTCTTTTATATTTTTTTGGCCATTTTTGGTTAGTGTTATCATTGATGTCAACCCCCATTGATGGAAAAGGGAGTCATGGCATGGTATGGGTCCCTATGAAGTGTCAAACATGTTGATTGAGTTTTCATGGTGTCTTGGAGAACGCTTGAGTGAGATAAGGCGTGATTCTATTCTTCATAAGTGTTTTGTTCAGTGTCATCAGGTAAAATAATGCTCCTAATTGTGTGTTTCATGTGTATATTAGTCTGAATTAGGTTAGCATAGTCAAATAGGGAGAGTGAGGTCATTCCAGACTTATTTCTAGCCCTGGAAAAAGTAGAATGACGAAGATATGATATTTGGAGTTGATGATTATTTTTAAAGAATGGTAGAAAACTATTTACATTGTAGCTAAGTTTTTTATTAGTTTTTGGTCAAAATTAAGAATTATGATGCATATTTTTGGTCCTTGGGAAGCTACAGCTAATTTTGTAGAAGTAATTTGAAGAGATGCAAGTTTTGGATAAACCGGGTAAGTTGTAGTGGGATTTTATAGAAAAAAGTGAACCCTCTAAATCTCATTTTGAATTTTATTCGATGAATTGTGGCCTAATATATTTCATTCAGATTGACTGGTCAAAGGGTAGTTTTGGGACAATTTGGAGTAGTCTATGGTAAAACAGATACCGAAGGAGTTACAAGAGGAGTTAGGAAGTTATTAAAGTTGTATCCGAAAGAAGATTAAGATATATTTCCATTGATATAATTTTTTCTTCATGATGATGATATCTTATATAGTTTACAGGTCATTGTTTGGATAGGAAGAGTTTATTCAAAGCATGATAGAAAACGATCTTCTGAATTATTTGATTTGGTTGGACCATTAGATGGATAACGTCATGGTTTATATAACCTAGAGAATGAATATAGATAAATTTTCCATCCATTGAATCCATTTATTGGTATTTATTATTTCTATAAAGACGTTAACTATCTGATCTTTGAAAATAACTTTTTGGGCAGGTTGATTTGGTAAAGACAAAAGTAGTTGGGGTTTTAGGAGGTGGTTGTTTCATGATTGATAACTTTCTTATAATTTTTATAAAGATTTTTCCATTTCCATTTAGTGGTCATAGACATAGTTTGGATGTTTTGGAGTGATCTAGTAGAAAAAATATGTTGACAAGGTCCTGAAGGGTGTTAGAATTAGGCCTTTTGAGAAGTATAAGAAGTGGTGGTCCCATTTAATGAAATAATATGATTGGGTGATGAAAATTGTGACCATATATTATTTTGAAATGTTATTTTAAAAATGTGTGATGAATTTTATGGCATTAATAATAATATTTTTTGTGTTAGGAGACATTTGGCATTCCAATGGATGGGTTCTGCTGATTTTTGGTGCATGGAAGAAGGGTTTTTGCTAGGATGACCCATATGGGTCACTTGTAGTTGTTGTGATAAATTTATGGGATATTTTTAATGATTATTTTTTCCATCCAAATGTGTAGGACTGACCTGCTTTGGGTTAGAGAAAATAATTGAATATAAAATTATTGTTTTAGCTCATTTTGAGAGCTAGTCTTGCATGGGTGAAAAGTGCCACCCATAGGTGAGTAATTTGCAAGTATGAGTTGAGAGTTGATAATATGTATTATAGGTTCAATAATTTTTGAAGACATGTACAAGTGTTTATAGGAAATACAAGTCCATGAAGACCTAGAGAGAGAAGGTTAAATGAGGTGTGTTTGAGAGAGATTTTGAAGGTGTTTGGAGATGAAATTTGGGATCGCTATCAAATCTGGTATCAACATATTATAAGTGGTCATAATTATGCAGATATATTATGATGATTCATATTCATAGGAGACTCTTTTGTGATTCATATCAAAAAGGGTTTAGGGTTTGGTGATCCTTGTGGGGTTGTTGCCTCACTAAAGAAATATATTGTGATGTGTAATATTAACTTGAGTCAGTTTTTGTGTGTATTATCAACAAATTTTTAGGGATTTGGTGCTTGTTGTGGGGTTGGTTCCACGATAAAAAATTTCTGGTAAGATGTGTAATATTCTTGAAATTCCTTTCTTCGAGTAATATAAGCAATGCTTTCAGTCGATTTTCTTTCCCTTGAGTCTTTCCCACTTACATCTCGTGTCTTGTGTTATATATCTAGATTATTACACATGAGATTTTTTATTTCACACATAATAAGATTACATGGTTTATGAATATTGAATGTCAAGCTGAATGATGAACATAACAATGGAAAATGAATTTGTAATTTTTTAATGATTGATTCACTCTCTAGTCACTGTGCTTCCAACAATTAGTATTAGAGAAGGTAATTGAGATTAAATTTTCACCACTTGATGGATATCCTAATAAATCACAGGTATGGAATATTATCAAGCTCAAGTACATGTGAATCCATTAGTCATACTGAGATCTTTCTTTAAACCCTTAAGGTTTGACATTTGGTAGTCCATATATGATGTTTTTACTCCCTCTCCATCAAGAATAGTCGATGAGAAGTATCAAGTAAAACAAATAGTAGGTTATTGTGTTGACTCTGAAGTAGAGCATTCAAATGGTGAGGTTAAAGACCTAACTATTGATGAAGAAGCTACCTTAGAAGATGATTCTGACATATGTGACCCTAAAGGGGTTGATGGAGATTATGATGTACTAGAGGAAGATATTGAGGATGTTCCAGATGTGTTTGAACCTATAATGGTAGATGTATTATTTCAGGAAGCCCTAATCATGAAATCCATCTACGAAGGGTTCAAATAAATTAATTGAATAATGATGACTATTGCGGTTGAAATGATAAAGTTAGGATACAAAGCCTATATCCTTAAGAAGTGTTCTTGTAGTAATGACTATGAGTGGATGAAATCTTTCATTCTATTGGAAATATTATTTTAGGATGTTATCTTCAAGATATCAGAGAGGAAAGGAAAATATCACACTATGTATATAATGTTTTCCAGTACCTATCATACATTCTACAAGGAATGTGAGAATAGATATGAAGACAAGTGGAGAGAGAAGCATGGTATGTATATTTTCATCATTAGTAATTCATAGGTATAGTTGTGTCCGAGTCTAAATTTTTCTTTCATACTTTATGTCATGCATGAATAGGTCTATGAGTCATAAAAGTTTTATTCAAGTCAAGAAAGAATGTAATAATCTCATGTAGGTCTTGGAAGTCCATGTACTATGAGTCATGAAGCAAGGAAGGAAGAGTCATGTCAGTGTAAGTTTATGATTCATGTGAAGCTATGTGAAAACTAATGTCTTGTGTCTTCATAAAGATGATTTTGTTACCATGAGGTTAGATTATGGGTTTGTGTCTCTAAACTTTTAAGTCTTCGAGTGTCACCAATTCATAATATTGTGTGCTTAGGTAAAATGATAAGAAGGTCAAATTTTCAACTCATTCATGAAGAATGTAATGCATTTTATTACGAAAAGGATGACCTAAAAGTTTATGATGAGTTATTGGTGCCAAATTTTTTCCATCAAAGGTTTTAAGAATGTATGTTGTTTCTTAGTCAATATGCAATGTATCATAGTGACGTATGCATGTCTTAGATATTGCATGACCTTGTAAATGCTCTTGGATCACTGTTGAATTAGAATCCTTGTATTGAATCAAACAAAGTTGTGTCAAATTTTCAGAACATGTGTGTGGTGTTGTTTAAGGTCTGTGATTTCCTAGTGGGTCATTCCTTAAATCTGTCTACTGAGTGTTAGTATGTGTCACACTAAGTGAAGAATATAATATATTTCATTAACATATCAAAAGGTATAGTGTCAATATTACTATGTGGAGTGAAATTGTTGAGTCTAACTAAGGTATTATGGTCTATGGTGGTTCCCAATGCTACAAAAGTATAAATTGTCCACATAAAAGGCATGGGTTTAGGGATTCTGAGGTAGTAGTTTGATTAATCCATGTCATGTTATTAAGTGTATTTTCAATGCCAATAGGTTGAAAAATGGGTTTGAATGTTATGTACCTTATATGACGCTTATTGATAGTTGTATTAAGAAGAATGCAAGTTTGTATTCTCCATCCAAGTGTGTCAAAGTATTTTTGTTCTTCTCAATGAGTTCTTCTTCACAAAAATTTTCCTTGAAGAGTTTGGATTATGTCTGAGTATATACAAG
Source organism: Taxus chinensis (assembly GCA_019776745.2). NCBI lineage: Eukaryota > Viridiplantae > Streptophyta > Pinopsida > Cupressales > Taxaceae > Taxus > Taxus chinensis. The sequence continues at coordinate 799,212,037 of CM034146.1, forward strand.
GACCTCAGTCATTTATTAGAATATTTTTTGAATGGTCATGTCTCTGTAAAATAGTTATATGCATAGTCTTGTCATCAAAAGTGATGATTACCTACTCATGTTATTGTGAGTTCATTGTGTGTCTAAGCTTAAATGTTTACAAAAAGGTATGTTCTCTATGTTGTATCAAGTGTTTGTATACAATCAATGCTGTGATAGAAAAATTATGATGGAAAGAGAGAAAATATTGTCTATGTGACTTATAAATTTGAAGAAATGAAAATATATAGGTGTGTTAGTCTAAAGATGCATTTTCTCATCAAGGAAAACTTGAGTTGATTGTGAATGGAAAAAGGGATACAAGATGCAAGAGTTTAAAAAAAATTGAATCCCAGTTATCATGATAATTATAGTGTAACGACTATGAAACTGTGCAAGGAATATACAATTATTTGAGATAAGATAAGAGAAGGACTATTCATCAAAGGGGTATATCAATGATAAGTGTAGTATTAAAACTTGATAAGGTGTTGCAGAGATCCTGAAGTGTATTCAAATTTGCAGGTAAATTTTATTCTAAGTATGAAGAGTGTAACTTTTTGAAGTAACTAAATATGTAATGATGTTTGAAGATAGCGAAGTTCTACAATGAAAACTGAAGACTTCATACTAATACTCAGGTTCCAGGAAGTTTTTGAAGCATCAAAAAAATCTCATAGGGTCAGAGATTAAATTTCATTCATGATAGGAAGCATGAATTCATGCCCTAAGAACCAAAGTGTAACAGTGATGAGATGATTAAATGAACTAAAATGTAATTCTATAGGTTTGAAGTTAACAATATCAACATTTGTACCTTGTTTGGGAATATCTACTTTATGTCCTCTAAATTTGTGGTGACTCACATAGGAAAGTTATCCTTATCTTAGTTTTTGCATCTATGAAGATGACGGTGTCTGATTAGCATGAAGATGGTATATGTTGACCTACAAGTCCAAGGGTCTGTGTTTCTCAATAATTACAAAGTTGGAAAAGTATATTCATGTATTTAAGTTACATCTTGAAGTCTCAGAGATAATTTGGAAGATGAATACATAGACGTAATGGTTTTTACAATAAAACCCTCATGACTAATTTTTTTTCTTTAGGATACTAAATGATGCGAAAGGTAATTCACAAGTCATAATTCAAATTGAGGTTTGAGTATCAGGTCTTGAATTATGAATAAAAAGTAAAATATGTTTTTGAAACAACACATAATGTGTTTCTTGTTTTTGAGATTAAGTAATTATGAAGTGATATTAGCATGAGGTACTAAGTTTGTATTAATGATTTTTATATGACACCTTAAATTTGATGATGTTCTAAAGAGGTCTACAAGGATCTAAATGTAAGCTAAAGTGAACAATATGAAGGTAAAATGAGTAGCTACAAGGTATTATAGTGCTAGATGTCTATGAAGAACAAATTCATGAAGCTACAGGGTGCTTAGAAGACAAAGTATTCTTTAAGGACTATGTACAATTAGTAAATCATGAAAGGAACCCAGAGGAAAAAAAGTTGATGTTGATAGAGCTAAGATGCAAGAGTTTATTATTGAAAAAGGATAGTAATGATAGTATACATGAGTAAGAAAGGAAGTCTTTGAAGCATGTATGACAACTCTTAAAGGAAAGAAGGTGAAATTTCAAGGACATGTTTTTGAAGACCTATGATTAAAATTTCAAGTATTGACAAGGAATAATATGCATGGTTGCAGCGTTACAAAGTTCATGGTCATTCACAACCAATTCATGTAAATTAGTGTTTCAAAGTACTCAAAAGGTCTGTATGACGATTCTATTATTAAGAGGGTATTAAGATGTGTGTTACATTTGTTTCAAGAGTATTGTATGACAAGAAGGTGATGACTATACAATGTGCATTTTAAAGTCATTATTTCAAATTTTTGTCACTTTAAAAAGTTCTCAAAGTTTTTTTGGGGTTTGTGACAATGTAAATGATTCTATATTATAAATTATGAAAGAAAATAGTGAAAATTCAATTTTTTCAGGTGCATGAGCCTTCATAAAGTTATGAGAAATTTTGAAACAACATGCCACAGATGAGTTAAAGGGGCATACTCTGTGTTATATTTCTACATTCTATCATTTCAATATTAGTGAAGTCTATGAAGGAGAAATACAATGGCATAATCAAGTAGACATTGAGTACAATAAATAATTTATAAGATTAAATGTTGGAGTTACTACATTGTTCCAAGGAGTATATAAAAGTTGATGTTACTCATCTTTTATTTCCCATCAAATCAAGGGGAGCAGGTAAGAAAGATTGATTCAAGCCCAAAAGAAATGTTATACACGGCAGCTAAGAAGTTTTGAGACAAGGCGAGCCTAGTTGATCCCTCATCAAAGTAAGGTGTTTTTGTAGGGATAACTAACTGATGGATTGAAGGTAAATAGGTTGTAAAACCGAACAAGTATAAGAACATGCAAAATAAGTTAACAAGACTGAAAAGAAGTCTTCGGCCTGTGTCAAAATGGTGGTGCATCCTCCAAGGAAAGTGATTAAGGTAAGAACTTAATTATTGGAATTTTCAATTAGAAGAAGGTATTATGAGTCTAGGGAAGTTTAGAAAGTACTTTCTATGTTAATTGTTGGCTTTTAAAAGATTGTGAATTTTGTAAAAAAGAAATTGAAGGGGAGGTTTAGGGACAAACAACCCTAAAGTTAGTATGATGGAGTTGGAGAAAAATTTTCATTTCTTGAGCATGTACATGACGTAGAAATTTATGTAAATAGTGGATGAAGGGAAAATAATTAAATAATATGCTCAGTGGGAGCTTTTTATAGGTCCAAAGGATCATCATATGCTTCTAAAGGAGTAAAAGAAAGAAGAATACAATCCCAGTGGGAGTTATTGGTCATGTAAGTTGTGTTTTTGCATTTTTTCCATTATGTTTGGTCAAGTGTTGTCATTTTTCTTGTCTAAGAGTCATTGTAGCATTTTTCATAGATGGAAAAGGGGGAGATAAGTCTTAGAAATATGAAAAGAGGTCATGTAGGTGTGTGTGTCATGGAAAAGGAGAGATTGTTGGCCATTGTGGGTTAGGTTTTTCATTGATTTCAACCCCCATTGAATTAAAATCATGTCATGGCATGGTATGAGTCCCTATCAGGTGTCAAGTATGTTGATTGAGTGGTTTAGTGAGTTGTCATGGTGTCCTGGAGCATGGTTGAGTAAGTTAAGTCATGATTTGAGTATTCCCAAGTGTGTTGCTGAGTGTAATGAGGTCAAAAATGGTATTAATGATGTGTTTCAGGTATATATGAGTCTTAATTGATTCATCATGGTAAATTCATGACCTGTCATGGTTGAACCAGATAATTACAAGCTTGTTTCTAGTCTTGGAGCAAACAAAATGAGGTAGAGATATGATATTTGGAGTTGATGATTATTTTTTAAGCATGGTAGAATAATATTTATAGTTTACCTAAAGTGTATGAAGAGTTTATAGTAATAATTTAGAATTATGATGCCTATTTATGGTCCTTGGGAAGCTACAGGTGAAAAACATCTAATTTGGCATAGGTAAGTCATTGTGGCTAGAGATTTTGAGGAATAGATGAGGTATGCGATGATTATTGATAGGTATAAGAGGTTTTCATGGTGCTTGATGAAAAATTTAAGGTCAATCTAAATAATTAATTTGAAGATATGCAAGTTTTGGCAAAATAGAGTAACTTGTAGTGTTATTTTCAAGCAAAAGTGAACCTTTTAATGTTCATTGTGAATTGTATGCTTTACATGGGGACCTGGGCTATTTTTCATAACTTTTAAGGTAATTTATGAAGGTTTTAAAAAAATAGTGAGGTGCTTTGATCATCATGTTTTTTATGAATGAACGTTAATAAGGTAAAGTGATTTCAAACCCTAGCTAAACCCTAGCTATGAGCTTCTCGCAGAGAAGTGCTTTTATTAGCCTAGTTTTGATTGGTAACTACCAAGTGATGATTTTATGTTCTACAGAAATCTTTCATATTTACATAAATGTATGATATAACATGTGAGAGTATATTTTTCCCACCTAAAAATGTAATTTTTTGAAGAGTTTCATTTTGTGGCAAAGTTGTCCAAATGAAGTATGAACTAAATTTCCAGTGTGTGATGTATGTGGGTTTGTTGGAGAATGATATGGATTAGGTGATGTTTTATATCACCTAAAGAGTTAATATAGATAAACTTTGAATCCAATGAATCCATTTATAAGTCTTGATTGTTTTTGGAAATGTATTAACTACTTGATATTTGAAAATATCTTTTTTGGCATGTTAGTTTGGTAAAGACAAAAGTAGATGTAGTCTTATCAGGTGATTATTTAATGAATTGTAAGTTTCTTATGAGTTTTATAAAGGTTCTTAAATTTCCATTGAGTGGCCACATGATGGATATTTTATGTTTTGGAGTGATATAGTGGAAAAAAATATGTTGACAACGTCCTGAAGGGTGCTAGAAACAGGTGTTTTGGGAAGTATCAGAAGAAGTGACAACATTTAATGAAATAATATGATTCTTTGATTAAACTATAGACAATGTATTATTTTTAAATTTTATTTTAAACATTTGTGTTCAATTTTAATTCATGACTAAAAATAGTTATCATGTTAGGAGAATGTTTGCATTCCAATTCATGGGTTTTGTTGATTTTTTGTGCATGTATGAAGGTTTTTTTTCTAGGTGGACCCATATGGGTAACTTGTAGCTATTGCGATAAAGTTATGGGATGTTTTTTAATTATGAATTGGTCTAACCAAAGGTGTAGGACCTACCTCCTTTGAGTTAGAGAGAATAATTTCATATAAAAGTAATATTTTAGCTCATTTTGAGATCTAGTCTTGTATGGGTGAAAAGTGCAACCCATAGGTTAGTAAACTTCAGGTATGAAGAAATTTTTTGAGATCTTATAATATTTGTTATAGTTTGTATAATTTTTTAAGACAATTTTGAAAGTTTTTATAGGAAAGAAAATTCCATGAAGACCTAGCGAGAGCAAATTGAAGTAAGTGTGCTTAAGAGAGAGTTTGGAGATAAACTTTTGGATTACTATCAGCTTTGATATGAGTGTATTTTTAGTGGTCATAGTTATGAAAATAGCTTATGATGATTTATATTCATAGGTGTCTCTTTTTTTGAGTCGTATAAACAAGGGTTTAAGGGTTGGTGCTCCTTGTGGGATCAGTGCCTCAATAAAGAAATCTCTTTTAATGTGTATTATTCACTCGAGTCCTTTGTTTTATGTAATATAAAAAAAAGGTTTAGGGTTTGGTGCTCCTTATGGGGTTGGTGCCTCACTAAAAAAATCTTGTAGGATTTTTAATATTCTTACAAGTCCTTTCTTTGAGTAATATAAGCAATGGTTTCAGTGGTTTTTCATTCCCTTGAGGGTTTCCCCACTTATATCTGGTGTATTATGTTATCGCTCTTGATTATTGCACATGTGATTGTTTATTTCACACATAATAAGTTTACATGGTTTATGGATATTAAATGGTTAATTTGAATGATGAATGTAAGAAATGGAAAATTAATTTGTAATTGTTCAATGACTAATTCCCCCCGACCTTGACGTCACTATGGTTCCAACAAGAAGGGTATTGTTAGGGAAATGGTGGGAAGTATAATTAACAAAGTATAGATCCATAGATGAATTCCAAATATTATATATTTTGATATACATTTAAATTAAACACATATTTAGCTTATTATAGATTCCACATTATAGAGATTAAGAACCATCAATGAAAGTAAATAATAGGAAATAGAGAACACCAAATTTAAAGTGGGGAAACTTGAACTTGGAAAACACCCAGTCAATAAATCACTCCCTGTATTAAGAATTTCAACATGTTTTAACCCATCACTTCCACTTCACTCCTCGGTCTTACACAGATAACTTGCAAACTTTTGTCTTGAAGTTATATAGTTTTCTCACATAAAAATCTTGAGCATTCAAATATATTCTATGTCTAGATTGATGCCCTCAACCAATATCCAATCATGTGCAGGATCATCCTATTTATATAGGATGGGTGAATGGCCATATCATTTCACTCTTTTCTAAGTTACGAAAGACCAACTAAGTTAATAAATAAAATTTTAATAAAATGGTCCTAAGTTGTGGTCCAACAAATGGTATATCAAGTTGACATTATTAATCTCAACACTCACCCTTAATGTTAAGTGGGAAAAAAAACAAGACATGCCGAATTTACCTTTCACTACAAAAGGATTTATAGATCCATGAATCAACAAGAGTGAATTTGTCTATTATGCAAACAAGGGAAATCATACAAATCTTCCCCTAAAATTAAACAATGGAAATGCTACATATCTTCCCATAGAATAAATTCTTAGGATCAATGTTTTATATATGAATACTTATATCAAATTATGGACCCTTTTATAAACTAAGGCATGCTCATAACTAATTCTTTACTGGGATTTACAAGTAACTTCACATAGTGTGACACATTTAATTATAAAAAATGGAGGGAGTATTGGAAGTTTAAATCAGATGTTAATATGTGGCATTTTCATGCACTCTCCCCCTCAATGACAACACTGATACACCCAACAAGCAACAAAAATTGTAAAACTTTCCAACACACAAGGGCTTGGTGAAGATATGTACAACTACATCTATGAAGGTGAAATGAATTCTTTATAAAGAGAAATTTGGCCTTCACATAGAAGAGTAATACTTCCTTTAGCTTTGATGTGTATCAATTTCAACAACCTCTTTAGCCACATGGCTTCTTTTGATGGTTCAAGTGATGGCACCTGTTTAAAAACTTGAACAAAATCCTAGATGTATATCCAATACAACATTAGCATGGTTAAAGTCATAATATATATATATATATATATATATATATATATATATATATATATATATACATATACATATATGATTTCCAATTTTAGATGTTAAACACAAGTTGCATAACCAACATAACAATATGCTTAGTAAATAACTAGGTTATTTTACAAAACTTTGAAAAAATTTCAACATATTATACTTGTAAAATATATATTAGATGAAATTACTATTAGACGTCTCCAATAAAAACAAAAATGCATCCCCAAGTGTTATTTGATGTGCATATAATAATATTTTAGTAATCACATGAAATGTTTTATTAAAAAAACATATAGACCTCCAATATATTTATTCTAAGTCTTTAACTAGTGATATAAGACTTGATAGATAATAAAATGTGAATAGATAATCCAATCATAAACGAATAATCATAGTATTCACTAAAAATGCATGATCCATTGAATGTGGATACTTCCCAAGGATTTATGTTGAATTTTTCCTCCAAAAAATCAGCATGTAGGAACATTTTTGTATATAGGTGATGCAATTATATAGTTGTAATTTTGATAAATAACCATGACTAGAAAATGATTTAGCAGTCATAAATTAGTCATTTCAAAACATAGTCTTTTAACTTCTCTGTGATTCTAAGAATTAAATTATTTTTAATACTAGTAATCAAGAGATCATAAATCATATAAGAAATTAAAGATATCATGACTATTTTGAGATTCAAAAAATAAATCATCTATCACAATAAAATTTATTAAAATTAAGCTCATGAAAGAACTATTTAGCTTGGTATACCAAGGTATAGGAGCTTGCTTAAGACCATAAAAATATTTCTTAAGTTTACACACAAACAAATTTCTGGTCTATTTAGGACTTGTAGTTTGAGTAAAGGATTTAGAGATCCTCCCCTCAATGTATATATCTATTATAATACAAGGAAACTTAAGAAATAAGTTCCATAATAGTATCAATTTTAGGATACGTAGAAGAGGGAAGAGAGCTAGATTAACTTAAAAAATGCACATATTCATTATCTAGTGTTGCAACCTTATGAAATTGGTTCATATTTCATGATGTATAACATGTCGTTTGTGAATTTATTCAGTAAATTTCACGTGATTCATGATAATATTCTATTTTAGGAAGAAAAATTACAATATCTAGGTGGGACATTTCATATAAACTTTTGAAATTTACATGAACTAATATTTCATGCCAAAGCTGAATATCATTCCTAGAAGAGGAAGAAAAGTAAAATTCTGAGACAAATCCAGAATATAGAATCCATTTTTCTTAACACTAGAAGAAATAACATTACTGATTTTATCTTTTAGATACCATTTATCTTACAGCAAAACAATTTTTTACAATTTTCTTTACTTAGCTTAGAGAAATAAAACATATTATATTTTAATTGAGGAATGTACAAGACATTCATAATTACCACATTTACCAGTTTAACATCTCAAAAAATTTCAGATTTAATGAAGGAAATATCTCCGAGATATATGTTTTCGTCACATTTTACAATATTTGAGAGGATACCAGAAATATAGGTAATGCACTTAGAGATACTACTATCCAAGATCCATTCATTTTCATTTGAAGATGATAATGATGTATTCAAGGAAATAGACTACTCAACATTATTTGCATGACTTTATTTTTGATATTTCTTCTAATTTTTTAAATTTACTATTTCTAGTATTCTTAACAGATTTGTTAGTTTTCACATGAAAAATCAGACTTTGATGACCAAATTTTCCACACTTGTTACATGTGCCATTAAATTTGACTTTGAAGTTATGATGGCTTTTAACGGAATTAGAATTAGAATTAAATTTAAATATATATATGATATTAAACTTTTGAATAGGATTTCCAACATTACCATCCATTTTAAATGCACAGACAACCATGAAGAAAAATATAGCTAAAAATGACTCAAGAAGGCCAATCAAAGGCAAAACACAAGCTAAAAATCTTCTTTTTTTAGTATACAAATGTAAAAAACTTAGGATTAATCAACAATAACTCTCTTTGGTCAAGTCTATAATGAGCTACCCAAGCCTGGACTAATTTGAGCTATAGTTTTTACTTAAAATACAATTAATTGAAAAAACATTTAACTTAATAATTAATTAATTTAGAGATTAAAGAGATATTTTAAAATAAATGATCCTTTGTCGGATGCAAATTTCTAACCAAAAAAATGGTCTTATCGGGTCCGCGACATGATTAAAAAATTGATGAAAACAGAAAGAAACACGTGAGAAAAGATGTAAAATCTGAAAACGTAAAAATATAAATGCATGTGTAACTTTTCTATTAGATTGCACATCATAGTGCAACTAACAAGTCATAAGAAAATTAATTAAAAAACAGATTGCAAAGTAGTATACATGTGTCTTTAATATATAGGATTGCATTTTCACACTCTGACAAAATAAAAACAATAAGTGATAGAAAATACTGAGTCGAAACAATGCCACTTGTTAAAATTCTAATGAAAAAAGATTAGAAAATTGGTCAATTTTTACCAAAATTTTAAGATATGGCTTTAGGAAGACATAAAGTCCCCGAAATAAGCCAAAATTTAAAATTATCGCTCAAGTATGAAATCCAAATATTGATGACACAATATTAGGGGCTAATATAAAGCAATGACTAACACCCTGAAAATAGATTCTGAAACTTATGAAAAAAGAAACTGTGAAAATAAAATACACATGGCAAAATATAATTGGTTCATAATTCATAGTACTACCAAAATGATCAAGAAAAAAGTAAACACATGTGGAGCCTTCTTAATGCCTCGCTTTTCGAAAATCTAAAAAAATAATGAAAAATGAAAAAAAATAGGATAATTATTATACTATTACCACTTCCATAATTAAAAATACTGACAGTTGTGAAATGCAAAGAATCTTGGATCAAATCTATTAGCTAAAACTTTGCATATGACAAAGGCAAGAAAATACAAGACTGACAAAGTGAATATGGAGTTATTTGGAGAAATCTTATTAGCTTGCATTTCACAAGCATCAAAACAAAGAAAGAAATACTGATAATGCAAAATACTTAGAGCACTCTTATTGGCTAGGATTTTGCAAGTGTCAGAAATAAGAAAATAGAAGACTAAAAATTAAAAATACTTGGAGAACTCTTATTGCAAAATATATTCCAAGTATGAGAAATAACCTTACACAAAGCTGCCACTGCTAAAAAAGAAGCGATTTGGAGATTTCTTATTGGATCTGATTTTGCAAGCAATAGAGGAAAGCTAACAAAATTCTAACAATGTGAAAAAAATGTTGAATTCCCTTATTGGCTCACCTTTCATAATTGAAAAATAGATCAATAGAAAAATGACAATGCGAAGCAAGATGGATCTTTTTTATTAATACAAGATTTGCAAAAATTATAATATCTATTAAAATAATGACAATTTGAAGCTAGATTGAGAAAAATGATTTTCTTGAGATTCATAATAGAAAAAATTCACAGAAAACGAAAAAGTATAAAAAAAACAAACACAGTAAAGCCACTTGGCACTTAATGATTCGATCGGGCTTCACAAAAATATATTTAGAAAAAATATATCTATTTAATGTCATTGAAAAATTAGATGCTCCGAACTAACTAGATCTAAAGAGATCTTTTGGATCCATAGTAAAAAATAGATATAACAATTATAAATGGAGTGAAAAACTTAAAATAAGTTCACACACGATAGATGTAAACTACAAACAAAGGAAGCAAAATGCATAATGAGATATATAAGCATACAATTACTCAAACACATTCTAAACATCCATTTAACAAATATTTTCATAAAATATTTTGGTGGGAATCAAAATTTTAAACCTTGTAATCTTGAAAATGACTGTGAAACAATTAGGATTTCACAGATCTATAAATAAACTTCAAGATTCTTCACTCTAGAAAATTTAAAAATTCCATCTCGATCCTGTACACACATAATTTCATACACTAATAACATAATAGGGAAATTATGGGAAGTATAATTAACAAATTATATATCCACAGATAAATGTCGAAGATTATAGATTATGATGTATAGTTAAATTAAACATAGATTAAACTTATTATAAATTGCACATTAAAAAGATTAATAACCACATCTCAAATCAAATAACAAGAAATAAAATGAGATAGAGAACACTATATTTAAAGTGGGGAAACATGAAGGAAAAATCCTACTAAATAAATCACTTCTGGTATTAATAATTTAAACATATTTTAACCCAACACTTACACTTTTCTCATCGGTCTCACAGAGATAACTTGTAGACCTATGTCTCGCAGTTATGTAATTTTATTACATAAAATATTGATCATTCACATATATTATATGTCTAGATTAATGCCCTCAACCAGTAGAAAATCTTGTCTGAAATCATCCTATTTACATAGGATTGGTGAACGGTCATACCATTTCACTCTTTTCTAAGTTTTGAAAGAGCAACTAAGATCATAAATAAACTTTTAATACAATATTTTTAAGTTTTCATCCACCAAATGTTATCCCCACTTGAAATTATTAACATCAACACTCCCCCTTAATGTTAACTATGGGAAATAAAACAAGACACGTAAATTTTACCCTTTTCTAAAAAAGGATTTATAAATCCATGAATCAACAACAATGAATTTGGGTAGCTTACAAACAAGGGAAATCATATAGATATTCCCATAAAAGTAAACAAGGAAAATCATACATATCTTTCCATAAAATAAATTCTTAGAATTAGTGCTTTATATATGAAGACTTATATCAAATTATGGAGCCTTTTATAAACGAAGGTATACCCATAACAAATGCATCATTAGGATTTACAAGTAACTTCACATAGTGTGAAACATTTAATTATTACAAAAAACATGAATTATTGGAAGTTTACAACATTTTTTTAAGAGATTGCATTGTGATGCACACTCCGTGTCAATGGCAACTCTGATAGGCCCAACAAGGCACATAATTTTCAAAACTTCAAAACACACAATGGCTTGGTGAAGATATCTGTAACTGGATCTCTAATGTTGAATTGGATTATTTATAAATAGAAATTTTTCCTTCACATAGAAGAGTAATGCTTCCTTTAGCTTTGATGTGTATCACTTTCAATAGCTTCTTTAGCCACATGGCTTCTTTTTCTTCTTCAAGTGATAACACCTACATCAAAACTTGAACAAAAATCTAGATGTATATCCAACACAACATTAGCATGGTTAGAGTCATAATATATATATATATATATATATATATATATATATCATATTATTTCGAACTATAGAGGTTGAACACAAGTTACATATCTAACATAACAATATTCTTAACAACTAAGCATGTTATATTAGAAAATATGTCGAATATTTTTCAACACATTACCCTTTTAAAATATAGATGAAATGTAATCAGTATTTTAAGTCTCCAATACAACCACAAAGGCCTCCCCAAGTGTTATTTGATATGCGTATAATAATATTTTAGTACTCACATGAAACGTTTTATTAAAAAAATATATACCTCCAATATCTTTAATCTAATCCTTTAACTAATGATACAAGACTTGATAGATAATCATATCTGAACAGATAATCAAATCATATAGGGATAATCACAATATTTACTAAAAATAGATGATCCACTAACTATGGATACTTCATGATGATCCCTGAACAATGTATTTGAGCCTTGTAACATTTATTAAAAAAAATTCCTTGAAAAAAATTTCATTTCCAGGCTCAACTGGTCATTTTTCTGTATTTTACGGTTTGATGGGCATTTCTACTGGTCAAATTTGCATCCTAGCATCGGTAGGGGACATGGCACCTTTTTTTTAGACACAGCTCAGTTGGGTACTAGAAAAATTCATGAAAACCCTCAACTCAAAATGAGTCCATGTGGAGGCACGACGCTCATTTAAAGATTATCTTTTGGGTTTTTCCTTGGAGTAGCACCAGGAGGACACGTGGAAACTTCCATTTCTTGGACCAGACTTAGAAAACTTATTATGACGTTGGACCTTGCCGGACTAGGACATGTAGCGAGCTCATGCTTATTCAGGGTCTCCTCTTTGGGCACCATCTTGACGTTCCACCATTGTGACATGTGGCAGTTTGAAAAGTCAAAGAGGTGGGGAGGAGGACCATTGGAGGCAACTTGGATTTTTTCCCTCCTTAAGGATTAAAATTTCAAAATTACCCGCAAGCCCGATGAGGAAAATAGTCAATGTTTTTCCCTGGTCAATGGCGGAGGTGCGGGCTCTCGGGTGAAATTTGGAAAAAATTCATTTTGAGAGAAAAGAGTCACAAGTAAAAAATGAAGAGAGGCCGCACTCCAATCACATTTGGACATGTGTCAGGGTCATTTCCGAAGGCCAGAGCTGCAGGAAAAATTTGGATTATTTTCCCTTTTCCAAAAAGAGAGTAAAATGGCAGAATTTGGCTGCGGTCGCGAGGGCAAAGGTGTAGAGCAAAATGGACTTTTTTTCCATTTTTCCAAAAATTTGTAAAACGTAAAGGGAAGCCCCCAGGTTTGTTCTAAATTTTGAATCTTCCACATGGACTGCCAAATTTCAAAGTAAATATCAACAACAGCTGTGACTATAAATCTAATTTTCCCCCCATTTCTTTGAAACATGTCTGAAAGTGTGAGTCTCCATGATTTCTTGGTCTTTTCTACACTCCAATAAGAGAAGGAAGTTAATGTTGATATATGAAGTTTTATGGGAATATTTGGAAGACATCTTTCACCATTAAAATGGTCTGACTATCGTGCTTGATCAGATTTTCCATTTTTCTTCTCCCAAGCATGCAAGGAGCCAAATTTGAAAAATTAGGGGCGGAAGTGGTTGGAAAATTGAAGGAAAAGTGATCTATTAGAGCAAGGAGTTGAATGTAGGAGACATTCGATGAAATTTTCCCCCTCGAGCACCTGGAGACTTCTTGTAGATTTGATTCTAAGAATCACATAAGAATCATGGTGAACACTAGTGCATTAAACGTTTTTGTCTTTTAGGAGGAAGAGGCATTATTGTAAATGCTATAAGTGGCATGAATTTTTTGGGCAAATGTTGGAAGTTGGAGGTCAGTGTGCTAGAGGTCAAAGAAAATTCCCAAGAGGAAAATTTGACTAAGCCTGTCTTTTGAGAGTCCATATGAGAAACTAGGTTATCTATTTTTGTATTAAGTTTTATTGTGTCAAGGTGGTTACAAGTGTACAACCATTGACAAGATCTAAGACTACTAGAAACTTTCCCTTGCTAATAGACTTAACAAAATTCGAGTTTTTTGGTGTTGTCTTGAGAAAAATATGTTTGTTTCATTTCTAGATGTATGCAAGTAGTTTTTCTTGTTTTTGTTGCAATCTTTTATAAAAATATGACTCAATCACACAAGCCTCAATCTTTTATTAAAATCTGCAGATCCATTTCTCAGAATAGATTTCATTTGGGATTGGAATAAATTATTTTAAATCACTTTTCTCTCATCTATTGACAGAGATTTCTTGCAAGCCTTTGGGTGTACCTTAGGCATGATTCAAATTAGATATTGATGCTTTGTTGGGTTTTCTAACTCGATCCTTCATGATAGAATCTCAGAGATTGTGTGAAAGAGTTCTACTATGGGCCTCCATTGAAGCACATATTCTAGTTAAAGAAAGAATTTCGCTATTACGTGGCATTCTTTTGGTCTGACTTCTCATTTTGTAAGGCTCGTCAAGGATCTGGTGAATCTAGTTTCACCCTGCTCCACCTCCCACCAAAAAATCATTTAACAACAACCAATCCTACCCCTACTACCCATGTTTTTCATGTAAGTATGCCAATGTACAGTCCTCATCACCTAAACATGTAGAAGAAAGAAAGGTCTCAAATTTCTTTAGTAACCTTTGCTTTGTTGTGAAAGTATCTCCATGTTCTGGAATTGACAGCTCGTAAGAGTCAGATCTACTGTGTTTATCATATTTTACCCAAGCTCTTCTCTATAAAATTTATGCAAAATAAAGGTACCTGTATCTCCTTTCATATAACAGAGGTTACAAAATAGGTTCTCTTACCTTGGTTGAAAAGGCACAACCTAAAATAGTTAGGATCAAATTACATCCTTTTTAATGTGCTACCCACTCCCTTCAAAGTCTGAGTTCCAACAAGTCAGATAGATTGCTTCCCCGGCTACAAAACGACATACATAATTGTCTATCTACCTCTGAGTGTCATGTCTAATCCATGATGTTGCTCGGTATTTGAATGAGGTTAAATTTGGAAACCAACACTTCCAAAGGATTTATGTGGAAATTTTCTTCAAAAAAAAGACCATGTAAGCACCTTGTTGTATGTAGATGATCCAACAATAACTTTGTGATTTTGACAAATAACCATGCCTAGAAAATGATTTAGCATTCATAAATCAATCCTTTCAAAACATGGTATTTTAACTTCTCTTTGATTCTAAGAACTAAATTCTTTTTGCTACTAGTAATCAAGAGGTCATCAATCATATAAGACATTAAAGATATCATGACAATTTTTGTATTTGACAAATAAATAATTTTTTAGAATTCTTTTAGAGAAACCAATCTAATGAAAGAACTATTTAACTTGGTATACCAAGGTATAGGATTTTGGTTAAGATCATACACATATTTCGTAAGATTACACACCAAAAAAAATTAGATTCTTCAAATATTTTTTATTTATGGACTATTAAGGACAACATATGAGATTTGAATCACAAATTCAGAACCTATCAAGAAGGAGATTTCTTTCAAGGCCGAGAAGAAGTCAAAGAATAAGAATACTAATGATGATGATGTTTCTATTAATATTGATGATGATGAACTAATTTCAATGTTTTCTATAAGGTTGAAACCTAGTTTGGGTAAGTACCAGGGTAAGATTCCATTCTAATGCTTCAATTCTTGAGAGATTAGACATTTTGCAATCAAGTTTCCTCATACGCATGATGATGATGATGATGAAAAGAGTGATAAAATATCTAACATATCTAATAAGAGGAAGAACAGGTGAAATAAATATGAAAACAAGAAGAGAACTATTAAGAGATTCTACTCCAAAAAATATTGCTTCTTAGAGGTAAGTAGTTATGATGGTGTTTGTAATTCTAAATCTGGATCTGATCATAATGATGTAGCTAATGAAGTTATATTCATGTCCAAAGATGCTAAGGGTTTCAAAAGTAAATATTTCATATCTGAATCTTGTATGGAATTTGAAGAAGAATAAGATTATAATCTTGAAACTGAACTAATAATCATTCAAGTAAAGTTCCTGCATGATGAGAAAAAGAACAAGAACTTGAAATTATTAATTAAGGAAAATGAAGAATAGATCAATCTTCATGAAAAGAGACTAATGAATGATTCTAAATATTTTTAAGAAATCAATAAACATCTTGAAGAGAAACATGAAATGAGCTCAGGAAATCTAGATTCCAAGGAAAAATAAATTATGTCTCTAAGATTAGAGATTCATAAAATTACTAGAAATACGAAGTCATTCTAGATGTTTGAGAATAAATCCAAGGATCTAGATGATCTCTTACAAATTTAGAGGTCTACATGATATAATAATGGTATAGGGTTCAAGAAGAACCTTAAGGGAAAATAATCTATGAAAGATGATACTATTTCAAGCAAGGAGACTTCAAGAACAAGAGATGATAAAATGAATAATAACACGAAGTTAAGGTTTGGTAGGAAGGACAATGCATGAAGGTATGAAATAAATTTCATTGGATATTGTTATAGTTGCAATGGTTTTTGGCACAGAGTAAAATAATGGAGAAAGCCAGTCGAGAATGATCATCCATGGATAGATAGGAAGAGATGACCAGTTAAGAAACATCATTTTCTATAATTGCGATGAGAAGGGTCACATAGTTAGATATTGTCTTCATGAACCACCAAGACATAGTTGGATAAATTAAGGTAAGAAGGATATCGTATATTTCATTTGAAATCATGTTGGATGCATTGTTAGACACTGTTGTCAAGAGATTCCTATCCAAAGTTGGAGAGATAAAGAATCAAGAGGTAAGAGTCAATTTTTTTTCTTTAATTGTAACAATTAAGGCATATTTTTAGATTCTCTAAATGAAGGATGAATGGATATGAAAAGAAGACATTTATGAATCCCAACTATGTTGATAAAATGAAGGAAGAACCTAAAGCAATGAAGGAACATAAAGTAGTAATTTGTTCTAGACATGATGAACACAACAATCTTTTTTAAATGAAGAACCACAAGAATTTTTTTTTTCTCCTTAAAAATACTACCAGGCAGATGATAGAGAGACAAAGGTACAACATCTAAGGAATTTGATGTTAAAACTTTGTGTCCTATCCCATTAGGACATGGGTTCTTTGCATTTTTAGATACAACCAGGAGTATGGAGTGCCTTCATTAGGTTTCATGGAGTCATATTCCTGTCTAATGTAGCATGATTTTTGATGAGATTTTATGGATGAATTATAGTGTAATATTGTAAGTTTTACATAGAAAATATATCGGGTTATCATCAAAGTTTCTTCAAGAAGACAAAGGTATTATTTGAATGATCATTTCCTCATTGTCTTGTGATTAAATTTGAGGAAATCCTTGAAGATGTGTTCAATGATAGAGGTTTGTATTCTGATGAAGTTGGTTAAAGGTAATAAATCTAAATATAGTCATGTTTATAGTATAATTTGTATAGAAACATGAGGTTATGATGGTCTTTATGCCTAATATATCATCAGTTTGAAGTATCATACAAGATAATTTTGATATTGTGTATCTGTAATGCTCAAGTGTAAATCCAAGTAGCTATGTATGAGTATATCATCTTAGGGGGAGTTTCCATCATAAGTTAGTTGACTATGAGCTATAATTTTGTATTCCAAGGCAGAATGGGTTTGCCAATATGATATTTCATTGATATTGTGGGATCATTGTAACCGTTTGGGCTGAAATTGATCAAAATGATTATGTTTTCAAATCTTTGAAGAAATATTACTGTTATTCAAGCCATATATATATATATATATGCAACCTTAAGGTCAGATGAAGCTATGTAAAGAAGATGAATATGTGTACAAGAGTTTCTTAAATGTAGGTTGATAACTTGAGTTGTGTTTTGATCAAACGGGTGAGATGTTTAGTTAACAAGAATTGTTACAAATATGTGTGTGTATACTCATTTATATAGTGGTTCCTCAAATAGGAATATGGGATGTCAAGATGGTGTACAATGTTATACAGGTCTAGAAAGAATATTTGAATCTTGATGAAAAACTATCGATAGTATGTAGATGCATCATAAGCTGAGGTATGTCTCCAAGATTTTCCTTGTAGAGGTAACTATGTAGTAATGGAAATCATGTCTTATTACTACATGTTTATGAAGAATCACGTTGTTTCATACAATTACATGAGTTGAGGGGGAGATTGAGTTCTCATTATCCTTGAGATGTGAAGCTAGGAGTATTGCCGGACAAGTATGCTGGAATAATGAATCATAATATAATACACTATGTTATGGTGTATTTAAGTGATGTGTAGTAGGTGTATGAATATTGATTAATAAAATATAGATGATAATGAGTTTCAAACATGTATTTAAACTGTTAAGAATGGATATCAGGAAGAGATAATGATTTTTTCTTACATATGGAAGAGGGGAGTTATTCATATGGTGAAATAAGTTGTGATGACATGAGATGAAGACTGAGAAAAGGGAAGAGTTTCTTCAAGACTATGGTGTTGGATATGACCTATCTCTATGGTACTTGGTCAAGGTATGTTCTCTAGTTTTTTCATAGACACTTAGAGAAAAATGGTATGTTGTGAGGGGGATCAATAAAACAATATTTTCATGTGTTTAGTATGCTCCTGTAGCAAGGATAATTTTTATAAGATTGGTATGAAGGGATGCTTTAGGAATCTTTGTCCCAAAGGTATTACCAGCCCATGTATTGCAAGATCAAGTCTATGTATGGGTTTTTTCAGCTTAGATAGGATTGAGGTGGAATCAAACATGATATGATACTCATAATCACATACATATTTTTGTATTGAATTATATGTATCTACCTAGGGGAGTTACAGTGATCTCATGATAACATGAAGTCAAAAAAAAGTTAAGATAACAATAAAAAGATCTTGATAGTGTTTTTTGATTTGGTTTAAGTTTCCAACCAAGGGATGTTCCTTATATGTTTTTGAAGTTGGAGACTAAGTGTTACAGGTATTATCCTTTGTCATTAATGTAAAAAAGGGTCAAGTTATATTCCATCAATAAAAAAATGGGATATTGTTGACATGTGTGTGTTAGATTTTTCATTGATATAAAACGTGAAAATAAATTAATAAAAAAGGATGATGACAAGGAGTGCAAGAGGAAGTTTGAAGTGATGATGACATGGGAAGACAAAAAGTGACATGGATGGTATATATATATTATGATATGATGTGTTTAGCCCTACAAAGCTCAAGATGGTGAGTTTTCCAGCTCGTCATGAGATTTTTTTTTACTTGAAATGTGAAAATTTTGTATGGGGACCTGAGCCATTTAGGGATAATTTTCATAGATATATTTTTTTTAGAGTTTGAATGAGATAAATTGAGGTCTTGTGCTTTATGAATGATTGTTAAGAAGCCAAGGTGGTCAACAATCCTAAATAAACCCTAGTTCATTAGCAATGGAGGAAAATGTGTTGGTGTGAGCTCAAAATGAATTAGATAATCAAATTATATTATTTTAGGATGCAAAGGACTATCCCATTTTTCTAATAGTGGTGATTTGGAGTCTTGAAAGTAAGTGGAGCCAACTCAAATTTGTATGTTTCCCAAAATGTTTCGTTCGATCTCATGTATTCCATTAGACACATCATCGAAATTGATGCTCTAAGTATAATGGAAGTTATGTGACATGATTTATTTGAGAATCCATTTTGATGTCTGCACAGGTCCAAAAGTGAAGACTAGTTATTAGGCCTAATAGGCAGTTTTTGACAAACATAAAGAAAGGAGGTTCTTGGGCATGTGTCACTTAAGAGGAGTTTTTTTATGAATATGAAGTATTTTTACACATCTAATGTGACATGAAGAATTTTTTATTTGAGTCTTGAAGGTTAGATTAATTTGCAACGATGATGTCACAAGTTGACCTACTTGAAAGAGTTTAAGGATAATGAAGAGTCCTTTATGAAATTTGTCTGAAATACAAATATATTGGCTTGATTCATAGTAGATATATATTCAAGAATGATGATAGGTTAAATTTGATCCATGAATTATTAGGTATTTAAGTTTTCATCAAATTTGTGAGAAGATCGAGTTTCCAAGACTCGTTTATGGGCACCATATGTATCCTGGAAGACGAAGAGTTTTGTTCGCTCTATGGGATGATTCATGAGGTCTAAAGTAGTTTTAAATGGTCCTTGTCTCAGTGGCATTCACATGAGTGGTTACACTCCATGGTTGAGATGATTTTTGGGAGATTTTCCTTCATCTTTGAAGATTAGTTTTTTGAAGGTGCATAGAATGAGTAGGAAATAGTCCTACTTAATGGTGTCATGAAGAAAATTGATGATGCAGTAGGAAATAGTCCTACATAATGGTTCTTGATTCTTTGGAAGGTCTTGATAAGATGTCCTTGACATGTGTAAAGGTTATGCAGTATTGATGGAGCTTATTTGAGCCACTGGAGTCCATATTGCATTCAAGAGATCAAAATAGCCCTTAAGGCCTAGTTGTGTTTGTTGTGTACCTTTGTCTAATGCTGACATATATAGTCATTTCATATGATTTTTATATGATTCTGTAGGTGTTTTTTTATTTTTATGAGACCGACCTTATTGCTCTTGGCCTACCTAGAGGTGATTTTCAGTTGTGTCATGTATATAAAGTGAATGTAGTTTGCTCATTTGAGCTAGTGGAGTGGATAGAGTAGTAAGCTAGCCAGAGGGGGTGAATGAGAGCGTTATAGGGGTCCAACACAGACATAATAACAAGCATTATAAGGTGATTATATCAGGTTATATGTTTTTAAAGGTTAGTAGACATAATCAACTTATGAATAAGAAAGTTTGAGATAAGAAGGGCAAGGGTTGTTTGAGAAGGGTTTTGAGTGAGAGAAGTTGAACATGTGATCACAAATCTATTACAGAATAAACAATACTTAATCAGTCATCCTCATCACATGGTTGAGTGGGTTTTTTATTATCTTAGGGTTTTCATCCTCCTTGAATAGTGGGTGTTATACTAAACAGGGGTGGGTACTCCTTGTGAAGTGGGTGCCTTACTAAACAAATCTTGTCGGAGGTTTACTATTCATGCAAGTCTTTTAGATTGAGTAATATGTAAAAACAAATTAGTGGATTTCTTCCCCTTAAGGGTTTCCCACTTTATATCTAGTGTCTTGCGTATTCTCTCATTCATGTGTATGGTTGATCATGCTTAATATGTTCTTAATGGTTAATGAATATTTATTTGATGTTTTGAATGGTGTATACAACTTAAGGGAATTAAGTAAAGGTTTTAAAAGAATGATTCACCTCCCCGCCCCTCCGAGTCCATTGTGCTTCTAACAATATCTTAGAGTATGGGTCCTTTACAAATAAAAAACTTTCATAATTAAAATTATAGCAACAACAATTTTCTTTAGTCATCAACAATGAATATTACACACACCACAATTTGCTAAGTTTGTCTTACAATAGTATAACATACTTAATTGTTGCAAGCTTACAAACAATTAAATATTGCAGTGTTTCCCCAAGTGATTAATCCCAAAGAACCTATGCCATACCTAGATGCATATCTATACAAGTGACACTCTTAGAAAATGCATCTTAGACAATTTCCTCATGCAACTTTTGAATGCCTCTCTTAAGGGTAGTCATGTATTTTTATAGGTACAAAATCTACTAGTTATAATATTAGGTTCCACGACATCTTACATATAAACATACTAATTTTTTTATATATTAGTGATGGATGTGGTCCGAACTCCGATACACCTATAACATAGCACAATTCAATACAAACATGACTCATACCAATAAACACAGTTTGTCAGCTCTCATTTGCTATATAAATACCACCAAACAAAAGACTATACCATTTACAGTATCGAATGATCTTGTGCATAATTAAATAAGAAGTTTAAGAATACCATATCCTCAATTATATAGTATAAGGAAGTTCCAATGCCCTCGAAGTTCTATAGTTAGATGCACATGGTATCGAATAGGATTCTATACTTCTAATGTGATCCAGTGAACATGCTCTTGGGATGTTTTGAAGGTATCCTATTTGTCTGCATTCTTCAAGATATCTGTGCAATGTTTTGACCCCGAGAAAAATGTTACAAGATTTGGACCACCTTTTGAGATGCAGACGCAGATTGCGGAGGAGTTGTAATTCGTTACCTATGTTCTTTAATTATACATGCCGAGATGTTTTTGAAATCACAATTTTCTAGTTTGCACTTTCAAGTTCTGCTTTGTAACTTCTGAGGACTCGTGGGTTAGTGTTATAGGCCTTTTTCGGAGCAATCTATCAATGTGTACATATGATTATGTTTGAACAAAAAAATTATTCTGTTCCACATGAAATCGGATTATCCTATATCACCATGTACATATATAGACCTCACACTCTCTAAGTTAATGATATTGGTACAATGGTAGCATCTCATATCACACATGCGTGTGGATTATTTCGTCAAATCTTAAGGTTAAACATTTGGAACTATACAAGGTTGAGAGACTTGATAGATTATCCCGAATACACATATTTAAATGAAAGTAAAACGTAAGTGGAGACATTGTTCAGTGTGACCCTTTCTGGGTGCTTTGCAACAGATTCCAAAGTCTTAATACATTAATTCCTTCTCTATTTGCAAGGGTTGAGAAATGTCTGGTCTATAATGAAGAATGTAATTGAACTCAAGCACCTGTCTAGCTAAAAACGAATCCTAATTTGGCCGATACACCAATATAGGGTGAAAATACAGATGTTATCAATTCTTGTAACGTCATTCAATTACTTCTCTAAATTGTAGATTCGTATTTTTTAATAATTTGAATATTATTTATAGGAAATATGTTGAAAAGGACACCGTGGCTATCAATGTTCTTATAAGTGATGGCGCTATTTACAACAATTTCACCCGAACAATTTCACCCGCCGCTGGCATTTAGTCTGTACTCTTCCCAAGCCACAACAATATCTCAACAAATTCTTGGTATCCGCGGATTTAGTAAGACAAATGCTCGGCAAATCCACGGTAATATAGAGGTTCAATGACTGAATAAAGCATAGAGAAATCTCCATCACTTTTCAACAAGAATTTTAAGTGGTGAATTGTTTTGTATTTTGTGTACCTCTCATATATACTATTCTATGGAGTGTCCTTTGTCGACTCAAGCATGGAGAAAGTTCTAGATGTGTAGTGCCCACTCCTCTTAGACACTATTTTCATTATGATGATATTACTATTGGATTGATACTTAGATATTTTGATTATTATATTTTAATCAATAGATGATAAACTATTCAAACATTTAGACTATTAGCATGTTGTGATTCACATTTTGATTATGATGCACTGGATGATGATGATGGACACATATATATGTTGATTTGCATTATTCTGATTTTATACTAACATGTCATATTCTAGATGCGTAGCTTATGTTGGATATTTTGAGTAAAATTGTAACGCCACCTAAAACAACCACCAAAGACGAAGAACAACCTAGGTTTAGTTAGGAAAAGTTAAAGAATTATTTTATTTTATTTTAAAGTGTTCCCAACGAAATTCCAAAGTCCATAACAATAGTTATAAAAACATCCTACACAACACAGAGAGAGAGAAAGTCATCCTTAGCACAAATAGATTATCTTCTTAAAGGGCACACAAAAGAAATTTCCTTACGCATGGAAAGAAACTCTTATTCTCCTGGGCACATAAGATGGGCATAGAAGAGATTCATTCTCTCCCGGGCACGCAAGACGGGCGCGCAAGGGGCCTTTCCTCTTCTGCGAACTTCAAAATGCCATAATTTTTTATAGAGAACTCTGATTTTGGCAAACAAGGACTTTTCAGAAAGATCTCGATGTCCTCTTTGCACAGCAACCTTAAGAATTTAATTTGGATAAATTTTTAAAGGTCAATTTTGATAAAATGCTCTTTAGGCTTATAAAATAAAAACCAGTAACATTCGACTTATAAAATTTTGTTCAATTCGACCTCCTTCCTTTCTCAACATGCCAAACATACATGGAGGGTTGCGCTTAGATTACTTTAGAATGGATTGCTAGGGTCAATTGTTTGATTGAAGATCAATTCAAAATTTCTATCCTTTGGCAGCAAAATGACTATAGTTTTTCCTTTGTTCGCTTTGAAGGGTTCCTTAACAATTTCTTAAGTGGTTTAGATTGTTTGGGGTCATTTTAGACATACTAATATCACTAAATATGACTCATTTTCTTATTCATTGTTACAGGGGTCATTCTTTGCATTTTGAATAAAATAATTACCAGTTTGATAGTTATCTACAAGCGCTCTACAACTTTATATTTGAATTGATATATTTGCATTTACTAATCTTAAACTATGAATTCATTACAAAAAAATCTAACATACTACGTTGATTTAAATCAAAATGTGCAAAAGCCAAAAGATGCAGTTCTGATTTCCAAATCATACTTTTCAAAAGAATAGAGTAATGTATTTTCTTCATACGTATTTCTTTCTTTCAAATAGAAATTCCTCAACATATTTAAACACATATTTTAAATAGTAGTAACTCCATTTGTGTAAAAGAATACAAATTCTATTAATTCAAAAATGATACCTTTACAACATTCTTTTTTCATTGCTTAATTTTAATATACATAATACAATTTCCTTCTCATACATTCAAAAAATAGAAAACATAATACATCACCTTCACATTTCGAATTACAACTTCACAGCCAATACAAAAACATCTTTTCATCATGAAATATATGACATTGTCATCCACTTGAAGTGGATAATGGCTCACAAAAATAAGTCTCTGAGAGGACTGTGAAAACTTTCTTTTCCTTTGCTCCAGAACAACAACATGAAGATCCTCCATTTTCAATTTTGATCACAACAAAGGTAGGGGAAAGGCAATGCTCTCCACCCAGCCAAGACATCTAATGAGATGATAATTCATCCTTCTTCATTAGCCACTTAGCCCCAACCACGATGTAAAAGAAGATGTGTTTCAACTCATGGCAACAAAAGGCTTCCACAAACACACAAGCAATCTCACATTTAAAAACATAGTCCAAAAAAGAATGCAGTTTACAACCACATTAAAGCATAACAAAGAAGACATAAGCTTCATCATACAAGCCAAAGGAGCAAGAAACTATGGGGGATGCTACTTATGCCTCCCAAAGGGGGAAATGGGTATCACCACCTGAGAACAAACTACCAAAATATAACATTTGAAATCCCTAACATGCCCTTATGCCTTCCTAAAGTACACCTTATTGCTCACATTTCCTAATGCCTCCCGAACCTCTTATGGCACCCCATAACGAGTAAAGAAATGCAATATATTTCTTTGTAAGGTGGAACCCAAATCCCAACTCCCTCAAAACTTATACCTCCCCAAAACACTTCTGCCACCCATAAAATAAACCCCATAGCCTTCTCCTACACCATCCCTAAACCATTTACCCAACCAGCCAACAAGTGAAACAACAAATTAAAACATTCAACCATTTACGTATGCATAACATAAAAGGAGAGCATTTAAAGAGCCAAGTTTCTACCTCTTCATGATGGATTTTGTTCGAAGGTTCCAAAACAACAAGCTTTCCAATGTAAAAAAGTCCAAGATCAACAATCCACAAGTATGCAAAAAATTTCAATCTTCTTCAAAAGCAAGATCTCTCAAAACCAAAAAGAAGTCTCCAAAAATGAAGTGATTAAAGTGAAGCAACCCAAGAACAAGCTAATGAATTCAAATAAATAGAAGAGGGTAGAGAAGAGGATCAGGGGGATCCATGTAGGATGCCACATCACACATCCTCAACCCCAACACAAAAGTCAACTTTATTCTCCAATGCATAATCAATATGTGGGTGAATAATATGACACTTTTACTTACACGCTCAAATCAAGCCCACACCGCATAAGGACTGAAATTTAAAACATCTAAGAAGAGTGTAATAAGTTATTCAACTTGACTTACAAAATGCATAATGAAGGGCTAATTTTAACTCTCCAAACCATAGGTAAGGTTGGTATGTAAATTTAAGAGGCATAGGACAAGTTTAACTTGTCCCACAAGTCTCCAAAATCAACCTTCAAGGACAAATTTGAATTTACATTGAAGGTAGAGTGTTTCTTACTCCAAAATAAACTTACATATCTCTTACACATTACTTAACATTTTTCACAATATTTTAATTCAAGGCCAAACAACTCTATTAATTACTTTCATATGACATATTTTATTTAATTAACTTAACATGATTACTCAGAATATTACATACCATTTAATAAATAATGAAAGGGTTCAATGCACCACAAAAAAAACACATGCAAACATTAACAAAGGGACCAAATAAAGGTAAACACATAAAATCCCTTGGTCACATTTGAAGGTGATCCTCCCATGGGAATCCCTAACACAAACAAACACACAATAACAAATATAGTTTCCATGGTGACCTTGTTGAATTCATCTAGAATTCTAAAGTGCTTGGTCTCCAATCCCCCAATGTTTGTTGTGATATTTTAAACCTGAAAAATACAAATACTTCCTTTGGTTTTGTGGCCGCATCAGAACATCCAAATGAATATAATATACTACCAAAGTCATCAATACATATATGAATCATAACAATCATAAAGGAAATCGACATTATCACTTAGAATTTCATTAACAACTGTATCATCATCAATTTTAATCTAATTTTCATATTATAGGTCTAATAAAAATATCTAATTATCACAAGTCTGAACAACATCTATAATATAGCCATGTCAAATAGTATATCAACATCAATATATAAAAATGTCTCTAATAATCATCATGCATCATATAAGAATCAAAGTCAATAATAATCCATGATCAAACATCTAAGATCATACCAAAAAAATTTAATAATAATATCCCTGCTATAGTCAACAGTGTCATGATCAGTATCAAAAGGTGTCAAAGGGAAGTGGGCACTACATCCCCCTCCCCTTAGACTCGACTTCCTCCTATAAGTCACTAGAACAGACGTGGGAACTGAACTTGTAGTAGAGTAGCATCCTCTAAAGTAGCGACAGTCTCATCATATCTATCCCACTACACTCACACCTGATCAATCTCTCTTCCTCGAAGTCCCAAGGTCCTACGATCTATAATGCGGATGGGCTCCACCATCACCTACCTGTGACCATGCACCTACAAAGAGGTCCAATCCAACACATGAGAAGGATATGCAATGTATCTCCTAAGAACTAAAGCATGAAACACATCATGTACATGAGAAAAGATAGGTGGAAACACTAGACAGTAGGCCAAAGGGCCGATACATTCCAAGATCTCAAAAGGACCAATGAATCTAGGAGCTAACTTATAACCTCTTCCATAATGGATAGGGCTCTTATGTGGCTTGACCTGAAGGAACACCTTCATGCCCACATCAAAACTATGGTCACTCCTATGTTGATCTGCATACTTCTTCTACCTGTCTTGTGCCTCCTACCATCTTTTTCTGATCAAAACCACCTACTGCTCCATGTCCTATAACAAAGATGATCCAAGAGAAACCATGTCCTCTGACATGTCCCAGCTAAGAGGTGTCATACACTCTCTACCATACAAATCCTAAAAAGGTGTCATGCCTATAGAGCTCTGAAAACTATTATTGTAACCAAACTCCACAAACTATAGGTATTCCTCCCATTTCAACTGATGATCCATAACATACATCATGAGAAAATCCTCTAAAACCTAATTCACCTTCTTCGTTTGTGCACCTATCTCAAGGTGATATGTTGCGCTGAAATTGATCTTCGTCTTGAGGGCATGCTGCATGACATTCCAAAAATGGGAAGTATTCAAAGGATTGCGGTCACAAATAATCTTCCATAGAATCCCATGTAACCTAAAAATATCATCAAAATAAACTTGTGCCACTGCACTAGCTGTATAAGTGGTCTTCACTGGAAAAAAATGAGCCAATTTTTTCAATTTATCCACCGTGACCATGATGGCATCGTGGTGATATCTCGACATCGGTAGCTCAACAATGAAGTCCATGGAAATGGTGTCCCACTTCCACTTTGGTATAGCATGAGGAAAGGGAAGGCTAGCTAGATGTTGATGCTCGATCTTCACTTTCTGGAACTCTAAATAGCATAACACAAACAGAGCCACATCTCTATGAAGTCCTCTCTAGTGATACAACTATCTCAAAGTAGCATGCATCTTCTTCACCCCGTGATGGGCTGAATAGGGTGCACAATGTGCCTCTATCAAAATATCTTCTCTCAAGCCTTCGTCTCTGGGAACATAAATTTGACCTCTGTGTTTGAGAATTCCATCTGCCTATAATGAGAAACCATCAAACTTCCCCTCAAGGGGTCTCTGCGACTTGATCTCTGCTCTTACTACAATGTAGAAACTTTCAAGAGGAAGTTGCTGAAGGATCCTACTCTGTAAATCTTTTCCCACTGAAGTGACCATAACCACATTTCTCCATCTACTAAGAGAATATGTGACCACATTCTCCATCTCTTTCACATGCTCTATCTCCATATCATACTCACAAAGAAACTCCATCCAATGCCACTGACGAGCATTGAGATTGGGATGCATGAAGAGATGGTGAAGACTCAAGTTATCTTTCCTACATTTGAATCTCCGACCAAGAAAAAAGTGTCTCCATCGAACCAAGGCATGCACAACTCCCCAAAGCTCAAGATCATGAGTCGAATAATCAATCTCATAATCCTTGAGTTTGCGAGACTAAAAGCCACTATTCTACCCTCCTGTATTAGCACACCTCCAATTCCTGCCAAAGAAGCATCCTTGCGTATCAAAAACTCAACCTGTGGATCTGACACTACAAGAATGGGTGCTATCATGAGGTACTCCTTTGAGGTCATGAAGTCCTACTCACATCTATCTTACCAATCAAACATCTTCCCTTTTCAGTGAAGGGAAGTAATGGGGTGTGCAACTCGAGAGAATTCCTGAACAAATATCCTATAGTAATCTACTAACCCCATGAAGCTATGCACACCTCTATCATATTAGTGGGTGCCAGCCAATCCATAATAGCTCTAATCTTGGAAGGATTGACTGCAATACCTTCCCTAGAAATGATGTAGCCCAAATACTATACTTCTATCTTAAAGAATGCACACTTCTTCAAGTTTTCGTAAAGTTGCTGCTCATGAACACACTGAAGAACTTGGTGACAGTGCCCTTCATGCTCCTCATGCATGTGTGAGTAAATCAAAATGTCATCAAGAAAGATGAGCACGAAGCAATCTAATAAATTATTAAACACCCCATTCATCAAATCTCATAAATACCGCGGGGACATTCGTCAAACCAAAAGGCACCACTGTGAACTCATAGTGCCCATATCTCGTACGAAAGGTGGTCTTATGAATATCTTCCTCCGTAATCCTGAGTTGATGGTAGCTTAACTTAAGATCAATCTTAGAGAAAATTGTTGCTCCCATCATCTGATGAAACAAATCATCAATACATGGAAGGGGATGATGATTCTTGATCATTTCGCAACCGTAAGGATCCAACCTTCTTCAAAAAAAAATCATTGATGCACCCCAAGGTGATACACAAGGATAGATCAAGCCTTTCTCCAAAAGGCCCTCAAGATGCAACTTGAGCTCACAGAGCACTATTGTGGTTATCTGATAAGGTGCTCGTGAGATAGGCTCTACTCCTAGAACCAGATCTATATGAAAATCAATCTCAAGTGGGGATGCTAACCCTGGTATCTCCCCTAGAAAGACATCAATAAGATCTCTCAAAATTGGATGGTCATCTAGTGATGATCCACTAGACCCATCCTCTGATCGGCTCACTATCTGTGATAGCAAAAATCTGACAACCGCGTTACACACACTACTTAATCTACATAGCAGAGGTGGTGCGAATAGAAATAGGTCTCCTGACCCCTAAGATCACTGACTAACCTCCTAGACCATCTGCACAAGTTATGATGTTGTGGTATCAATCCACTCTTCCTTTGTGTGCAGATAACCAGTCCATGCCCAAGATGATTCCATTAGATCCCAACAGAAGGATACAAAGATCCGATGTAGTGGTGAAAGGTCCCAAATCAACTACACACTCCTTAACTAAAGATTCCAATGAGATCTTGGCTAAAGAAGCCATCTCAACATCCCAACTAAGACCCTACCTAACTGCCACCCAGCCTGCATCACTCTACTAAAGATGCTGCAATAAAAGAATCTAAAGAACCAAAATCAAACAAAATAGAGGTTAGAATATAACTAATGCTACTTATAGTCTCAATCACAAAACTCTGATGGTCAGCTTGGAAGTTCTCAACTGCTACATAGATGTAATGACTACGTCCCATGTCACCAATGGTAGGATCTGAGATCTGTGTCTTAGCCTTATTAAGAGGATTCTGAGGGAAATATCTCAAAAAATTTCCATCAACACCACAACCAAAAAAACCACTTGATCCTCTCCCATGTGTAGTAAGTCTGGTCGGTACTCTGGAGGTATGTGGTGTGGATCCTGATGATCTAGCTATAGACTGCTAACGTCTCTGTTGGCAAGATCTTACTGACGGAGCCCTCTGGGCATCCTGTGTCCTTATGGGACCCCTAGGAGGATGCCCCAAACTCCGACCTCTATGTGAATCAAATATCTGTGGAGGTATATAATATTAGTGTGACTATTGTTGTTGTTGTTGTTACTCTTGTGGTCTATGAGATCAGTGTGTTGAACCCTTTCCACAATGAGGAGGAGGTACTGACCCCCTTGATATGTTGTCCTGCATCTATTGTATATGGCTCTTGACTCGGTCTCTATCCTGCTGGGTATTCCCCCAATTCTCCTCTACTATATAGGCCTTCTCAACGACCTCAACTAATGTCTGTGGACAATGGATTTGTACTCCACCTTCAATGTCTAAATTCAGGCCCCAGATGAACCTATGGCTCCATCGTACCTATTCGTCCTACATGTAATAAACATACTAAAGTAGATCAAGAAATTTTCTCTCATACTCAACTACTGTAAGAGATTCCTATCAGAGGTCATAAAACTCGTCTATCCTTTGCTGTATGAGCCTTCGTCACAAATATCTACTCCTGAAATGCTCCTCAAAGAGCTCCCAGGTAACTTTCTCATAATCCACATGGAGCTTTTGCTCCTCTATCCTCCACCAGACACCTGCTCCGTATCTCAGTAGATGGATCACGACATGAGTTTTTGTGTTGCTAGCACAAGGGAAGAGCTTGAAGCATCCACTCAAGCTCACCAACCAAGCCTCTTCCTAAAATCCACCTATGTCACCAAAATAATGTGATGGCCATAGCTTCAGGATCTCCCTAATGTGGTATGAAGTTGTAGTCGTACGACCCCTAGGCCTTCCTACATGCTCATCTCTAATCCTAGGGCTCTGAGATCTATCTCTGTGTCTTAAAACATGGTCTCCCTATCCCCTCTATGGTGACTATGCTTTGACTGACTCCATGTGGGATTTCTCTTCTCTATTCTCCTCTCTATGTTGAGGAGATGAACGAGCCTCAATGGATGTCACCCTATCTTGTCTGACTGAACGTGCTCCTGCGGTCCCCCCGCATAGAGAGGCATTAACATCATAATGTATCTGTAAAATTTGTGGTAGGATAGCTGCTACAACATGATCTAGTGGTGGTAAGTCTAGGTATATGTGAAAAGACCCCTCATCTTGTCCACGCCTCTTACACAGTCTAAGGTGAGAGTTAGTTCATTTTCTAGATTTTATTGATTTTTTTTTCATCTTCACTAATTATGTAATTTTAAACAAAGTTGTTCTCTAGATTTGAAAGTGTGCTAGGTTTAATATTGTACTAGGTTTAAAGTTCATGTCTCAAGTCTTCTAGTGTGCCCAAGGGTCCAAGATTTTGAACCCACGAATTTGATACCAACTTTAATGCCACCTAAAACAACCACTCGAGACCAAGAACAACCTAGGTTTAGTTAGGAAAAGTTAAGGAATAATTTCTTTGTAAGTGTTCCCCAAAAAATTCTAGAGTCCATAACAAAAGTTATCAAAACATCCTACACAACATTAAGAGAGAGAAATTCATCCCTAGCATAGATATATTATCTTCTTGTGGGGCGCACGGAAGAGAGGCGCGGAAAGAAACTCTTATTCCTCCGGGCACACAAGACGGGTGTGGAAGAGACTCATTCTCTCCTAGGCATGCATGATAGCCATGTAATAGGCTCATTTCCTTAGGGGTGAACAAGATGAGCACACAAGGGAATCATTTTCTCATGGGCACGCAAGATGAGCACACAAGAGACTCTAGGCACACAAGGGGTAGTTTTCTCTTTTGTGAACTTCAGAAGAACATAAATTTTGATAGGGAGCTCTATTTTTGGAAAACAAGAACTTTTCAGAAATATCTAGACATCCTATTTGCACATAAACCTTAAGAATTTAATTTGGATAAAGTTTTACTGGTCAATTTTGATAAAATGCTCTGCAGGCTTATAAAATGGAAACTGGTAACATTCTATTTATAAAAAAAAAATTCAATTCGACCTCCTTCCTTTCTCAACATGCCAAATAGACATGGAGGGTTTCTCTTAGAGGAATTTAGGATGGTTTTCAAGGGTCAATTGTTCGATTAAAGATAAATTCAAAATTTCCATCCTTTAGCAGCAAAATGATTGCAGTTTTTTTGGGGTCATTTTAGACATACTAAGCTCACTAAGTATGATTCTTTTTCTTATTCATTGTTGCAGGGATCATTCTTATATATTTTGAATAAAATAAGTACCAGTTTCATAGTTATCTAGTAGAGCTCTACAACTTCAAATTTGAATTGATCTATTTGCATTTACTAAGCTTAAACTATGAATTCTTTCCAAACAAATCTAACATGGTAAGTTGATTTAAAACAAAATGTGTAAAATATTAAATATACAGTTCTAATTTCCAAATCATCCTTTTCAAAAGAATAGAGTAATGTATTTTCTTCATACGTATTTCTTTCTTTCAAACATAAATTCCTCAACATATTTAAAAACAGCTTTTAAACATCAATAACTCCATTTGTGTAAAATAGTATGACTTATATTAATTCAAAAATGATACCTTTACAACTTTGTTCTTTCATTGCTTAATTTCAATAGACAGAATACAATTTCATTCTCATACATTCCAAAAATAGAAAACAAAAGACATCTCCTTCACATTTTGAATTACAACTTCATAGCCAATACAAAAACATTTTTCCATCACGAAATATGTTACGTTATCATCCACTTGAACTAGAAAATGGTTGACAAAAATAACTTTCTCAAAGGACTGTCAAAACTATCTTTTCCTTTGCTCCAGAACAACAACATGCATATCCTCCATTTTCAATTTTTATCACAACAAAGGCAGGGGAAAGGAAGTGCTATCCACCCAACAAAGACATCTAATGAAATGAGAAGTCATATTTCTTCATTGGCCCCTGAGCCCAAGAAAAAATGCAATAGAAGATGTGTTTCAACTCATGACAACAATAGGGTTCCACAAACACACAAGCAATCTCACTTTTAAAAACATAGTCCAAAACAGAATGCAGTTTGCAACCAAATTAAAGCATAAAAAACAAGACATAGACTTCATCATGCAAGCCAAAGGAGAAAGAAACTATGGGGGATGCTACTTATGCCTCCCAAAGGTGGAAATGGGTATCACCACCTGAGAAAAAACTGCCAAAATATAACATTTCAAATCCTTGACATGCCCTTTTGCCTCCTCAATGTACCCCTTATTCCTTACATTTCCTTGTGCCTCCCCAACCTCTTGTGGCACCCCATAATGAGTAAAGAAATGCAAGCTATTTTTTTGTAAGGTGGAACCCAAATCCCAACTTCCTCTACACTTATACCTCCCGAAAACACTTATGCCTCCTAGAAAATAAACCCCATAGCCA
This sequence comes from Taxus chinensis, assembly GCA_019776745.2. Lineage (NCBI taxonomy): Eukaryota > Viridiplantae > Streptophyta > Pinopsida > Cupressales > Taxaceae > Taxus > Taxus chinensis. The sequence goes on from CM034146.1 coordinate 799,246,140, forward strand.
TCTCCTACACCATTCCTAAGCCATCTACCTAACCAGCCAACAAATAAAGCAATAGATTCAAACATTAAACCATTTTCATATTCATAAAATAAAAGGAAAGCATTTGAAGAGCCAAGCTCCTACCTCTCCATGATGGATTTTATTCCAAGTTTCTGAAACAACAAACTTTCTAATGCAAAACAGTCCAAGATCAACAATCCACAAGTATGCAACAATCTCCAATCTTCTCAAAAATCAAGAGCTCTCAAAACCAAAAATAAGTCTCCCAAAATGAAGCGATAAAAGTGAAGAAACCCAAGAACAAGCTAAGGAATTCCTATAAATATAAGAGGGAAGAGAAGAGGATGAGGTGGATCCATGTTGGATGCCACATCACACATCCTCAACCCCAAGAAAAAATTCAACTTCATTCTCTAATGCATAATCAATAGGTGGGTGAATAATATGACAATTTTACTTACACACTCAAATCAAGCCCATACCCCATAAGGACTGAAATTTAAAACATGTAAGAAGAGTGTAATAATACATTCAACTTGACTTACAAAATGCATAATGAATGGCTAATTTTAACTCTCCAACCATAGGTAAGGTTGGTATGTAAATTTAAGATGCATGGGACAAGTTTAACTTGTCTCACAAGTCTCGAAAATCAGCCTCCAAGGACAAATTCAAATTTTTAAAGAAGGTGGAGTGTTTCTTACTCCAAAATCAACTTACATATCTCTTACACATTTCTTAAAACATTTTAATTCAATGTCAAATAACTCTATTAATTACTTTCATATGACATATTTTAATTAGTTAACGTAACAACATGATTATTCATAAAAGTACACACCATTTAATAAATAATGAAAGGGATCAATGCACCAAAAAATAAACACATGAAAACATTAACAAAGGGACCAAATAAAATAAAATACATAAAATTCCTTGGTCACATTTGAAGGTGACCCCCCATGGGAATCCCTAACACAAATAAACACACACAAACAAATACAGTTACCATCGTAACCTTCTTGAATTTATCTAGAATTCCAAAGTGGTTGGTCTCTAATCCCCCGATGTTTGTTGTGATATTTTAAAACTGTAAAATACAAATACCTCTTTCAGCCTCATGGCCACATCAAAACATCCAAATGAATATAATATACTTACAAAGTCATCAATACATATATGAATCACAACAATTATCAAGACAATAAAAAATATCACTTAAAATTTCATTAACAACTATAACATCATCAATTTTAATCCAATTTTCATTTTCTAGGTCTAATAAAAATATCTAATTATCACAAGTCCGAACAACATCTATAATACAACCATGTAAAACAGTATATCAACATCAATATATAAAAATGTCTCTAATAATCATCATGCATCATATAAGAATCACAGTCAACAATAATCCATGATCGAACATCTAAGATCATACAAAATCAAAACTATAAAAATATCTATGATATAGTCAACAGTGTCATGATCAATATAAAAAGGTGTCAAAGGGAAGTGGGCACTATAAGAAGTATGATGTTATGGATGTTGAAATCAAATTAATTTGTAGGATGATAGATGATAGAATTGCTAATTTTTTATGACGATTATTGATTTCTATATGTATATTATTGTTGATGTTGTAGATATGGCTGCAAATCCATAGACGTATTATTTTTTTGTTGTAGGGATATTTTATCACATACACCGTAAGGGGAAAGGGGACCAACCATGGAAGGATGTTGGGTGTTGTGCAATATGGCCAAAATTTGAAAACTTGTGTATAATAGTATGTTGTGTTGTTGCATGCTTTGTTATGAGGTTCTCATGGGGAGTAACCTCATTTATGTGGCTATGGGTATAATGTGTTCCCTTTATTTAATTTTGTTGTTTTAATTTGTTTATGCATGTGTTTGATTATTTGGTAAATATTTTCAATTTTTAAACACTTGAAAATGTGTCTATATTAACTAGTTTACCTTAAATCTAAATTAAAAGGGAAGATATGACATGTGAGCAATAAATTTGGTAGATGGTCTTTGAAACATTGTGGATGTGAACTATATTTATGTTGGGTTTTGTGTTGTGTACTCTTTCCTAACTTCAAAATTCAAAATTTTGAATTTGGGGGCTTTCTGGATACTTGTGGGACAAGCTAAACTTATCTCGTACCTCTTAAATTCATCCAACTACCATACCTATGGTATGGAGAGTTAATTTTATGCTTGATTATGCATTTTGGAGTGTGAAAAGGGTAAATAATTGCACTTGTCACTTACCACATTTAATTTTGTCTTTTATAAGAATGATGGCAGTTAGAGTAGTATGTGGGCATGTCATAAGTCTTACATGTGTATTTCATTACTTTTGCCTTGGTGTTTGACTTGTGTGTTGAAATGGAGGGATTATGAAGTGACATCCTACATGGAGCCACCTCATCATCCTTTCATCCCGTTTCTATTTATTTCGTGATTTTGATGGATTTTGGGTTACATGCCATATTTGTTTCTCTTGCACTTTTAAAATTTACTCTTGACTTCATACTTGGGGTTCTTCTTTTTAGAGTTGCATCTTGGATTGAGGTTGGGTAAAGGATTCAAAGGCTTTTGAGAAAAATAATTCGAATTTTGATGGAGGGATAGGCTCTCCTCTTTTATTTGCATCTGTATATTATTGTATTTAGTGTAGAAATGGTGTTGTTTATCTATTGTATGAGTGTTGTGGTTATGTTGTTTGTAAATTGGTAGTTTTCCTTAAGTTTTGTGTGGGAGATGGATTTATGGAAATGTTGGTGATGGAGAAGGGAGATTTGAGGCATGAATTTTTGAGGGAGTGTGATTTTGAGTTCCACGTATGGGAAGTGAAAAGGATAACATGGATATATTTTGCATTTTTGCAAGAATACAAATAAGAATTGATTTATGTTTTGAGTTGTGCACATGGAGGATTTTAGGTGAAACTCCTACATCACTTGGGAGATAAAATGAGGTAGTGCCCATATTCCATTGCTCCTTGTTTGCTTATTATATTCAAGCCTTGGTGTTTTTTGGGATTTTTTTTATGGTTTGTTTTGAATGTGTTATTTGATTGTATTATTATAGAATTCTTGTTGTGGAAGCCCCTCGTAAAAGTTGTAAAATGTTACATACTATCCCATATTGTTCTTTTGTTGGGGTTCGGGGGCCAATAAGTGTATGGATTCTCCTTTTATTGTATTAAAGGTTAGGTAGAGAGCGTCGCCTATACCCCTTTATTTTTATCATGGTTCATGTTTTGAAAAGTTCAAGGATGCAAGTTGAAAGCCAAGAATTTGGGAGATGACTTATGCTTTTGATCTTATTGGAAGAATTCTCAATGTTGTAAATCATATTATTGTTCCCACTTAGAGTAGAATATTTTCACTTTTTAATATTGCAAGAATATTTTGTATATTTCATTTATTTCAAGTTGTAGTGATTTAGTGAATGTAGAAAAAAATTTTATTGTAAACCTTGTTGGAAAGGACTAGTTGTATTGAAAGAAATGGATTAGAAGTTCTTGTATTGCAAAATAATGGTATTACAACTTATAGTTATCATATTTGCATTTTATGGTTGAAAAGAGAAATTCCAAAGTATGTTTAATAAAATAAAACATACATTCATATTGTTGAAGGTTGTATGTTTGAATATAAAAGCTATACATTTGGAAATTTTGCATTATGAAACTAAGCTATGTTATCAATCTATCAACTAAAGAATTGTAGACACCTTAATTAAAATTAATGTTTGCTTAGAAACCAACCTAAGCAGAAAAACACTTGAAAAATGCTTTAATTTAAGGTTATGTTTTTGGGAAACAGATTCATTGTCATGTGCAAAGTGGTGGTTTTAGAACCTCCACCCATCTTAGATCAACGGTCGATGAACCACCCCTTAGGCAAGGTGGAAGTCATAGGACCACTGGTCTATGTGTTGAGATACAGAGCTCAATTACTTAAGTTTAGCATGCTATATCAACTTATTAGAAAACACAGTAACTGACATCGGTCACCTATGACCGACATCAGTCAGTAAAGTAGGAACCCACATTAGTTAGGGCTATTCGTCATCAGTTACATGTGTGTGAGTGTTTTATTTAACTCATGAGAATCAGATCTAAGTTTAGTATTAAAGTGGATATATTTATTGTAATTTCATGGCTAAGTTCCATAAGTTTGTAGAAGGTAGTTATAAGATACAAATTTAGGGTTAAATGTGAGAGTTAATGATTATTGTCAAAATAATTATGAGTGACAATTATTCGAGAAGAAGGAGAAGATTGAGAGAAAGAAAATAATGTACATCATGAGAGGTGTAGAAGATTGTAAATTTTCATTGTATATATTTTGAAATATTTAGATAATAGATTTACTTGTTTCTCAATGGATGTAGCTCACATTAGGTTAACCACGTTAAATTTGGTGTTGATTTATATGTCTTGTTTTGTATACTTCTTCTGGTAGAGTATAAAAAAAAAATTCATGTATGCTTAGATATGATATATTATCTGTATAACTTATGTGCTAACCCCAACAACTTGTATCAGAGCTTTGTTTGAGGGTTTTATGTATGCCATATTTACTCATAGAGGGTTTTCTATTGAGTGGGCACTACAAAAATGGAAGAAGAAAACAAATATAAGGTAGAGAAGTTTAATGTCTGGAATTATCAAATATGGAAGATGGAGATTGAAGATTATCTATATCAAAGATATTTTCACTTACCGTTGGATCAAAATTCTAGACCTATGAATATGACTAATGAAGAATAAAATATTCTTGATAGAAAGGTTTGGGATCTATCGGATTGAGCCTAACAACATCTGTGGCTTCTAATATTAAAGAAGCGACATCCATAGTAGAGTTAATGAAATCTCTTGCTAATTTATATGAAAAACTTAGTGCTTTAAATAAATTTTATTTCATGAAGAAACTATTTAGTTCTAAGATGCATGAAGGTGGATCTATATCTCGTCATTTGAATGATTTCTAATCTACTGCAAATCAGTTAAAATTGGTTCAAATTTTGTTTAATGATGATGTGAAAGAACTCTTATTATTATTTTCTTTGCCTGATAGTTGAGATAATTTGGTAATGGTTAATAGTAATACTTCTACTAATAATATTTTTAAGTTTGATGATGTGGTTAGTATAATATTGAATGAATAAATTCACATGAAAATTAGAAAGGAATTATCATCTCAAAATGTTTTTAATGTAGAAAGAAGAGGCAGGCAGAAGAAGAGATCCAAGAGTAAGAATAATGAGAAATCAAAGTCAAGGAATGGAAGATCTAAATCCAGGGGCAAGGAAATTACTTGTTGGAATTGTGGAAAGAAATAACATGTAAAGAAAGATTGTTGGTCAAACGATAAAGAGAACCAACACCTAGAAAAAGATAAACAGGAAAATATTATAGCAGAGGTAATGCGAGATGCTCTTATTCTTTCTTTGGATAGTAAAATTAAATCTTGTGTTTTAGATTCAGGATCTTCTTTCCATGTAACCCCTAATAAGGGATATTTCAAACATTATGTATAGGGAAATTTTGGGCATGTTTATTTGGGTGATGATGAACCTTAAAGTATTACTAGTAAAGGGAAATTTCATCTAAAATTAAATAATGGAAATACATGCATATTGAAAGATGTGAGCCATGTGCTAAGTATTAGGAGGAATCTTATTTTTGTAGGGATAACTAGGTGAAGCTACTTGCATGGTTACATTCATAGTGTACTCTTGGAAAGTCACCAAGGGTGCATTTTTTGTGGAAAGAGGTAAGATGGTAGGAATGTTAAATTTATTTACATATGTTACTGATTTTATTTCTATGTTATCTACTTAAGATTTAGATGCATGCATGTGGCATAACCAGTTGGGTCATTCAATTCAGTAAAAATAATGTAGATCTTAAAGGTTAAGGGTAAGTTATCAGATTTGAAAGATTTAGATCTTGGTTCCTGTGAGCATTGTGTCTTTGGAAAGAAAAAGAGAATGATATTTCTCAAAGTTAGGGAAAATAAGAAGGATAAAAAATTAGAGCTTGTACACTCAGATGTGTGGGGACCAAACCAGGTAGCTTCTCATGGAAGATCCCAGTATTATGTTACTTTCAGTGATGATGCTACAAGAAAGGTATGACTTTATTGTATTAAACACAAATCTAATGTTTTGGAGACTTTTGAAATATGGAAATCCTTTGTTTAGAATTAATCAAATTCAAAGCTAAATTTCCTTAGATGTGACAATGGTGGTGAATATTGTGGCAATACTTTCAATGATTATTGTTTAGTGAATGGAATACATACAGAAAGGATGATTCCAAGAACACCACAAGAGAATGGTGTTGCAGAAAGAATGAATAGGACAATCATTGAACGTGCTAAAAGTATGAGAATACATGTTAGATTGCTCTTACAGATTGGGGTAAACTAAATTAATACAATGGTTTATTTGATTAACCGTGGGCCTCCAAGTTTAGTATATGGAGGAATATCAAAGGAAGTTTGGACTGGAAAAGAGGTAGATATTTCTTGGCTTCAAGTTTTTGGTTCAAAATATTTTTTGTAGATTAACAAGGAAAATAGAAAAAATTTAGATGTAAAATCTAAGAGATGGACTTTCATTGGTTATGGATCTGGTGATTTTAGATTTTTTTTTGGATTTAGAGAATTCTAAAATTATTACAATTTTAGACATTGAATGGAATGAAAAGAAAATGTACAGGAATCAAATTTTGGTACCCAAGGAAAAACCATTTGAGACATTTTTGAATGAAAATAAACTCTCGAATTTGAAACTCATTCCTACAGGGTTACACAATAACCAGTTTCGGTTGACCCCTAACCAGCATCGGTTAGGTAAACCGTTATTGGTTACTGAAGAGAAAAACTAACATCGGCTATAGGTGACTATCATTAGTCACTGTTAGAATTGGAAACAAATTTCCAAGAGCTCTAGAATGAGCCTCCGGGTACCCCAAACTCATGTGAGAAGGTCATAAAGGGTAAGTAAACCTGTAGAAAGATTCACACCTTCTCTATCTTATTTATTATTTATAGATAATGGTGAACGATGAATTTTTGAAGAAGAAATGAAAGATGAGACCCACATATAGTGGGAAGATGACATGGATGAGGGCATGGTCTCCTTGTAATAAAACCAAACTTGAGATTTGGTTAAATTACCAACAGGAAAGAAAACACTGCTGAACAAATGGGTTTACAAGATCAAGGAAGAAGATGGTGGATAGAAAAGTTACAAGGAAATGCTTGTAGTAAAGGTGTTTTCAAAGAAAGTAGGTATTGACTTTAGTGAAATATTTTCTCTTGTTATAAACATGACTTCTATTTGTACTGTATTGAGTTTAATTGTAGTAGATGATTTGTATTTAGAGTAACTATATGTGGAGACGTCTTTCCTTCATGGTGATTTGGATGAAGATATTTATATGCAGTAGTCAATTGGGTATGAAGTAAAGGGTGAGGATAAATTAGTGTGTAGGTTGAAAAAGAGCCTATATTGACTCAAGAAAGTTGTAGTGCCCACTTCCCTTCGACACTTTTTTGTTACTGACTTTGATACTATCGACCATACTTATGGATATTATTTTATCTTTTGATTTATCATGACGATTAGAGGTTAGATATACTAGACTATTGTTGATTCAATTCATATATGATTCATTAGAGACATTTTATATTGATGTTGATAAATTGTTGAAATGGTTAAATGTATATACATATATATTTCTGACATGTGATATATTTTTGTCATATTGATTAGACCTTGATAATTGGATTAATGTCATGATCATTTCGACATGGATGAAATGTGGAATGTAAATGTTGCTAGAAATTGTAAATAATATCGTAATTGCCTAGATGATATTTGATTCGTATATATATGATTTTGAAATTTCATTGTATATTTTATCATAGATGTTTTAATGCAGCGATGAGGCATGAAGAGGGTAATTATGTGTTTTACAGGTAAAATTATTCACAACAAACATTGGGGGGATTGGAGACCAACCACATTAGAATTCTAGATGAATTCAACTAGGGTCACCATGACAACATGTAATTGTGTGTGTGTTTGAATTTGGTTAAGGGAAAATTGTGACCAAGGGGTCATGTGTTGTCTTTTATTATTAGTTCCCTTTTTATTCATGTTAGTATCTGTTTCTTTTAGTAATGTATTACTTGTTTTAATTATTTAGATGTTTGGATGTATGTTTACTGCTTTATTATTAATGGGTTGTAGTGTCTTATTTAAGCTAATTTAACCTTGTTCTAAACTAATTAAATTTGTGACCAAAAAGGAGTTCATTTATTAGACTTGAATTGAACTTGCATTTAATGTTATGTGTTGATTTCTTGAGATCTTGAGTGTTGTACACTCTACCCTTCATGAGAAAATTGAATTTGACCTTAAGGGAAAATTTTAAAGACTTGTGTGACAAGTTAAACTTGTCCCAGACCTCTTAAATTGATATACCAACCATACCTATGGGCTGAGGGGGTCAAAAATACACCCCATTAGGTGTTTTGGGAAGAGAAAAAGGTGAAATGTTAATTTCACTTTCTTTCAAATTTTTAATTTTGTCCTTTGGGGGTGTGGGCTTTGTTTGTGTGTGTAAGTTTCTTTTCATTCCTCTCCTCCACAAATTTATAGTGCATTGGGGTTGAGGTTTAACTCATTATGTGAAGTTGAGTATAAATGGTTTGTCATCCTACATGGAGCCACCTCATCCTCCTCTCTCCCTTTTCTATTTATTGTTTCTCTTTTACTTATTTGGGGGTTACTTCATTATTTTAGATTCTTTTATTTTTAGAGAGTTAGAATATTTTTGGGAGTGCTTGTGGATTCTTGCTTGGTTTTGAGGAGCTTGGAAATTCATCCTTGGAACAAGCTCTACCATGGAGAGGTAGGAGCTTCACCTTTGTTTAAATTATGGTTTTATTTTGTGTTGAGTGTTGTTTTCCTTTGGAATGTTTTTTGGGTATGGGTAAATTTCCTATGTTTGAAGTAAGAGGAGACTATGGGGAGATTTCATGTAAGGAGGCATAAGAGTTTACTTTCTTGTGGAGGTATTTTGGGTTGGTTTCCCCACCTTTCATGAGGAATTCTTACATTTCTTCATGTTTTTGTTATGAGTGAGGAATAAGAGTGTGTGGGAGGTATAAGGCGAACTTAAGGGAGACATTAGAGTATGTAGGGGATTTGAGATATCCATTAGAGGCTTTAAGGTGGGCACCCGATTCCCATTGGGATGTATAAGTGGCCTCCCCATAGGTCTTAATATTTTGGCTTTCTTGATAAGCTTTGTTATCTTGTTGTTTTGTTGATTCTTCTTGTTTGTGTTGTTATTGTGTTTGAATGTGGATGGAATGGATTGTGAAACTATGTTTGTTAAGTATTGTGGAAGCTTGTTGTTTCCATGTGTTGAAATCATCTTGCATTGTGATGTGGTTGGGGCTCCGGGGATAATGAAGAGCATGGCTTCTCCTCTTCATAGGATGTCTTGATTGGGTGGAGAGAATTTCCTCTTCCCCCCATTTTGTCGTGAATCAAAAAATATTGAGAGAGCTATCTTGCTTGGAGTTTTAGAGCTTGGAGTGTTGTTGTAGACCTTGAGAACTTATTTTTGTGAAGAAATTTATTGTATTCCCAATTAGAGTGGAGGAACTTGTATTATTGTAGTTTCGTTTATGTACATTCTTGTACTATTTCCCACCTTGAGTGGATGACTTTGTAATAATCTTGTGGAGAATATTTTACATTCATATATTTGTATATTGAAAAGGGAAAGAAAGATTTTTGTGAATTATTTGTGAAATGGAAACTAAAGTTCATTACCTTGTTTGAAAGTTGTATTGTAGGAAAATAAATTTGTCTTCATAATTGTATTTGTATTATTAGAGATGAGAATGAAGAAATATTAAAGTCCATATATTACTTAAGGCATGCATTGAAAAGTGAACTATCTTCTTGCATTTCCTTATATTTTTGGAGGAATTTGATCTTTATTTCAAGTGGGTGGAAAGGACTTAAATTTTAAATTGCTACTTGATTGATTTAAAAAATATAGAAAATTTGTAGTATTACTAAGGGGAAAATAAATTTAGTCCTCTACCTCTCATACAAAGCTATCAAATTGTTAAAGACGAAAGCTTTAGTGTAAAAAAAAAAACATATATGTGAGACTCAACTTGTTAACAATAGTACCTAAAAATTTATTATTAAGTGGTAGGGTTAGTAATATTTTAAATATTATTGACAAGGAAATAGTTATTAGAATAAGCCATTGTTTCAAAATATATATAAATGTTAATGTCGCATTAATATTGTTGTAATAATATACTATTGATTTTAATCCATTAACAAATTATTAACCCTATTATATTAACAACAGTTTTCGTTGATCCAATTTAATGTTACAAAAAATAATTTAACAAAAATGACAAGTCCAAGTATAGGATTTTGATCTATTATTGATTTTAAAAATAGAAAAACAATATGATCTATCTACAATATCATTGGTGTTAAATTTTTATTAATATTGATTTTAGTAATAGTTCCTAATATATTAAAACTTTTAAAACTCTAAAATACTTATATAGGGGAAAAGGCTATGTAAGTTTAAAAAAATGTAAATAAAAAATAGTATGAGAGCTTTGCTGCGGCCCATGTGGGAAATTTTTAGAAAAGGGTGCAGGGGTCGGTGGTGTCACCCCCACCCACCAATTGCTGTTTGCACCAAATCCCTATAAGGTGTAACTAATATTATTTTTTTATGGCCATCCCTTCTACAAACCCTGCGAAGGTTCATCCTTTCTCATCATGTGTAAGGTATTCAATGGCCGCGGCCTGCACACTATTATATATATATATATATATATATATATGTATATATATATATATGTAATGCATATTTTCAAATTTGGGGTTTCAACCCCTCCTTTTTAAAAAAAGAAAAAAAATACAAATAAATAACAAATGTTTACTTAAAATAAATACAAATATACATAAGTGCATAAACATATGTATACATATATATGTATATATGTATTTTCTCAAAATGAAAGTATTGGTCTAGCTATTTAATTAAATGGGAAAACAAAAAAACCCACAAGACCATTTGGTAAAATATAAGGGAAATAACCTAAATAAAATATATAAATATATTTCTCAAACCCTAATGAGGCTATTCAAAAAACAAGAAAATAAGAAAACTTGTGAGCTTCTTCAAAATATTGGAATGGTCTTCAATGGCCTCCCTTCCTCCTCCATTAACCTTCAGAACAAAATAGGAAGAATGAGACAAATGAAATGAGAAGGGATAATTCATAAGGATGTTTTAGGTTTGGGTAAGTTTTTCCACATCAAGGACCCAAATTGAATCCATCCAAGGGATGAGATTCATCCCTACAAAAAGTATGTGGAGAGTGGGTGAATAGAAATTACCTTTTAAATTAAATGTCTTAATTTTAAAACACGAGTTGACTTTTAAAGGGTTACTTTATGGGGTAGGGAAGTGCCCATTATCCTAACCCAATATTTTAATATAGGACCTTGGTTGTTGTTTCAAAATTGTAGAAATTAAATAACCTTACTATTTAATTTCATTGGCCACTTTTACCCTTGCCACCCCATGGAGGAATATTCAACTTTCGTAGGAACTATTGTTATTATTTAAATAATTCTTAGGGAGATTAAACTTTCCTAATCAAATCAATATATTAAATTTTAATGTAGATGTTAGATATTGTGTTATCATGTAATATTGTTGTTATTAAAGTCATAGCCTTAGAGACCTTATTGTGACAACTGTCATTTTCGAAAAATTTTGTGGGAATGCTTTAAAGAAAAATTATTCCTTAATTTTTCTAACTAAATCTAGGTTGTTCATGGGTCTCGAGCGAGTGTTTTAGTGGACGTTACAATTGGTATCAGAGTCATGGTTTAAAATCTTGGACCTTTGAGCACACAGGAAAATGTGAGACACAAACATTGAACCTAGTACAACATTAAACCTAGCACAATACTAAACCTATAAAAAACCTTTTATGAAAGATCATATGTTTTAGTAAACTTAGAAAAATGGAATAAAACCTAGAAAGATGAACCAAATGTTGCCTTGGTCTATGCAGGATGAACGAATCACACGAGGGGTCCTTCCACATAGACCTAGTTATACCACCTCGATAGCAGGATGTAGTGGTCATTCTACCTGAAATTTTACAGATGCTTCAAGGCATCAATGTCACTATACGTGGAGGGTCGTTATGAGGATGATCAGCCAAACATGATAGGGAGTCATACATTGAGGATTTTACATCTCCTCAACACAACGATGAGCATAGGGCAGAGAACTTCCACATGGAGTCAGCCACAGTAGAGTCACCTCAGAGGGGACAAGGAGACAGGATTTCAAGACATAGGGATAGGTCTCAGAGCCCTAGACCGAGAGATGAGCATGCAGAGATGCCTAGGACTCTCCATTCAATAGTTGTAGACCATATCAAGGAGATCCTAAGCTATGACCATCTCACTATTCTAGAGATGTATGTGGATTTTAGGTAGAGGCCTGATTGGTGAGCTTGAATAGATGTTTCAAGCTCTGTCTTTGTACTAGCAACATGAAATATTTTGTTTGCATCTATCTTCTAAGGGATAAAGCTTGTGTCTGGTGGAGGACCAAGGAGGAGGACCGAGGAGTAGAAGCTCCATGTTAATTTAGAGATGGTTACCTAGGAGCTCTTTGAGGAGCGATTTAAGAGAAAGTATTTATCCCAGAGATTTATTTAGCAGTAGATAGATGAGTTTCATGACCTTTGTTAGGCATCGATGAATGTATTCGAGTATGAGATTCGATTCATGGACCTACTCCAGTACATCAAATATATGTAGGATGAGTAGGTACAGATTCACAGGTTCATCAAGGGCCTGAATTTGGATTTGGGTGGTATGCTGTGCATTCATTGCCCATAGACCTTGGTAGAGGCCGTGGAGAAGGCCTATACTGTAGAGGAGACATGAGGAAATACGTAACATGCCAAGGATAGAGTTTGGAGTCACATCAAATAGATGTAGAATAGCAGATCGAGGGGTTTAGTTCCTTTTTATGGTGGACAGGGTTTGACAAAGTCATCTTTCAGGCCACCACAATAGCCACTGTAGCAGTAGCACACCCTACCACCATTCATACCTACTTAGAGGTTCAACACACTGAGGGGACAGAGTATGGGGCCTCCTCCAAGGGCTCCCATTAAGACACAGGGTGCACCGAGAGCACAGTTTGTAGGATCTTACTAACAGAGACGTCAGTAGTCCATAACCGGATCATCAAGATCCATAGCTCATACCTCTAGAGTACTGGCTGGAGTTGTATATAACTAGAGAGGACCAGGCAGTTATTATGGTTGTGGTGTTGTTGGACACCATTGGAATGATTTCCCATAGAACCCTAGTAACAAGGGTTAATAAGCACATATCATAGCCTAATGTTGGAGATACGACACAAATTCAGTGGATCTATGCAGCAGTTGAGCACCACTACTATTTTGTTTGATTCTAGTTCATCTAATTCTTTTATTGCACCATACTTAGTAGAGCGTTGTAGGTTGGTGGCCGTAAGGCATGGTCTAAGTTGGGATGTCTAAATGACTTCTAGAGCAAAAATTTTTGTAGACTCCTTAGTAAAGGAGTGTGTAGTGGATTTATGACCCTTTACCACCACCTCGAATATTTACATCCTTCCTCTAGATTCTTATGGAATCATCTTGGGCATGGACTGATTGTCTACACACAGAGCTAGAGTGGACTGTTCCCATAAGAGTATTGCTTGTAGAAATGTTCTAGGGGTTGAGTCAATGATAACAGGAGTTAGGAGGCATGTTTCCATTCGTACCATATCCTCTATGCAGCTTAAGTGGTGTGTACAATGAGGTTATTAGTAGTATGCTATTATGGTTAGTGACAGATCTTAGGATGAGTCTAGCAGACCATCCCTTGATGAACATTGCATTTCCAGAGAGTTTACTGATGTTTTTGTAGGTAACCTATTAGGGTTACCTCCCCCACATGAGATATATTTTCACATAGATATGGTTCCAAGCGCAGAGCCAATCTCACGAGCACTGTATCAGATGACTACTCCTAAGCTCTATGAGCTTAAGTTATAGCTAGAGGTCCTTCTGTAAAAAGGCCTAATCCATCCAAGTGTATACCCTTGGGGTGTACCAGTGATCTTCATGACGAAGAAGGATGGATCGCTGCAAATGTATATTGATTACCGTCAGCTGAACAAAGTAATGATCAAGAATCATCAACCCCTTCCACGTATTGATGATTTATTTGATCAGATGAATTGGGCCACAATTTTCTACAAGATAGATCTTATGTCAGGTTATCATCAGCTAAGGGTCATGGAGGCAGATATTCATAAGACCTCCTTCCATATGAGATATGGCCACTACGAGTTCACCATAGTGCCTTTTGGTTTGACGAATGCCCCCACAATTTTTATGAGCTTGATGAATGGGGTGTTGAGGACATTCTTGGATTGCTTCATGCTCATTTTCCTTGATTAAATTCTAATTTACTCATGTATGCGTGAGGAGCATGAGGAGCACCTTCGCTAGGTTCTTCAGTATCTTCATGAGAAACATCTTTATGGGAACTTGGAGAAGCATGTGTTCTTTCAGAAAGAGGGTGCAATATTTGGGCCACATGATTTCTAGGGAAGGTATCATATTCAATCCTTCCAAGATTTGAGCTATTATGGATTGGCCAACACCTACTAGTGTGACAGAAATGCGCAGCTTCATGGGTTTAGTAGGATATTATAGGAGGTTTGTTCAGGAATCTTCTTAGGTTACGTACCCCATCACTTCCCTACAGCGGAAAGGGAAGAAATTTGTATGGTCAGACATATATGAGTAGGCCTTGTAGAAATTGAAGGAATACTTCATGACAACACCTATTCTTGCAATACCAGATCCTCAGAGTGAATTCTTCATATGCACAGATGCTTCTTTAGCAAAACTTGGAGGTGTGTTGATGCAAGAGGGAAGAGTAGTGGTTTTTGAGTCTCGTAAACACAAGAATTATGAGCTTGATTATCTGAACCATGATGTTTATCTTGCATCAGTTGTTAATGCCTTATTACGATGGAGACACTTCCTCCTTGGCTAGATATTTACACTCAGGATTGATCACTTGAGTCTTTGCCACCTCTTCACGCAGCCCAATCTCAACACTCATCAGCAGCATTGGATATAGTTTCTTTGTGAGTATGACATGGTGATAAAGCATGTGAAGGGGAAGGAGAATGTGGTTGTAGATGCCTTGAGCATATGAATACATGTTGTTATGGCCACTTTAGTGGGCACAAATTTGCGGAGTAGGATATTACATCAGCTTCCTCACAAAATCTTCTATCTTGCTGCAAGAGTAGAGATTGAGTCTCAGAGACCCCTTGAGGGGAAGTTTGATGGTTTTTCACTAGAGGAAGATTGCCTTCTTAGGCATAGAGGCCGGATATATGTTCCTATAGATGGAGGATTGAGACAGGACATTTTGATAGAAGCTCACCGTGCACCTTATTTAGCCCATCCCAGGGAGAAGAAGATGCGTGTCACTTTGAGACGGTTGTACCATTGGAGGGGACTTTGAGGAGATGTGGATCAGTTTGTATCATGTAATTTAGAGTCTCAGAAGGTGAAGGTAGAGCATCAACATCCATCTAGACTTCTTTTTCCTCATGCTATACCGGAGTGGAAGTGGGAAACCATTTCCATGGAATTCATTGTTGGGCTACTGACATAGAAATACCACCACGACACCATTCTGGTGACATTGGATAAATTGATGAAAGTGGCTCATTTTTCTCAGATGAAGATCACCTACACAGCTAGTGCAGTGGTACAAGAATACCTTGATGAGATTTTCAGGTTGCATGGGATTCCACAGAAAATCATTTGTGACCGTGATCCTTTGTACACTTCCCACTTTTGGACTACCATGCAACATGTCCTCAGGATAAAGATCAATTTTAGTATAGCATATTACCCTAAGACAGATGGAAAAAATGATTGGGTAAATTATATTTTGGAGTACATGCTTAGGATGTATGTCATGGATCACCAGTCGAGATGGGAGGAGTACCTATACTTGGTTCATTTTACCTACAATAATAGTTTTTTAGTGTTCGATAATCATGGTTCCTTTCTAGGCATTATATGGCAGAGAGTTCAGGACACCTCTTAGTTGGGACAATTTAGAGGACATGGTTTCTCTTAGGCCAGCTTTATTATAGGAAATGGAGTAGCAGGTGCTTGTGATCATGCAGAGATTACAGGAGGCACAAGATCGGTAGAAGAAGTATGCATATCACCATAGGATAGATCATAATTTTGATTTGGGCATGACGGTGTTCATTCATGTTAGAACACATAGGAGCCATATCCGTTATAGAAAAGGTTCTAAGTTAGCTCCTAGATTTGTGGTTCCCTTTGAGATCTTGGACTGTATCGACTCTTTGGCATATCGTCTAGCATTGCCACCTATCTTGTCTTGCGTATAGGATGTGTTTCATGTTTCAGTACTTAGGATATATATTTTTGATCCTTCTCATGTGCTAGATTGGACCTCATTGCAGGTGCAAGATCATGGGCAGGTGATGGTGGATCCCATCTACATTTTAGAGTGCAGGACCCTAGGCCTTCAAAGTAGAGAGATTGACAAAGTTTGAGTATAGTGGGATAGATATGATGAGATTGCGGCTACATGCGAGGATGCTACATTGCTACGAGTTAAGTTTCCACACTTGTACTAGTGACTTCTAGGAGGAATTCGAGTTTAAGGGGAGGGGGATGTAGTGACAAATTCCCTTCGACACTTTTTTTATTGACTTTTATACTATCGACCATACTTATGGATATTATTGTAGCTTTTGATTTTTCATGATGATTACATTTTATATATACTAGAATATTTTTGATTCAATTCATATATGATGCATGAGATTATTAGAGACATTTTATATTGATGTTGATATACTGTTGACATGGTTAATTATATATACATATATATTTTTGACATGTGATATGTTTCATCATACTGAGTAGACCTGTGATAATTGGATTAGTTTCGTGATCATTTCAACATGGATGAAATGTGGAACAAAAATGTTGTTACAAATTGTAAATAATATCGTAATTGCCTAGAGGATATTTGATTCGTATATATATGATTTTGGAATTTCATTGTATATTTTATCATAGATGTTTTTAATGTGTCCATGAGGCCAAAAAGGGTAATTATGTGTTTTATAGGTAAAATTATTCACAACAAACATCGAGGGGATTGGAGACCAACCACATTAGAATTCTAGATGAATTCAACAAGTGTCACCATGACAACATGTAATTGTGTGTGTGCGTGTTTGAATTTGGTTAAGGGAAAATTGTAACCAAGGGGTCATGTGTTGTCTTTTATTATTAGTTCCCTTTTATTAATGTTAGTATGTGTTTCTTTTAGTAATGTAATTTTTAATTATTTAGATATTTGGATGTATGTTTATCCCTTTATTATTAATGGGTTGTAGTTTCTTATTTAAGCTAATTTAACCTTGTTATAAACTAATTAAAGATGTGACCAAAAAGAAGTTCATTTTTTAGACTTTAATTGTTCTTGGATTTTGTGTTATGTGTTGATTTCTTGAGATCTTGAGTGTTGTACACTCTACCCTTCATGGGAAACTCGAATTTGACATCAAGGGAAAATTTTAAAGAGTTGTGAGACAAGTTAAACTTTCACCACACATCTTAAATTTATATACCAACCCTATCTATGGGTTGGGTGGTCAAAATTAGACCCCATTAAGTTTTTTGGGAAGAGAAAAAGGTGAAATGTTAAATGCACTTTCTTTCAAATATTTAATTTTTTCCTTTGGGGGTATGGGCTTTTTTTGTGTGTGGAAGTTTCTTTTCATTCCTATCACCCACAAATTTATGGTGCATTGGGGTTGAGGTTTGACTCCTTATGTGGAGTTGAGGATGAGGGATGTGGCATCCTACATGGATCCACCTCATCTTCCTCTCTCCATTTTCTATTTATTGTTTCTCTTTTTCTTGTTTGGGGGTTACTTATTTATTTTTGACTCTTGTATTTTTTGAGAGTTAGAAGATTTTTGGGAGTGCTTGTGGATTTTTAGAGCCTTGTGGATTCTTTCTTAGATTTTAGAATGTTGGAAATTCATCCTTGGAACAAGCTCTACTATGGAGAGGTAGGAGCTTCACCTTTCTTAAAATTATGGTATTATTTTGTGTTTATATGTTTGTGTTGAGTATTGTTCTCCTTTGGAATGTTTGTTGGGTATGGGTAGATTACCTAAATTTGGACAAGGAGGAGACTATGGAGAAATTTCATGTAGGGAGGCATAAGTTTTTACTTTCTTGTGGAGAGAGTTT
The DNA here is from genome assembly GCA_019776745.2 of Taxus chinensis. Lineage (NCBI taxonomy): Eukaryota > Viridiplantae > Streptophyta > Pinopsida > Cupressales > Taxaceae > Taxus > Taxus chinensis. Next base: position 799,264,639 of record CM034146.1, read on the forward strand.
GGTTTGGGTGACCCACCTTGTATGAGGAATACTTGCATTTCTTCTTGTTTTTCTTATGGGGTAGGTATAATGGGTACTTGAGGGAGGAATAAGAGTTTGTAGAGTATTTGAGATATACATTGGAGGCTTTAAGGTTGGCACCCATTCCCATTGGGAGTCATAAGTGGCCTCCCTATAGGTCTTACTCATTTGTATTTTTTGATAATCCTTGTTATATTGTTGTTTTGTTAAATCTTCTTGCTTGTTTTGTTGTTGTGTTTGAATGTGGATGTAATGGATTTTTAAACTATGTTTGTTAAGTATTTTCGAAGCTTGTTGTTGTAATGTGTTGAAATCATCTTCCATTATGATGTAGTTGGGGCTGGGTAGCCAATGAAGAGGATGGTTTTTCCTCTTCATTGAATGTATTGGTTGGGTGGAGAGCATTGCCTCTTCCCCCATGTTGTTGTGAATCAAACAATTTTGAGAGAGCTATACTACTTGGATTTGTGGAGCTTGGAGTGTTTTTGGAGACCTTAAGAACTTATCTTTGTGAAGAAATTTATTTTTTTCCCACTTAGAGTGGAGGAACTTGTATTATTGTAGTTTCCTTTATTTACATTCTTGTATTATTTCCCACCTTGAGTGGATGACTTTGTAATAATCTTGTGGAGAATATTTTACATTCAAATATTTATAGATTGAAAAGAGAAAGAATGATTTGTGTGAATTAGTTGTGAAATGGAAAAGAAAGGTCATCACCTTGTTTGAAAGTTGTATTGTAGGAAAGGAAAGTTTTCTTCGTTATTGAATTTTTATTATTAGAGATGAGAATGAAGAAATATTACAGTTCATATATTACATAAGGCATGCATTGAAAATTAAACTATCTTCTTGCATTTCCTTATATTGTTGTAGGAAAGTTGAGCTTTATTTCAAGTGGGTGAGAAGGACTTAAATTTTAAATTGTTACTTGGTTGATTTACAAAATATAGAAAATTCTTAATATTAGTAAGAGGAAATGAAATTTAGTCCTCCTTTAGCTTTCATACAAAATTATCAAATTGTTAAAGAAGAAAGCTTTAGTGTAAAAAACAAATATGTATATGTGAGACTCAACTCGTTAACACTTTGTACCTACAGATTTTTTATTAAGTGGTAGGGTTAGAAATATTTTAAATATTATTGACAAGGAAATACCTATTACAATGAGCCATCATTTCAAAAAATATATAAATATTAATTTCCTATTAATATTGTTATAATAATATACTATTGATTTTAATCCATTAACAAATTATTAACCCTTTTATATTAATGAGAGTTTTCCTTGATCCAATGAAATTTTCAAATGTTACAATAATTGTTTTAACAAAAATGACATGTCCAAGTATAGGATTTTGATCCATTATTGCTTTTAACAATAGAAAAACAATATGATCTAACTACAACATTACTGGTCTTAAGTTTTTATGAATATTGATATTAATAATAGTCCCTAATACGTTAATACTTTTAAAACTCTAAAATACTTATATAATAAATATACCCCCACCCCACACACACACAAATATATACATACAACTTTGCCCCTATATATATATATATATATATATATATATATATATATATATATATATATATATATATATATATATAGTGCGCGAGTATATATATATAGGATGGAGGGGTGGGCGGGGTCTCCCCCACCAAACAAATTTTGTTTGCACAAAAACATCATAAGGGGTAACTAATACTATTTTTTTTTACGACCATCCCTTCTATAAACCCTGTGCAAGTTCTTCCTTGCTCGGCCTGTGTAAGGTTTTTAATGCCCATGGCCTAGAAATTGTTATATATATACACACACATACATTAAATACATATTTTCAAATTCGTATTTATAACCCCTCCTTTTAAAAAAAATAAAAAATAAAATAAAACTACAAATAAATAATAAAAGTTTCCTTAAAATAAATACAAATATACACAAGTGCATAAACGTATGTATACATATATATGTATATATGTATTTTCTCAAAATGAAACTATTGTTCTATCTGTTAAATTAAATGGGAAAACAAAAAAAAACCACAAGCCCATTTAGACAAATACAAGGGAAATAAGCTAAATAATATATATATAAATACATTTTTCAAACCCTAATGAGGGTATTCACAAAATAAGAAAAAAAAAACTTATGAGCTCCTTCAAAATCTTGGAATGGTCTCCAATGTCTTTCCTTCCTCCTCCATTAACATGCAAAAAAAAATAAAAACAATGAGACAAATGAAATGAGAAAGAAGACTTCATAAGGATGTTTTAGGGATTGGGTACCCTTTTTCCATAACAAGGGCCCAAATTGAATCCATCCAAGGGATGAGATTGATCCCTACAAAAAGTAGGTGGAGAGTGGGTGAATAGAAATTACCTTTTAATTTAAATGTCTAAATTTTAAATTATGAGTTAACTTTTACATGGTTACTTTATAGAGTAGGTAAGTGCTCATTATCCTAACCCAATATTTTAATATAGGACCTTGCTAGTTGTTTCAACATTGTATAAATTAAATAACCTTGGTATTTAATTTCATTCGCCACTTTTACCGTTGCCACCCCATGGGGGAATATTCGACTTTAGTAGGAACTATTGTTATTATTTAAATAATCCTTAGGGATATTAAAATTTCCTAATCAAATCAATGTATTAAAGTTTAATGTAGATTTTAAATATTATGTTATCATGGAATATTGTTTTTATTAAAGTCATAGCCTTAGAGACCTTATTGTGACAACTGTCATTTTTGAAAACTTTTGTGGGCACGCTTTAAAAAATAAATTATTCCTTTATTTTTCTAACTAAACCTAGGTTGTTCTTGGGTCTCGTGCAAGTGTTTTAGTGTGCATTACAAAATCTTCAAGGTAATGGTACATGAGGTTTGATAGTTTCATGCATGAGCATGGATAATTGAGATGTGAATCTGACCATTGTGTTTATTTCAAGAAACTCGAAAATGGGAGCTATATTATTTTCTTATTGTATGCGGATGATATGTTTATTGTAGGATCTAGTATGAAAGACATTGGTGAGATTAAGGGAAAGCTAGCTCAAACATTTGTTATGAAGTATTTAGGAGTTTTAAAAATAATCCTTGACATGCAAATACACAAAGACATGAAGAACAAAAACTTGTATCTTTCTTAAGGGGGTTATATCTACAAGGTTTTAGAAAGGTTTAAAATGTAAAATTCAAAACCTGTAAGTACACATATGGATGGACACTTTAAATTGAGAAAATATAAGTGTCCTTCATCACATGAGGAGGTCAAATACATGACATGAGTACTATATGTGTTATCAATTGGGATTCCCATGTATGATATGGTTTGTACTAGACCAGACATTACACAGGAAGTGGGTGTTGTGAGTAGATTAATGGCCAATCCACGTAAAGAGCATTTGGAAAGTATTCTAATGGATACTCAAGTATGTGAGAGGTATATATAGCATGCAGTTATGCTATGGAGGTTCAGATATTTATTTATGTGGCTATGTTGATTTGGATATGACTAGAGATCTGAATGGTAGAAGGAGCACTAATAGATATATTTTCACAATAGGTGGGATGGAAGTTATCTAGATATCAAGATTACAAAAGGGTTTTGGATTTTTCTACTATAGAGGCAAAGTATGTTGCATCTACAGAGGATACAAAATAGATGATATGGATGACTAGGTTCATTGAAGATTTGAAAAAGGAGAAAGATGATTGAAAATTTTTCAGTGACAGGAAGAGTACAATTCAATTAGCAAAGAACTCATCGTTTCATTCTAGAATGAAGCACATTCAGTTGAGGTATCACTTCATATGGCAAGTATTAGATGATGGGTATCTAAAACTAGAGAATATTCATACAATTGAAAACCTTGTAGATATGCTAATGAATCCATTAGAAAAATAACAGTTAGAGCTACACTCTAATTCTATTGGTCTCCAAGTTTGAGACTTGAAGAGGAAGAAAAAAAGCTAAGGAAAGGTTCCAAGAATGACATTGTACAAGTATTAGTACAATAATTCATCTCCACGTAGAATATTATTGAGATGTGGAGCTCAATTACTTCAGTTTAGCATGTTATTATCAAATTTATGGAAAAAACATTAACCGAAATCGGTTATTAACAGGAAAAATTTTAGTGGCAAATTTGCGTAAACTCGCGAATATTAGGGATTTTGGAAATTGGAAATGGCTAATTTTCAGCAGTCAAATCCAACCCCAATTCATCTAAAATTTCCACCGATAAGTCATTTACATGGGTGAATTCACCTACTATTTTATATGTTAAGTGAAATTATATATGTATTTTGCTAATGTTTCTTATCATTCTACCTCATTTAAGAAAATTACATGCTGCCAAAATCACCTTTACCACGAAACATTTTTTAGAAATTCACCATCGATTCGAAAGTCAATTTTGGAGATTCGCCACCCCATTCTAAAATAAATTTTTAGAGGGAGGGTCTTAAAATGAACCCTGGTTATTAAGGGATTGATATCGTTCACCTCTATGACCGACATAGGTCAGGAAAGTAAGAACTGACATTGGTTACCTACGTGTGAGTGTTTTATTTAACTCACGGGAATTAAATATAATTTTATTATTAAATAAGATCTATTGATTGTAATTGCATGGCTAAGTTCCCTAAGTTTGTATAAGATATTTATAAGCTAGAAAGATAAGGTTAGAAGTGAGAGTTAATGATTATTGCAAGAGACAATTCCTGGAGAAGAAGGAGAAGCTTGAGAGAAATAATGTATTGCACATAATTAGAGATGTGGAAGATTGTAAATATTCATTTCTATATCTTCTAAAATATTTGGATAATAGATTGTCTTGTTTATTGGTGGATGTATCCCACACTAGGTGAACCACGTTAAATTGCATGTTGATTTATATCTCTTGTTTTATATATTTCTTCTGGTAGAATATCCACTTTTATTGCATGTATGCTTAGATATGATATATTATCTGTAGAACTTGTGTTTTAACCCCAACACTATATAGGGTGGAGGTTTCATCACTTTTTATAGAAAAATAAAACTCTAGACTGTGAAAAACCTAGATTGAATTTTAATTAAAATCTAATCTTTAAACCTTCAAAATGAAACTACTAGCACCTAGTAATTGACTAGATATAATTATTTGAGATAATAACACCTCTTATGGGCATCCAAATGCGTAAAATTTCATAGATTAAATGAAATGGGGTTTTTCCCCAATTTTTGAACTCAAAAAAATTTACATTAATTAAAAAAATAGATCCACGTTGGGATCTCTACATTAAGCAAATGAAGAACCTAACAATAGAAAACCCTTGTCTAAACTAAACTATGAAGAGAAGAATGGAGGAAGATTTCTTGATTACAAATTGAACGAAGGAAATTTCTCCATGGTTGCACTTCTTGCTTTCATGGCTTCTCCTCTTCCAAACCTACAAAACAAGGGTGAATAAATAAAGATGATTTTGGGGAAAATAGAAATAAAAAGAAACCCATAAGGATATTTAGGGAAACAAAAATCTAAGGGCTAGGATAGATTCAATCTAAGGGCTTAGAGTAAATCCTACATCACTTAAATGGGAGGTATATTTGGAAATGAAATTTTATTAAAAAAAGTGCATGGGTCATGGGATGAATGGGGGCACTTAGTAGATAGGAAAATAATTAAAATTTTGTGTTAGAAAGTAAAGTAATCTTGGTGCATGATAATTAATTAAACATTTGGAACTTGGTAAATGTATCATTTTAAACCGTAATTATATTTTAGGAAGTAAATTAATAGTATTTAAATATTAATTTAATTTCAACTTCCACAAGCTTGTGTAGAAAGAATTTAACCAAGAAATTTCTTAATTGTGGATAATGTCTAACCTTGCAAACCTATTTTAAAATAAAGAAAAAATTTACAGTAATTTTGACTATTAAATTATTAGTTTCTATTTTGTTTTAGAGTATTTTTTGTGGGTGATACAGAATGAAGAAATTTAGATTACCATCGGTGGAGTTTTTTTGAGGCTCATGTAAAAAAAAATGGCCTCAACACGACAGATAAATTAAAATAAATTTAATTCCATTTTTGTTGTAAACATTCCAACAATGTCTGTAAGGAACAATTCACTATAATAAAAGTGAGAAAATAGGTTTTTGAATTATTTAACATCTTTCATACTATTAACATGTAATTTGATAACGATAAAAAACTTGAAAATAAAATATCTACTTTAGACATTTGCACGAAGCCTCTGACATTTTCTAATGTACAAATATTAAAATTAGTTGTTTCCTATAATTTTCCTATATAATAATTACATTTAACATTTTGTAAGTTCTCTGAAAAGTTTTAAATTTATATCTCTACATTGACAACTACATGGTTTTTCTCTTATTATATAATATACGTGCCATCTTCATTAAGGTTTTCAATTGTGCCACCTTTGTCTATAATATATTTGTGAATTTGATATACATTTAAAAAAATAAAGATCGACCCCAAAGTTATCCATACAAGATTGAGATTTTTTTTATAGGAATCATATAGAGTTTTGAATATGAAGGGCTTGTATAATAGGTATGTTAGCCCCATCAATTGTTAATGATTCTGCAGACACTCAATAAGAATATAAGAATTTATTTTCACTAATTATTTACATGAAACTGATGTTTTATATGCATGATGTCTTGAAAAGAGTTAACATATATTTATGGATTAGAAAAATTCTTGATTACAATATACTCTCAAACAACTGTTCATGCATAATCATAGCACCCTTGAATATCTGAAACTCAATGGGTTGAGACTCTCAGTGTGATTACATAACATGGAGCTTTCCCTAAAGTGTGGGACTTTACAATTGGGAAAGCTCTCCAGATGAAGGGTCGGTTCCTATTCCTCTGTTCAGGCGCACACATACAATTTGCATAGGATTAACTTAAAATATACTCTAACTTTCAAAGGAGAAAATGTTAATAAGATGCAAGCAAATAAACCTAAACTAACAAAGGTGATGCACAAAAGGAATGTTGAACATTTTTTTTGCCATTAAAAACAAACCATTAAAAATTTAGTATAACCACCATGCATTGATAACCAAACATGTAATGAGAGACTAGATGAAGGAAATGAACACATGAGAGGGTTGAAATCATCCACAGACTTATTTTATTGCTCCACAAATTTGATACAGTGCATCATAATAGCCAAGAGGCAAAACTTGCATTTTTAGTTTGAATGAGACATTTGAACTCCACAAATAAACTTACATACGAGAAAAGAAGGGACTGTGCAAATCCAAAATGTCCAACCTTTAGAAAAATGCCCCTCCTTACAATATATAGAAAGAAATGAGAGAAGGAGAGAAGAATTTCGAAATCCTACTCCAACCACCCAAGAAATGCATTGAATTCACCGAAAAAAATGATGGGTTCTACTGCAAAACCCATGCCTCCATGTGTTGTTCCTTATTGGGAAATAAATGATGCCCATAATTCATTATTTGGGTAGGTGAGACACCTGACACACTAAAAATTGGTGAACTGTATTTCTTTATTTTGAATAAGTTAGTCTCACTCATTTTAATATATCTAGGCTAACTTGAGTAGAGGAGACTGTAATATTTCCAAAAAATTCTTTCTTGTGAAAATACAAGCTCCCAGTCAAAATTTATGGCTATCTGAAGGTCGAGGTGTCATTTTGTAAAAATTACAGGTTCTTGATCTGTCACTTTTTGAAGTCCAAAATTTATGCAACCTCTGAAATCCCAAAATTCAAATTTTCAAACATTTCCATTTTGAAGAATTAAATATTGTTCATACCACTTTACCTTTCTTGAGAGGTTTGAAAGTCTAAAAACCCAAACCTCTGAAACCCCAAAACCCGAAAGTCTTAAATTTCAGACTTCAAACATTTTTCTTTTTTGAAACCTTTTCACTATTCATTGCCCAAAATTCCTTGAGAGTTTGAAAACCCCCAAAACCCAAAGTTTCAAAACTTTGTAACCTAAAACTACCACCGCATTGAACCTGAAACCTGCATTGACATCCAAAATCCAAACCCTTTCAGGATATGGACTTTCAAGATTTCAAACAAATTTGGTCATTTTTTTATTTTGCCACCGGAGACTTCGAAACCCTGAATCATGAACCTTCGAAACCCGAAAGTCTAAAATTTTGAACTTTTAGAATTTTGGATGTCGGGTTTTTTCTCACTTTTTTTGTTTTATACCATCATGATCCCCGAAACCCTGAAACCCGAAAGTCCAAAATTTAAGACTTTCAAAGTTTCAAGTTTTGGAGCAATAGAATCATCGAGATCTCTGAAAATCTCCACCTCCAAAGTCCAAAACCTAAATTTAATACTTCTTCTTTTCCTAAAATCTCTTTAACTTGACATGCTTCAACCATATTCGACCAAGCTCTAAATGCAAGCTCGTAGAACTGAATCAACCATGTTTTAGCCTATGCAAGGTCATAGCTTTATCAATTTTTCCTAAGGGGGAAAAATTGGATATCAACTTCTGAAGTACTCTAAAACTTGTTTTCCCCAAATCCTTTATAGAGATATCAAAGAATTATCATCAGATCTAAAAACATCACAACATATTTCTTTGTCGTTAATCAATTCCCTATTTAAATGGTACCATGTGTCCATATGGTTACTCCTCTTGCAAAATATATGATTTTTGGACATTTTTATTGTTTAGTTGTTGTCAAACAAAATATGTGTAGCATCCTCTTGATTTTTCCTCAAATATTTCAACACTTTTCTCATCCACACGACCTAATATGCTGCTACATACTCGACTTCTAAAGAAGATAATGTGACTATTGGATGATTTTTTGATGCCCACAAAACTACTCATGTTGTAAAGTGAAAAACATATCCAAATGTGTTTTTATTGCCATCTATAGTTTCGACACAATCACTATTTATATAACATATGAGTTTGAACACCTATGAAGTAGAATGAAAAATTCAACAATTCTTAGTTTTGCATACATACCTCAAAATCCATTTTCTAGCTTATGAATGTGAATCTTTACGAGATTCCATGAACATTTATATGAGGCTCACACCATACATAATTGTAGGACTTGTGATCATCAAATACATGATACTTCTAATTAACCTTTTAAACAAATTTGGATCCAAAAATTATTCGATGTGTTCTTTTCTCAACTACAAACCTACTACAACTAGTGTTATCATTGGATTACAATTTAACATGTTAAATCTCTTCAAAATATCATTAGTAAAGTTTGCTTTTGAAATAAAAACTTCATGTTCTTATTGTTGAACTTCAATGCCTAGAAATAGTGCACGAGTATGAGATTTGTCATCTCAAATTCTTGCTTCATGGATGATTTGAATGAATCTCTAGATAAATCTTCAATAATGATTAAATAATCTACATATAAAAAATAATCAAAATCTTACCTTGATTACTTATCTGGATGTATAAAGTAGGTTCGTTTATGCTCCTACTGAAACCATCCTAAATCAAATAAGAACGAGTTGTATTATACCATGATCTAGATGCTTGGTTGAGACCATAGAGCACATTTTTCAACATATACACTTTTCCTTCATGACCTTAAATCTCATAACCCTCTAGTTTCTTCACAAAGACTTACTCATTAAGAATTACACTCAATAATGTTGATTTTACATCCATCTAATAAATACGCCATTTATTTTGAGCTACAAGTGCTACAAAAATTCTTACCATGTATAGTGTGTTAGTTGTGCAAATGTTTGGTTGTAATCTACTCCATATTGTTGTGAAAAACCTCTTAAACCATCCTTGCTTTATGTTGATGTACTTTTCCATCATCACTATACTTGGTCCACTTCACTGCTATCAGGGCCTTTCCTTTTGGAAGATCTACCGACTCCCATGTCTGATTTTTCTATATGGTGTCTTTTTCATCATCCCTGGCTTGAGCCCAAACTTCATTGTTTATAGACTCTTCAAAGTGTATTGGATCTGTAGCTTGAGAAAAAAATCTAAAATCCTAAAAGGAGTTAAATGTATCAATATTAAAAATATCACTAAGACTTCTTATTTTATGCTACAAGGGCTATTGTATGATGGATTGTTTTGTATTAAATCATTTACTTTGTGTGTTTCTTGCATGGTTGATGATGACCTGAATCTTGGAGACCTCCTAGATGTAGATGGAGGTGTAGATTTTGTTACAAATTTAGATGCATGTCCAAAATTCAAATAAGATATAATTCCTTGATTTTATATAGTTTCATCCTTCATATCATCAAGAGGAATAACCATTTTTATGTTGACTGTTCTCTCTATAATTCCATCCAATGGCTCATTTTCAATAAATTGTACATCTCTGATGTTTATGAATTTATGAGTAACTTGATTGAACAACTTATAAGATTTAGTGCTCTTTGAATATCTAAAAAATATAATGGTTTCTCCTTTTTTTCTAACTTCTTCCTTATCTCATTGGGCACATGTGCATATGCCACACAACCAAAGATTATTAAATGAGAAGTATTGTGTTTCTTATGAGTCCAAGCCTAATGAGGAACCATGTTTTAAATATTTTTTGTTCGATGCATGTTTAAAATTTAAACAATAGTTGTTACTTCTTCATCCCAATACTCATTTGGAAGATTCTTAGTGTTCATCATACTTCTTGCCATCTTTAGTATGGTTTCATTTTTCCTATCTACCACATTGTTTTATTGTGTTGTATAATTGGTAGAAAACTACTTGTCGATATCATGATATTTGTAAAAATTTAGAAATGCATTTGAAACATACTAACCTCATTTTTCTATCCTCAAAAATTTGATGTAGTATCCACTTTTATTCTCCACTAAGGTCATGAACTGCTGCAATATATCAAAAAAAATTGATTTATGTATAAAAAATAACACCCATGTTTTCCTTATAAAGTAATCAATTAATGTTATAAAATATCAGAAACCTCTAATAGAAGTTTTTTTCATAGGTGAACATAAATATGAGTTATTAAGTTCATGTGGTGCACTTGTGGTTGTTGTTTCGATAACCGAGAAGGAATCTCTGTGGTGCTTCCCTAGAATACAACATTCACAAATGCTTTCTAGATTTTGTATTAAAGTAAAAGCTTTTACCTTATTTTTCTTAGATGAAGCAAATTCAAACCTCTAAAATTTAAATGACCAAAAATGAGATGCCAAAGCCATGACTCATATTTCATAGCTGATTGAAAACAAGATTGGGTTACTTGATCTCCAAGAATGACTTGTATTAGCGCAAGACTGAATTGTTTTAGCATAAGACTTATTTATATTAGTGCATGACTAACTTTAATTAGCATAGGAATGAGTAGAAAATGAAAACCTGACTCATTCACATTAAAATTAATGCATGAATAGGCATAAGAGTCACTTATATTAGTGCATGACTCAATTACATTAGCGTAGGACTGTTGCATGAATCATATTCATTAGAATAAGACTCATTTGTACTAGTGTGGGACTGGGTTGTGAAATAAGTTGCAGACTTGGCTACAAACTGATATGATTTTCTCTTTTTTCCATGTTGTAGTCTCAATGGAAATATTTTATTATTTCCCATTTGCACTCATACAATCAACTGAGTGTTGGAGGATTTTTCCACTATTACACATTTATTTTGTTCAATATATACTATGTATCCTTTTAAGCCAATTTACCAATACTCATAAAATTATGCTTCAAACCTTCAACATGATAAGCATCATCCATAATCATTTTCTCCCCCTTATAGATAGAATATTTGTTGTTCCTTTTCCTCTTACATACACTATATTATTGTTCCAAATAGTAACATAAGACTTCACTAACTCATCCAAACTGGAAAACACATCTACGTTATCTGACATGTGAATACTACAACTAGAATCCAAATAGAAACTATCACAGGGACTCTCTTGACATGGATTACATTCAATAGGTGATAAAGAAGTTATTGGTTCAATAATCCTTGTGCATGTAATAAACATGAAGCTTAGATTTGAGCTCCCAACCTGATTTTTATTATTCTTGTTCTAATCATACTACATTGTCCTAAAATCATAAGTATAGTACCCATATTTTATGCAATAATGACACTACACGTGAAACTTATCTTGTCTCTAACCATAAAAGATAATATGATAGTGTTCTTGACTATGTCCTCTTCCACTTGAGTTTGATGGTCCAGTGACACATCCTCTAGATGAACTTATTTCTATACATCTAGGACTGAACCTTCATCTTCCTCTTCCATTAATTTCTGATGTCTGAGATGAAAAGTATTGATTTATAAAGGCATGTGATCTCTTCGACCGATGTTCATGATTTATTACTAATGCATGTAACTCATCAATTGAAAAATGACTTGGATCCTTAGTTTCTTAAATAATAACTACCAAAGAATCAAATTTTACAGGAAACCTGCTAAGAAAATTTTCAAGAACCTTTCTTTCTTCAATAGTTTCACCATGTAATTTAATTTCATTTACTAGTCCAAGTACATTAGTAAATATTGAGTCTATGGAATATGAATCTTTCATTTATATACTTTCAAAATCACTTCGAAGTAACTATAGTTTGACAATTGTTACTTTTTCCTTAGCTTGATACGCAACTTAGAGAGTCTCCCATGGTAATTTTCTTGACTAGATGTTTCCACTCTTGGAAGGATGCTTTACCGCATGGCTTGATGACAATATAAACAAGTTTTTTGCTCTTTTTTTCTTTATTCCTTTAAAAATCCTTCTTTTCTTCTGAGAATGCATTGTGTGTTGCTGGATCTATGGATTATTTGTACCTATTCTCAACGATTTCCCACACATCTTTGGATCTTCAATGCATTCATTGTTGAGGACCAATACTCGTAATTCTTTCATGTAAATTGGGGTGTCTGCAAACCTAATAAAAACACATCAAATGTAGAAGTCATAGCTAACTTTCCATTTAAAATTTTCTGTAAATAAATGTTGTAATTTAAAATTATAGATTAAAATAGATAAAACAAAAAACAACAATAACATAGAATAAAATAATTGCAAATAAATACATATATTTTCTCTCAAATGACAATGTGCGTAATTTCTATTAATCATTTGCTCCTACAATCTTCTTACAATTGGTGTGTGATATGTGCATATACACAATAGGTACAATTATTTTATGTAATAGACTTCTCTTAACAATAGAACCTAGACAACTTTAAAAACAAAGCACTCACACTTGTAAAAATAGAGCTTTTATTTTTAATTTATTTTCCTAAGAATAAGAATAAAGCAAACTGTTTTATTTATTTATTTGCTTTCTAAAAAAAATTGTGCATGCAAAAAATAGAATTATTGTTTAGAAATTATAGTAGGTATGTTTGCTCCACCAATGGTTAAAGATCTTGTAGACACTCAACAAGAATATAATAATTTATTCTCACAGATTATCTACATGAGAGTTTTTTTCTTAAATTTGGAAGTGCTACCCTCTTCAATATAATTGGAATTGTGGATAGTATATATAGATATTGTTATTTCATCACAATGTATCTCAGTCTATAAGTAAATTGCACTATGGTGCCACATTAAACATCCATTAAACTATACTTCTTATTTTTTATAAAACTAAAAATTCTTTAATAATATTTGTTATTTTTAGATAGATTTCTTATAAACACTTTAATGATGGCTATAGCGGATTATAATCTCTTTTAAATATTAAAATAATTAATAATTAACTTTAAATGTGATAAAATGACATTCATTTGAATAGTTCACATAAAAAAAAGTATCATATTATTAACTTTAATTTTTTTTTAAATCAATAAATATATTATAACATATCAAAGATAAACAAATTTAAAATAACACCTTGAAATGAATGATAAGACATTAAAGCGCTTCGCTATGTAACTAAATACATAATAAAGGAGACGTTCCTGATTTCTATATGTATAGTCGTAAAAGCAATGGAAAACAGAGATCATATACAGACAAATTTGGAAGGTCGTTTTCTGGTACAAAATTTGGCATTGAGAAAGGGGAGCAATAGCAATTGGCACCTCAAAAACATTAAGATCACAACAAATGTCTTATCTGAAAAGTGGGAAGACTTGTCATTTTTATGGCTGTCTAGTCTCTCTGTAACTGGTAAAAGCTGTGCTCGGTCCACTTAAATGGAACAGTGGTCCAACCGAGGAATCTTCAATGTGATGGTTTTTCTAATATTGTTCTGCAACTTTTATCTACACATTCATAGTAATGCAGATTTGATTAAATTTTCAAACTAGCACAACTGAGCACCTATTGCATTTTATTAATTCATCAGTAGCGAAAGAGAACAATTATTGCCGCTTGTGGGGTACGAGTCTGATGGATAAGACTAAACAATGAATGACAAACATTTCTTTCATAATGATTTACTTGTTTTATATTGAATTTGAAATTGCAACGAAGTCTGTGCACTGCATCAATTTTTTTTTCTCTTAAACATTTCATTGGATTAAAACGGACTGTTAAAAGTAATGGGGAATGAGGTACTTTAGCAGACTATCAGTCAGGGTATTTTAATTTTCTTTGTTTCTACTTCTCAATGGTTACCCGTACATGGTTTCTTGCAATTATTCTCAATAAGGACCCGCCTATACGAATCGCAGAAAGGAAGGAGGAACTCCGAACCACTAGCATTTATGTTTGTAATGTTGATTTTCCGACTGAACAATTTGTGATTCTGTAGATTGATCCATTGTTTGTTGAGACATTCTTGGGAAATGTATCGTTATAATGACGCCTGAGATGATGAATACCATCATACAGACTTTGGAGGCAGCGATTGTACGAGCAAGCGCTTGACTTTACGTTAAGGTTAAAGTGATTCCACCGATGTATCAAATTATCTCGCCTTCATAACTCCCAAATGCTATTAATTAAAAGTGGCTCAAATGTATGAACCTTTACATGTCAGTTCTGTAAAACAGTTTTGTTATCCTGTTTTGCAACTCCCGCAATTTTGATTCCAACTGAGTGGTCACACATAACATCTGATCGCTTGCTTAATGAATTGGAGGAGATGGATTGGATGTTATTGATGTCTGTGATGTCTCTAACAAGGTGGTGAAGGGCACTTGAGAATGGTTAAATTTAGTATAAATTGTAAATGCAGACGTATTGGTAGATGGGCCAATCGCACTTAATGGTCGTCTTTGGCATACAAATGTTGTTTGAGATCTTAAAATTGAACTTATAATAAACATATGCTTCATAGTTGTTGGGGGTGGTGGAAATAAATTTATGTTGGGTTTTGGGCAATCACGCAATCACTAAATTACACTACAGATGCAAAAATAAGTAGAACTTAAATAAACCAGAGCATACAATAGAATATTAACATGGTGTATATACTGTGAAAACTTTTCAGGTTTAAAATTAATAAACCGTTTATTTTATTACGTTGAATTCAACCTAAACCTTCAAAACATAGATTTCCAATTAAGTGTGATTGGTCTATCTACACCTTTATAACCAAAAAAACATCCTATAATTAACATTTCTTATAAAACTAAAGCCTATAAATATGACTTTAATGTAGTGTCATACATTGACTCGAGCTACAAACCTAAATTAAATCTTAAACTATCACGAGCATTGCTCTTTTTTTTTTTTTTCTCATGTACAAGTGAAGATAAGAATAAAACAATACACCTTAGGGATTTGATTCGGTTAGGTAACTACAAACAAACTATCATTTGTTGCCGGTGTACTCATCTCAGAGAACACGAGCTTATTCCCTGACTGCAACGGGATATGAAGCTTATTACTTACCTACCATAAGCAAACTTCTCAACACTCAGTCAACGAATGCACAACATTCACCTTTGTATCCACTTTCTCTAATGACACCCTCTTCTCTTCCTTCATTTGTTGAACCCTGATACTCATGGTTCTTTCCCAAAGCAATTGCACTCTATGAGTCAGAATCTATCCTTACACCATTTTGAAAAAACCCAACTAAGGCACAAACCTTTTGAAGCTAGATTGTTTCCTTGCAATCGTATGTAGCTACCATGTAGTTATCCTCTTTGGTGGATTTAAGAACACTGGATTGGCACTTTCTCATCCAAATCACCGTTATAGACTGAACAAATTAAAACCATACCAATTGACGGGCCTTCCTAGATCAAGATCACCACCTTATTCATAATCTATAAATCCATGTAGACTCTATTCTTTATTTGATCCAAGGGCCTTTAGTTGATAACAAATAACATGATCACTAGTTCCTTGCAATTATCTAAAACATTACTTTACCACAAGAAAACTCTCTTACCTGAGATTTTCCATATATCTACCAGCTACTCCCACGACATGTGGAAAGTTAGGCATTGGTTAGACCATTCCATACATCAAGCTTCACATCACACTCTGATACGAAATTGTTTTCATGCATATGTCCAACAGGTAAATTTCCAATTTCCAAGCATGAAAACGAACTACAGTGTCGAAACTTTTCAAAGTTATATCTTCCCAAAACACCCCTGGGTTAGTCCATCCCCAAGGCTAGTCCAATCCATTCTATTTAATGATTCCAATGTGAATGTCATGAAGTATTCCCCTAGGTTATTTAGGAAATCAAAATCAAACCCCCTATGTGATTTAGCATCTTCTTGAGAATGTGAGTATTTGACCAATTTTTGTAACGACTACCATCATCCTTCCTAAGACTAGTGCACCACCCATGGAGTGGATCAAAGGATTAAAAAACATTCTGGAAGAGTATTCAAGTAATACGAATGATATGGAGATTATTTCGAAAGATTTAGGGAAGATTCAGCGGTGTTTGAGCCAATTTAGCAAAAGAGGGTTTTTAGGGCTAAGCAAGCACACACCATCAACAAGGACCTAAGCTTCAAAGGAAGATTTTAAGAGCTGCATGATGATTTTAAAGAACAAAAAATTATATATGGAAGAAATTTTTAATACCCTCCATGGTGGAAAAAATGGTTCTTGAAACCTTGTTCATTGTTCTAGGCAACTTATTCTTCTAAAGCACAACAAGCGATCCCGAGAAAGAAGGGGCCATTTTGAGGTGTTAAAACCATAACCATTGGATTAAGAGGTTTTTTAAATGAGGAATCATATTAAATTTCATCCCAAAATTCATCCGGGAGCTCGAGATATTGTCTTTGCAAGTTGGTCCCAAGGAAATTTTTCATACTTACTCAATTTTCAAGTAGCACAATGTATGGCAGTCTGTAGTTAAGTGTAATTTTATGTCCCTTATGTCCCTTTACAAAGGTACATAAAAATGTTCCCAACCATTTTTTATCCTCCAAGTCACGAATATGACCAAAAACTCATCCATTAGCCCCTCTTGACCAAGTTTGACTTGTGTACTCACCTACCCGCATGCTTGCCAAATGTGATCACAAGAATAAGGAAAAAATTTTATGTCCCCATTTTCCCTTTACCAAAGGGAGAAAAGGGATTAAAAAATGCACCATACTCCTATGATTCCTCTTGGTTCATAATGTGACACAAACAAAATTAAAGGGGGCTGAAGTTAAGCACCTACTAGTGATCTACGACCTTGACTGGTTCTTAGATTGTTATTCCTTGCCTATTTAAGCAAGGCCCATTCTCAATGTATTGCATTGAGTTCCATAATAATATATGATATTGTTGCCCATTTGTTTGCAAAGGTTTTATGTACAGCTTTTCTAGCGAATTACTTTCATCTTATTGATCATGGTGTTTGATTAGCATCTATTTTCTTGGCTTGGTAGGATCTAGTTATCATTCCTTTTAGGTATTTGTTATAAATAGTAAGTTTTTCCAGAATTCAGATTTGATAAAATGAGTACTAAGAGGAGATAATCATTGGGCCAACATCATCAATTAGGATCCAAAAAGGAAAAACTTGACATTTTCTAAAAAAAATAAGTGTTTGTTCTAAGTATGGTAGGTTTTACAAAAGCCATAAAGTTCATGTTTTCAAATGTAAGACTAGTTCATTGAGGTGTGAGAGATATCAGTGTCATTCATGGGGACTTCAAAAATTTGGAGGATCGAATGTCTAGTGGAAATTGCTCCAGTTTGAAATCTAGATTGCCTGCAGGTCATACACAAAGAGGAATGGTAATTATCATCATCAAAATGTTCAATTTATACTCCATTGGAATCTTCATATCAGCAGGGAAATGTTGTGAAAGTTCATTTTAGGGGTTGTTTTCCATTCTAAGCATTCTTCAAATGGGACCTCAAGGAGTAACACCCATGGTCATTGAGGTGATCATCCAAAAAATCTTCCTAAACACTCAAGCTCAAATTTTCTATGGGTCATCTGAAGGAGGTTTCTCAAGGTGTAAGGAGTTTAGGGATTCAGATTCCATCACACTAGAGCATTCCATAGAGTCAGTTTGAAGGATTAGTGGACTCTATTGGAGGCAAATTCTTTGTCATAATTCTTTCTTCTTCTTCTCTCTCTCTCTCTCTCTCTCTCTCTCTCTCTCTCTCTCTCTCTCTCTCTCTCTCTCTCTCTCTCTCTCTCTCTCTTCTCTACCCCTAAAATTTATATTTCTTCAACGTTACAATTCTTTGTTGGGGTAAAAAATTTAATTTTTCCTTAACGAAATTGATAAAAACAAATTTATGTTTCTAATGTAAAAGTCACCTTTACGTTATAAACAGGGACTTAATATTTTCCTAGGAAGTTGAAAAGTTTTAAGTTGAGTAAGGACATATGAGAGGTCATTGGGGGATATATGAAAAGTCATCTCTCTTCTTATAAAAGGATGATACTCCCAATTTTTGAAGCTTATTGGCTGGAAATTTATGAATTCTTGAGAGAACATTTTTGTACTTGTTGAAGAACAAAGAGTTATCCAATTTACTTCTATGTTCCCCTCTCACTATTTTTTCTCCATTCTCCTATCATGTACAACCCTTAACTTTAAATGCTAAGGAAGGATGAAGTTTTAGTTTTCCAAGGCATATGAATGTGTGCATCTTTTTATGCATGGTTTACTCTAATTGGTAGCTTTAAGATCTTTTTGTGTTCTTCTCTTAAATGCATGTGTTGAAATTTCTAACTAGTGTGTGCAGGAATATGAGTTTCTACCTAAAACATTAATTCTCCTATCTTATTATCACTCACTTTACCACTCTCTAGATAAAGTCTTATCTAGCAATAAATTGCTAACCTTTCCACAAGGTTAGTGGAGTGCCCTTGTTGGATCCTCAGACGGAAGGCCACCAAGAAAATCCACATTTTCATGCACATGTAAACACAGAAACTGCACCATTTAATTAGAGGGACTTTGAATCACAGAGCTTTGGAAATAAACCCACAAATTTGTTCACTTGATAATTTTTCTAGCAAACAATTTGTATTAAGTCTTTCATTGTCCATATGAGAAAGAGGATTCAATAATGGATGATCTCGATAATGTTAAAACATCTTCCCACATTCTTCCTTCAACGTAGTCCCATCAAGAGGATGATTTGGATTTTGATCTCGAAGGAGTGCCATTCCCACAAAGTGTGGACCTCTTCTACTTGTTATAAGGTGTCATGAATCATGCCTATGCTTACAAGAAAGTGAATCTTGGGCAACACAAATCATGGAAGAGGTGAACGAAGATGTTTCAAATGAATCATGAGCATGTATGGATCATATTTACAATCATCTCTTGGAGGAACAATGTAGATACACTTTAAATATAAATGAAGATGGGCCTATAGTGAACCCAGAAGAACCATATGTGGAATAAATTTTGAAGATTATAGAAGATACTTAAAATCCTCAGCTTATTCTTGAACTCTAGACTCATGATACGGAGATGTAAAACAAGTATGAAACAATTTGTGATTCTCATTTTGATACACCAATGTTTTTTTCTGAGACGGAGTACATGGGTGAACTTAATATCTTCCGTAATGCCTTAGTTGGTAAGAGGAAATACAAAATCATGTCTTTATCTTTCACGTAATGTTAAGAGGTTTGTGAGTGAAAAATAAGGAAGGTTCTTTTATCTGTTTTCAAGGTCCCTAATATTAAAAATTACATATCTGCCATGGAGGAATATAATAGGAAAAATATTGAGCCAATTCGCATTAAATAAAGTTGTCTAAGATTCTTGAGGGTGTGTTCGAGATCAACTTGTTGGAACCACTTCATAATTCTCCACCAATACAGGAAAATAATTCAAGTGGAAAAATACACTCAATGGTAAATAATTATTCTATGAAAACATTGAGGGTTGTAACATTGGAAATGATATCAAAATGGACTTTGAGCCAAGGGATATTGTTGACGATTTCTTCAAACAACAAGGTATGAATTTGCATGATTCTTATCAAATAATTAAAAATCAAAGTATGCTCACCATTCTTCAAGCTTTGATATATCTTGAACATATCTCCCCATTACACAATTTTCCTAAGGAGGATAAAGGCATCTGATTTAATTATAAAACCTCTGTTTTGGAAATTACTCACCTATAGTAGCAAAGCAATATGTTAAGAGAAGTCCTCAAATGACAATGAAATTAGTTTGTTCTCACTCATCCTAAGTACCTTGCTAATATGGCAGATTATTTTAGCCTTCCTTCTAAGGATGAAGAGTGTCTCCATAGGTTAATATTTCTAATTTTGAAAGTATGAAGGAATGGTGTATCATGCTCACAGGATATTAAGAAGAATCCTCAAAATGCAAGAGTTTTAAGAAGGTGACCAAATTTTCAATGGATGAAACAATGTTCTTAGTGAAGTGTGAGTATGAGGATGGAATAATGATCTATATTTTTATTCTCAAGACATGTAAAGCCATCAGTAGAGAATGGTTTGATCAAATAATTATTTTTGTGGTTCGATGGATGGACTTTAGTTCACTATTCCATGATGGCATGTACTTTTCTCAAACCATTGTCAGGTATGTGTATATTCTTCCCCACGCTTTGTAGATATCCCTCCCCTCATATATAATTTCCCTTTCATTTGTGTGTGTGTGTGTGTGTGTGTTCTTCCTTTTAGGATATCTCTTACAAGTTGTATGTGACTCTTGTAAAGCCCAATGGAAAAGGCACTTGGCAATGTACTATAAATTGAGATTCTAGTATTTATGATGTCATGTCTTAATTGTGATCTATCCATAACATACCTCCAAGCTATAGGTAGTTGTTGTCATGAAATTATACAACAGGAAAATTTCTAATTTTCAAGCATAATTACAGAACATAGTATCGAAACATTTCAAAAAAAATTCTTCCCAAGATAAGCCCGGGTGAGTCCATCCCCAAGGTCAGTCCTCTCCATTCAACACAACAATCCTAATGTTGATTTCAATAATTCCCATAGGTTATTTAGTAGATAAAAATCAGTCCCCATAGGTGATTTAGTGTCTTCTAAATAATCTGAGTATTCAAGTAGTTTTGGGAAGGGTTATCATCAACCTTCGTAAGATTAGTGGACCACTGCTCGGGTGGATCAAAGGATTTAAACTAATTATCTAATATTATTCAAGTAATAGACATGTAATGGAGATTATTTGGAAAAATTAAGTGAATATTTAGAGGTTTTGCACCCAATAAAGTGAAAGTGGGTTTTCTGGCCTGAGCGAGCACGCACCGTCAATAAGGACCTAAGCTTTAAAGGGTGATTCTAGGATCCCTGTGATGATTTGAAAGCCTAAAAAATTATCAATGAAAGGAATTTTAATACTTTCTAAGGTTTAAAAGAATGGAATTCCTAAAACCTCGTGCATTGTTCTAGGCATTCTAATCTTCTGGCACACAACAAGTGATCCCGAGAAAGAAGGGGCAATTTTGAGGTGTTATAGTAAAAACTATGTATTTACACCATCACCATTGCATTAATTGGGTTGAATTCAGGAGGAATCATATAAAAATTTCACCCCAAAATTCATCCAGGAGCCCAAGATATCATCTCCAAAAGTTTGTCCCAAGGTGTGATTTTTCATACTTAGTCAATTTTTAAGCAGTACATGTGGAATCCTATGGTTAAGGCACAATTTCATGTTTGTTACATCACTTTATAAATGGATGAAAGGGATATATGAATGCACCCAACCCTTTTTTAATCCCACAGTTCACCAATATGACCAAAAAATCATCCATTATCCCTTGTTGACCAAGTTTGACCTGTCTTCTCACCTATCATGCATGCTTGCCACGTGTCATCACTAGAATAAGGAAAAAATTTAGTTTCCCATTTCTCCATTTGGAAAAGGGATAAAAGGGATGAAAAATGTGTCTTACCCCTATGATGCCTCCTAGTTCCTAATTCGACTACAAACTTGCCCCCAAGTGTTAAAGCCAGGCTCACTAAGCTTTTAAGCCACTCAATAAATAGAAAAATGCCAAATGTTAAGCTCAAGATGAGGCAAAATTTTACGTCCCCTTGGTCCTTTTAGAAAAGGGATGAAAAGGGTAGAAAAATGTGTCGCACCCCTACCCCTTTGCATCCCACTACTATAAATAGGACACTTAGAACTATTTCTCATTTTTTTGCCCCACACCTCCAAACTCTACCAAAATTTCTCCGGAAATTAAAATAATAAATTTTGCATTCAAAACATTCCATGCAATCCTCCTCAATATTAAAACACTAAAAATCAGAAAAGGAACGAATCAAAATGTTGGAAAAAGAAAGAAAAATAAATATTTCATTTGGAAAACCCTCTAAGTCACTAGAATGAAAAATCTTTGTATCTCACAAACTAGTGCAGAGATCGAAGTGTCATTTTTGTGATCATCTAAATTTTCAGAGGCCATGAGGATCCAGTGAAATATTTTGCAAACATGGCCTATATTTTTTGTAGCAAAGAAATCCCAGTATCTCGATGGAACCACAAAAATTTAAATATAAGAATCTCTTAGACCGGAGATTGGGCGAAGCTCAAATTTCAAGGAGCACTATTGGGAAAAAAACCATTTTCAGAAACATTCATTTCATCATGAAATGAGTACTAGAAAATGTATTTCAAAAAATATTTTTTCCTTTCTACACGAGTGGCTTCTATTTTGGGAAATTTGTCCTCAGAAGAAGTTATGACAAAGATGGTGTACAATGAGGAGGAAAACGATGTCAGATTGATCTACCCCATTCAGTAAAAGAGGAAAAATTTATCACTTATTAAAAATAGTAAGTTATGTATATGGGTGTTTTCCATAGTTTGTAATTCATCCCAAGATAGAAACCAATGAAAGAGATGTGTGTAGAAGGGGAGTAATACAAGTGAAAACTCAGTCGGGTGTAAGTCCAGTCTCCATCTAAAAATCATCACTTACTAAAAATAATAAGTTGTCTTGTAGGTACTTGCTATAAATACTAAGTTTTTCCTAGAAAAAATATTTCATAAAAGGAGTGCACAGAGGAGATAATCATCAGGCGAACTTCATCAATTGAGATCCAAACAGAGGAGAATCATATTATGTTCTAAAAGTTAGTAAGTGATTGTTCCAAGTATGCTAGGTGTTTAAAAATCCATGAAGTTCAAAATTTAAAATGTAAGACCAGTTCATTGAGCTACAGGCATATAAGTTTCATTCACCGTGACTTGAAAATTTTGGAGGATCAAATTTCGAGGGGAAATTTTTCTAGTTTGACATCCAGATTACTTACAAGTTATTGCACAAAGATGAATGATACTCGTCATCATCAAAATGTTCAAGTTATACTCCATTGTAATTTTTCATCTGAGCAGGGAAGTCTTGCAAACTTTCATTGCGAAGGTTTATTTTAATTCTCAGCATTCTTTAGAGGTAACCTCTATGAGAAACATCCATAGTCATGGAGGTTATCATCCAAGAATTGTTCCTAAACATTCAAGCTCAAAGTATTTTTTGGTCATTTGAAGGAGGTTTCTCAAGGCTTAAGGATTTCATGTGTTCAAAATTCATCACAATAGAGCATTCCATTAAGTCATTTGGAAATATTAGTGGAATTTATCAAACGTGAATTCTTTTTCATAATTCTTCCTTCTTCTTTTTTGCTCTCTCTCTCTCTCTCCAACCCCAAATTTATCTCTCCTCAATGTTATATTTTTTCTTTGGGCGTGTAATTTTTAATATTTCCTTAATGAAATTAAAAAAAAATAACTTTATGTTTCTAATTTAAAATTCCACCTTTATGTTATAAAAAGGGACTTCATATTTTCGTAGGAGGTTGAAATTTTTTAAGCTGCATGACGACTTATGAATGTTCATAGAGGGGGTAGATGAATATTCATCTCTCTTCTTATAAAAGGAAGAGGCTTCCCATTTTCAAAGTTTTTTGGTTGTAAATTGTTGAGTTCATGAGAGAGAATTTGTATAGTTGTGGAAGAACAAAGAGTTAGCCAATTTTCTTCTAATTTCTCCCCTCACTATTTTTTATCCAATCTCCTATCATGTACAACTCTTGATTTTAAATGCTAATCAAGGAAGAATGTTCTATTTTCCAAGGCATATTAATATGTTCATCATTGTATGCATGGTTTCCTCTAGTTGGTAGCTTTAAGATCCTCCGATTTTATTCTCTTAAATGCATGTGTTGAAGTTTATAACTAGTGTGTGCAAGAATTTTAGTTTCTACCCACAACATTATTTCTCCTATCTTACTATCACTCCCTTTAATTATCTCCATAAAAATTATTCTCTAGTAAGAAATTGCTAGCTTTACCGCAGGTTCAGTGGAATAACCGTCTTGGATCCCTAGCCACAATGCCATCCCAATAAATATAAATTTTCATGTGCATGAAAACAAATAAGCTACACAATTTAAGTAGAGGGACATCGACTCCCAGAGTGTTGGTAAGAAACCCTTAAATTTTTTTACTCACAAACCAAAAACCTACACCATGTCCTTCAACTCATCTTATGTCTTTGGAATTTTTTAGGTTGATAGGTTTTTACCAATAGGAAAAGGTTTTCTCATAATTTATTTGAATTGACATTTAAGATTTATATTTGGACTGTTGGAAGCACAAAGGACTAAGAGGGGGGTTGAATCAGTCAACTAAAACAATATTTGATTTCGACTTATCATACTTTAAAATTCATATCACCATTTAAAAAAAACAATCAACGATATTTATGTTTACTTATGCATTAAAACAACCATACACATGAGAAATAATATGAAAGTATACATGAGAACCAAAATTATGTGGGAAACCATCAAGGGGAATAAAACCCATTGAAACATAAACTTTATTTATCCACACTTCAAATTTAGTGAGGCACCAAGCCCACTTACTATACTAAAATGTAAATAATAGCCTAAACTAATGCAAGTTTGTAGTAAATAAATGAATACTGAAATACTGAAATAATACCCAAGTAACTAAGAAATGAATATATAAAACCCTAATTAAAAAGAGGGTTAGAAAAAACATTAGCTTTTTTGAAGAGGTCGTTGGTATGTGTCACAATGGAGATAGACTAGAAAGAGATGGAGGGACCATCACACAAAAGCCTAGAAGAATTAATATCCTGAAGATTTGATTGGACTGGGGTTCTTGGAGAAGGATATGGACACATGTGGGTGCCCTGGTCTAGATTCTTGAATCCTTGGTCTGCGTAGATGCTAATAAAACCTCACATAAGGTATTGCAATAGGTTCACC
The DNA here is from genome assembly GCA_019776745.2 of Taxus chinensis. NCBI lineage: Eukaryota > Viridiplantae > Streptophyta > Pinopsida > Cupressales > Taxaceae > Taxus > Taxus chinensis. The sequence continues at coordinate 799,290,288 of CM034146.1, forward strand.
ACTTTTTCACCTTTCTGCACTTGTATATTGTTGTAAGATCGTTGAGGTCGCTGTAAACCTACAAGAAGAAAGAACATCCAAAACTCTCAAATATCCTATAAAATAAAGATGCAAAATGTGGGGTCAGACTCTTCTCACGAACCATAATGGTGGATTCACAAATGATATTTTCACTACATCTCAGACACAATGTATTTCTTTGGTGTGTGTATGTGTAGAATTTTTTCCCTAGGCTTCTCTTGTGTGTGTCACACTTGAAGTAGTGAGCAAGTAATTAGATGTGGAATGTAAATAATGTGTGCATGGAAAAAATAGACTTCCCTCCTATGACGTGTGATGCAGATGAACCACCCTTTGTCCTTTTTGATGGAGCTCGATGGATGAAAATGGATCTATAGATACGTTTGATGGATTCAACCTTAGGTGCAGATAGTAGATTTTTAGTTCTTGGTCCCTTATTATGATCACATAGCTTTATATTGTATATGATTCATTTGTATGAATTTCGTAATTAAACTTGAAAAGGATGAATATCGAAATATACAAGATGCTCAAATGGCTAGAAGGACCCAAAAAGTGTGACCAAAGTAAAAAGAGGAAAATGGTGCCAAGAGGGGATGGGGGGTGCATGGCACTAACGTCCTGGCTAAGAACTAGTGTCGAGAATGAAAAATGTTGAAAGGGTGATAATATGGACTGAAAAAATAAGAGTGCAAGACTAAAAGTAGAAGCATAAGGGAAAGGAAGATGTGCAAATACATGGGCTAATTAGTTCTTTTTTTACTTAAGAACCATATGAATAGTAGTATGTAATTGAGAGTAGATAATTACCCAAAGTGCATTAGTTTGTGTCTATACCCACAAGGATCACCAACCCTTATTTTAGTAGAGAAGAAACCCCTAATTTCATGAAGCATTCACTCCACAAGAAGGATACAATGCCCTACAGATGACTAATACCCAACTCACCCACACGATTATGATTTATCTCTTATTTTCTTGCTACTATAACTGATGGAGATATCTAATTCAGCTCACATAATCCTATTCAAACCCCCATTTCACTAGCTTGATCTTCATTCCTTTTCAAAACTTGTCTTAGTTATAAATATTTGTACACATGCACTCAATGAGTCATCAAAATATCAAACACACTATAAGATCTAAAATCATTCATTACAATCTCCTTTTCATCCTTCGGCATGTCACACTTTTCCCTCTTAGAAGACTACAAATTTTAACTCAAACCCATGCTTTATATGCATTTCATATCACCAACATGAAGGAGTTAGGTCCTAATCATTTTTAAAAACCAATACACGATAATAAAATCTCATTATATTCATAAAAGTGGTCATGTATGGACCCATATAGGTTGGGCATGCCAAAACCACTCATCGTGCACACAAAAAGGATAAAAAACCACATCACTAGGATGAATAAAATAAAATAACACACAAACCATGCTATTTAAAGATATAAAAATTCAACACACAAGTGTAATATGACATTTAAAGATCAACCAAAATCACACATGTACTTGAACCAATCGAATAAATCATAATATGGGAGCACATGATCATATCCTTCACCAAACTGTTGTTTCCAACACTCTTTCTTCACCTTTGGGCCTCAATATCACCCAATAACAACTAAATTATTGAAAGTTACCAGTATAAAAAATACTGATGACCTATAGAACACATTCATACATGTTTTAAACATCATGAAACATCCATGTGTTTGGACCATAGCTACTTTCATTTTCTAGAAATCGTGCTTCCTCGAAACCTATTTTGTAAACTATCCTACATTTCACCCCTTGTTACTTTAAAGACCCTAAAAATTCCTTACACAAGAAAAAAAAATCACCCTCTTAAGTCACCAAATTATATCAAGTATCAACTCATTCATATCATGTCTCAAACAAATCAATCTTTCATCAGGAGAAAACTTGCCCTGAAATCCAACATACCTTCTTCTTCACAAATTGATCTGAAAGACCCATAAAATTAAATCACAAAAATACAAAACCTATACCACTATAAATATATATTAATCATATTTCCATAAAATATTATAACACATTGCCACTCCAAGTGAAAGGCTTTTAACAAAGTCAATCTCTAGAAGCTACTCCTTTTGCCTTCTAGGTCTCAAGAACTAAGAATGGGATCAACATACTCCATCATACTAAAAAACACTTACATGGTTCAAAAAAATAATGTAACACTTTTATAAAATGATTCCTAAGCACTCAGAAACCTTCATCAAGCTTGAAAATCTCAGAATCACCAACTTACCTTATGTAGCCACTTAACACCCTGTTAGAACAAGCATCCTCAATATTTTGCCTTCAAAGATCAAGTCACAACTTTTTAATACATTAACCAATTTTAAATTTTGATATACCATTGTAAAAATATATAATTGGATTTACATCACAACTTTAATGGATTCCTAAATCCACACGTAGCTCCTATAACTACAATTTTACCATAGACTGCTCCAAGCTACCCCAAAAACAAGTCTTCATAAATAGGACACACTTTACCCTTTTTCACCTTAACCATGGACTGAAACTATAATATAAACCTATAAATACTTAGTTTCTATAACAAATGTTAATTTATTCTTCACCTTTCTTTAGATAACCTTTCCTTAAACTCCAACTCTTCAGAAACCAAGTCACTTTAGGTGGGGCCCACATATCACAACATGCTCTAATATATCTTTATGGGAAATAGGGAATATTCCTCTAAAAAATAAAATCATAAATCTTTCAAAACAAATAAAAATATACTATACATACTCAATTTTCTCCAAGCTACTCTTAGTTAGGGTTTAGCTAGTGTTTTAATCCACTTTACCTTGTTAACGATTGTTCATAAATATGTTTTGATCAAATCACCTCATTATTTTTGATAAAAATTCTTAGTTATATGGAAAAATATTCTCCAAGAGATATGATTCCCATTAAATACATACAATTAACAACGAGCATCAAAAGGTCCACTATTGCTTTAAAATTACACTAAAACTTACCATGTTTTACTAAAAGCTAAATATCTTGAAATTCCCATTACATAATGACTTGAAACTTGTCATGAAGTTTCATGATAACATCTTCTACCTATACATATTCACTAAATAGACCATATATGTTTTAAAATATCTATCCATGACAACTTACATATGCAAACATGGTTGTTTCTTACCTTCTTGCTTTCTAACGACCCTGAAACACCTCCAAACCATTGGGTACTAAACTAGAAATCACCACAAAAATTGGGTACACTACCACAATAATGCTACCATTCTCCAAAAAGACTGATTGGGTCCAAATATCATACCTACAACTCATTCTGCATGCTCTAAGGCTAGAAACAAGCATAAAATAACTTGACTCAACCATGTAACCTCATGACCTTGTCTTGTTAACAACATGAAAAATATTAGACACTTGTTACATACCTCATGAACCATGTATGACACATTAAATAAAACCTTAAAATCACTTGGTAGACCTCAAACCATGATTATGATTAGAAAACCAAGCTCAAAGACCGCTTAACACTTCACCAAACTTGACACTACCAATCAATCTTCATGTTTGACACCTGATTGACAACTCATGGTGACTCCCATGATCTCATGAAACCTTTTTATATCAATGGAGTTGACATAAATTATAACAAAAACACATAATGGAAAATAATCTACCACTTTTTCTTTTATGGAAACCACCTTCAGAAACATTGATTGCAAGGGTAAGTGCATGGAAATGGGGGGATAAAAGGGTGTTAAAAAAGGACACATTTTTCCTAAAATTAAAAAAAACCTAAACTTCATCAAATAATTTGGCATGGATATGCTCAAAATTTGACAAAGTTATAAGAATAGGTATTGTAGAGCTTAGAATCTAGTTTCTAAACTACTTTTTTTAAAAAATGGTGGAGATTAAGAGGTTCAAATGTGCTACACATACAAAGTATGTCTTTTTTTGTGTCGAAAAGATAAGAACATATTGTGTGTGCACCCTCCTCCCCATTTTTTGAGTTATATATTTATTTTTCAAATCTCTTAAGGAAAAATTTAGGTAATCCCATATACAATGTCCCAATAATTGTTTTTAATTTTTTGACGAACATATATTTTTTTTATTGATTTTCAAAGTTCACACATCCCAAAAAATGAAATATTGGTGTGTACACCCATGTAAATTTGAGAAAAAAAATCTTTTTAAATATTTTTTTAATGCGTGTAGAATGGAGTTTCAAAGAGGGTTTTTTTTGAAATTCTGATGAAAAAATCATAAATTGTGCACCAAAACATATGGATAGGTGTTCATGAAAAAAGAAGGCACTAGTAAAATAAATTATCAATGAAAGCCTTAAAATAATCATATTTTAAAAAGAAGCATATTGTCACCAAGGTAAAACCAAGTTTGACGTCATAGTATAATTTTTTTGGAATATTATGTTATAACACATTTTTTATCAGGGTGTGCATGTGACATTGTTTTGTTTTTTATAAATCATGGATTTATTTAAATATTACATAGTGTAAGCCATATGGTAGGATATATAAGTCAAATCCAAGCCTATGGATTGGGATTCCCAAACCCATAGAACGAAAAATGTGAGCGCGTTATAACGCGCTCCCGTTCATGCGTTATGTAGTATATGTTCTTGTGGCATGATTCTTTTAAACAAGAAATGTTTAATTTTTTATTTTATTATTATTTATATTATCTTTTCTTTTATTATTATTTAATAAAATATAAATGATGATAAAAGAAATACTTATACTTTAAATTTATTTTAGTAAAAAAAAGATGTTAGGGTCACTTTGCACCTTATGGAACTAAGATCACAACTCCATCTGTCACGATTTAGAAGATAGTTTTATAGATTCTAATATGGTCAGTACATAGGTATTTTTTAGGATTTCAACATTCATCCTTCAATATTTTAGTGTTTAAATTATACAATCGATATGTTATTTGTGAAATAATATAGGCATTGTTTAGGTTTTGGGGCATTTTGGATTGGTTATTGACATGTGTAGGAGTGTTTAGGGACATTTAGGAAAGGTTTACTCATTCAAGAACAATCTTCTCCACAATGGGTTTTCTAGGTGAAGGGAACAAACACTCTAAAGGTGAAGTTTGACTTCTTCAGATGATTTTAGGAGCTCTATAAGGAGTTAGGAGAGAAAAAAAATGCACTAGAAAGATATGTGAATCCTATTCATGTTGGTAACTTATAGTTTTCCCTAAGACTTGAAGGTTTCATGTAGAATTTCAAGATAGTGTAGCTAACCCTGTTGGTTCCATAAAAAATGGTCTTAAATTTGAAATCACTAGAGAGATGATCACCACAAGTTGATCAATTAATGTTTGTAAACATTGATAAGTACCTCTCAGAATGGGTACTGTAATAAATATACTATTGTTTACCATAGGTAAGGATCTCATGATGATGGGGTCAATTTTTTTGAGTTTAAAACACATTCATAAAATCTCAAGTTGTGTTTTTGAGGTAAAAAACATCTAACATGAACTTTAAACCCTAATCCATAAACCATAAACCCAAACCCTAAACCCTAAACCCTAAACCCTAAGACTTAAACCCTAAATCATCAACCCTTAACCTGAGCCCTAAACCCTAAACTTTAAATCATAAACCCTATTTACCATGAACACTAAACCTTGATCCCTAAACCCTAACCCTACAACCCTCAACCCTTAGCCGTAAATCCTAAACATTAAACCTTGTACCCTAAATTTTTAACCTAAACACTAAACCCCTAAACTTTAAACATTTAAACCTATATTCCTAAGCCCTAAACCCTAAACGTGAACCTTCAACACTCAATGCTAAACCCTAACCATATATCCTAAACAATAAACCCTAAACCTTAAACCTTAATCCTTGAACCGTGAGCCCTAAACCCTAAACTCTATACCCTAAACCTTGAGGCATAAAACTTGAACTCTAAATCCTAATCTTTGAACCATAAACCATAAAAAAATAAATAAAAACCCATAATCCTTAAAACCATAAGACCTAAACCATGAACCTTCAGGTCTAAGACCTAAACCATAAACCCTAAACACTAAACCATAAACCCTAAATCATAAAGCTTAAACCCTAAACTTGGAACTCTAAAACCTAAACCACAAACCCAAAAACATAAACCCAAAACCATAAATCATAAAACCTAAACCATAGACCAAAAACACTAAACCCTAAACCCTAATTACAAAACGGTGAGCCACTAAACCCTAGAACCTAAACCATGAACCTTGAGGCCTAAACCATAAACACTCAACCCTTATCGCTAAGCCCTAAACCTTACACCTTAAACTTGAGCCCTAAACCATAAACCATAAACCATAAACATTTAACCTTAAAACCTACACCCTAAACCCTAAATTCTAAACCTTCAACCCTAAAAATTTATCCCTAATCCCTAGACCCTAAACACTAAACCTATAGCCTAGAGCATTGATCCCTAAATCCTAAAACATAAACCTCGATCCTAGAGCATTGACCCTTAAACGATAAACCCTAAAATCTAAACTAGTAACCTCAAACATAAAATTGTCACCCATAAACCCTAAACCCTGATCGTTAAACCCTTAAAAATTTAAAAATGTTTAGGGTTTAGGGTTTATGTTTTAGGGTGTAGGGTTTAGAGTTTACGGTTTAGGATTTATGGCTTAGGATGTAGGGTTTAAGGTTTAGGGTTTATTTTTTAAGTCTCAAGGTTTAGAGTATATGGCTCAGAGTTGAGGGTATAAGGCTTTGGTTTTAGGGTTAGGTTTAAGGGTTTAGGGTTAGGGTTTAGGGTTTAGGATTCATGGTTTAGATTTTAGGGATTATGTTTTATAGCTTAAGGTTTAGGTTTTATGGCTCATGGTTTAGGGTTTAGGTTTTAGGGCTCAGGATTTAAGGATTATGGTTTAGGGTTTATGGTTAATGGTTTAGGGATTATGATTTAAGGTTTTAAGTGTCTATGTTTAGGGTTTAGCACACAGGGTATAGGGTTTAAGTTTTAAGGCTCAAGGTCTATGGTTTACGGTTTAGGGTTTAGGGGTTAGGGTTTAGGGTTCTGTGTAGTAAAAATATCATTTAGGGTTTAGGATTTACAGTTTAGGGTTATGGGTTAAGGGTTTACAATTTAGGGTTTAGGATTTAGGGTTTAGGGATTAGGTTTTAGGGTGTACATTTTAATGTTTAGGATTTATGGTTTTGAGTTTAAGGTTTAGGTTTTAGCGTTTAGGGTTTAGGGATCACATATTAGGGTTTAAGGTTTAAGGATTAGTGTTCAGGGTTTAGGAAATAGGTTTTAGGGTTTAGGATTTAAGGATTAGGTTTTATGGTTTAGGGTTTAGGGGTGAAGGTGTAGAACTCATGGTTTAAAACTTATGGTTTAGGGCTCAATTTTTAGTCTTACCCATTCACTCAGTGGAATGATATGTGTCTAACACATTCTTATTTGTATTGATAGAGTGTATTCAACTAAAAAGGGTTAATCTACTTCATAGGAAAAACATTAAAAGAAATTCATCAAAATTTGATGCGTTTCATCTGTTCATATTTTTATGGAGAGAAATGTCGTATATCCAAGAAAAATTTAGTACAAAGAAATGTTACACAATACAACTATCTCTTTTTCTCTATATCTTGTGAAATGTTTGTAGCTCCAAGAGTGCTAAAAATTGAGATCAATATTTATGGGTTTGACATATTAGGATACCAAGAAAATTTGAATATTTTTTATGTTCTTTTGAATAATTCTTTTTGTTGCAAGTCTGTGGGGAATGAAGGTTTAATTCGAAGAACTAAGCTTGATATGTTAAGTGCTTGTATAAGATGGAAATTCAAGAGGATTTCTTAAGTTCCAATTTTATTTTCGAAAATGTGTTACTCCAATGTTTTAAAATGTTTCTTTAGATGCAACGAAATTTTGATTCAGAGACTCATACATTCCTGAATGTCCAATCCTACCACAAATCCTAGTAGTCCTTGATCCTTGGATACATGGAGACCATCATTACTTGGGTTCCAATTATAATGATAGAGATATTTATAAATTCATGTTATGACGTCTAAATTTTTAATTCATTTCAAGTTGTTTGGAAATCACATCACAGCCTTAACTAGGCTTGATGACCACACCTATCTTTTTGAGGAACTTTTGAAATCATCCATGGGTTTATCATAGAAGGAATTATCAATGAATGAAAGGTCACTAACTCATACACCAGCTGACTCCCATAAAGAACTAAACAAGAATTTTTTACTAGGTGATATGGTCCTAATAATGATACTAAAAAATACTAACTCACTCATGATACCTACTAGAAATATAAAGGTTTATTGATCCTTCTAGTGTAAAGATAAACAACAATTTTCTCTTTGTAATAACTATTATAAACTAGAGAGAGAGTGAGAGATAATGCGAGATAGAGAATGAGATAAAAAGAGAGAGAAAGAGAGTGATAACGAGAGCTAGAGTGAGAGAGATAGATACCACGTTCAATAGGATTTAGCATTTAAGGTTTAGGGATTAGGGTTTAAGTTATAAAGGTCAGAGTTTAGGGTTTAGGGCACATGGTTTACGGTGTATAGTTTAAGGTTCAGAATTAAGGGTTTAACATTTAGGGGTTAGGGTTTAGGGTTTAGGGCTCAGGGTTTATGGCTAAGGGTTTAGGGTTTAGGGTTTAGGGTTTATATTTTAGGTTGTAAGGCTTATGGCTTAGGATTTTCTTTTTATGGTTTAGGTTTTAAGGCTCGTGGTTTAGGATTTATGGCCTAGGATTTAGGGTTTAGAGTTTTTTGTTTAGGGTTTAGGGTTTGGGGTTTAGGGTTAAGCACTTATGGATCACAGTTTAGGATTTAGGGTTTGGGGTATAGGGCTCAAGATTTTTGGTTTAGGGTTTAGGTATTATTTTTCAAGGTTTAGGATTTAGGATTTAGGGTTTAGGACTCATGGTTTAGGGTTTAGAGCTTAGGGATCAGGGTTTAGGTTTCAGGGTTTAGTGTTTAGGATATAGGGGTTAGGGTTTAGGGTTTAAGGTGGTAAAAATAGGGTTTAATATTTATGGTTTAGGTTTTGTGGTTCAGGGTTTAGGATCTAGGGTTTAGGATTTAGGGATTAGGGTTTAGGGTTTAGGTCTTAGGGATTATGATTTAGGGATCGGCTATAGGTGACTGGCATTGGACAATGTCAGAACTGGAAAAAAATGTCGAAGAGGTCCAGAATGAGTCTCCGGTACCCCAAACTCCTGTGAGAAGGTCATAAAGGGCTAGTAAACCTACATAAATATTTACACCTTCTCTATCTTATTTATTATTTACTGATAATGGTGAACCATAAATGTTTGAATAAGAAATGCAGGATGAGACCCACATATAGTGGGAGGATGACATGGATGAGGGGATGAACTCCTTGCAATAATACCAAAATTGAGATTTGATTAAATTATAAGCAAGAAAGAAAACACTGTTGAATAAATCGGTTTACAAGATCAAGGAAGAAGATAGTGGATAGAAAAATTTTTAAGGAAAAGTTTGTAGTAAAAATATTTTCACAGAAAGTACGTATTGACTTTAGCGAAATATTTTCTCTTGTTGTAAACATGACTTATATTCATACTGTATTGAGTTTAATTGTAGTAGATGATTTGCATTTAGAGCAACTAGATGTGGAGACGTCTTTCCTTCATGGTGATTTGGATGAAGATATTTATATGCAGTAGTCACTTTGGTATGAAGTAAAGGGTGAGGATAAATTAGTGTGCATGTTTAAAAAGAGCCTATATTGGCTCAAGAAAGCTGTAGTGCCCACTTCCCTTCAACACATTTTTGTTATTGACTCTGATATTGTCGACCGTACTTATGGATATTATTGTATCTTCTGATTTATCATGATGATTAGATGTTAGATATACTTGACTATTTTTTATTCAATTCATATATGATTCATGAGGTTATTAGAGAAATTTTATATTGATGTTGATATACTATTGACATGGTTGAATATATATACATCTATTTTTCTAACATGTGATATATTTCATCATATTGATTATACCTTTGATAATTGGATTAGTTTCGTGATCATTTCAACATGGATAAAATGTGGAATATAAATGTTGCTAGAAATTGTAAATAATATTGTAATTGCCTGGATGATATTTGATTCGTATATATATGATTTTGGAATTTCATTGTATATTTTATCATCGATGTTTTAATGTGGCCAAGAGGCCGGAGAGGGTATTTATGTGTTTTGTACATAAAATTATTCACAACAAACATCGGGGGGATTGGAGACCAACCACATTGGAATTCTAGATGAATTCAACTAGGGTCACCATGGCAACATGTAATTGTGTGTGTGTGTTTTAATTTGGTTAAGGGAAAATTGTGTCTAAGGGGTCATGTGTTGTCTTTTATTATTAGTGCCCTTTTAATTAATGTTAGTATGTGTTTCTTTTAGTAATGTAATTTACTTTTTTTTAATTCTTTAGATTTTTGGATGTATGTTTACCCTTTATTATTAATGGGTTCAAGTGTCTTATTTAAGCTAATTTAACCTTGTTCTAAACTAATTAAATATGTGACAAAAAAGGAGTTCACTTATTAGACTCGAATTGAACTTATATTTTATGTTTTGTGTTGATTGCTTTAGATCTTAAGTGTTGTACACTCTACCCTTCATGGGAAACTCGAATTTGAACTTAAGGGAAAATTTTAAAGGCTTGTAGGACAAGTTAAAATTTTCCAACACCTATTAAATTGACATACCAAACCTACCTATCGGTTGGGGGTATAAATTAAACCCCATTAGGTGTTTTGGGAAGAGAAAAAGGTGAAATGTTAATATCACTTTCTTTCAAATATTTAATTTCATCCTTTGGGGTTGTGGGCTTTGTCTGTGTGTCTAAGATTCTTTTCATTCCTCTCACTCACAAATTTATGGTGCATTGGGGTTGAAGTTTAACTCCTTATGTGAAGTTGATTATGAGTTATGTGGCATCCTGTATTGAGCCACCTCATGCTCTTCTCTCCCTTTTCTATTTTTTTTTGCTCTTTTACTTGTTTGGGGGTTACTTCATTATTTTGGACTCTTGTATTTTTGAAGAGTTAGAAGATTTTTCCGAGTTCTTGTGGATTGTTGGATCCTTGTGGATTATTTATTAGTTTTGAGGAGCTTGGAAATTCATCCTTGGAACAAGCTCTACTATGAGGAGGTAGGAACTTCACCTTTGTTTAAATTATTGTTTTACTTTGTGTATATATGTTTTTGTTGAGTGTTGTTTTCCTTTGGAGTGTTTGTTGGGTATGGGTAGATTGCTTAAGTTTTGAGTAGGATGAGACTATGGGGAGATATCATGTAGGGAGGCATAAGAGTTTACTTTCTTTTGGAGGGAGTTTGGATTGTTGCCCCACCTTGTATGAAGAATTCTTGCATTTCTTCTTATTCTTGTTATGAGGAGGCATAGAAGTATATGGAGGTATAATGGGTACTTGATTGACGCATAAGAGTTTGTAGGGGATTTTAGATATGCATTGGAGGCTTTAAGGTGGGCACCCATTCCCATTGGGAGGCATAAGTGGCCTCCCCATAGGTCTTAATCTTTTCGATTTCTTGATACTCCTTGTTCTATTATTGTTTTGTTGATTCTTCTTATTTGTGTTGTTGTTGTGTTTGATTGTAGATGGAATGGATTGTGAAATTATGTTTGTTAAGTATTGTGGAAGCTCTTGTTGTTTCCATGTGTTGAAATCATCTTCCATTTTGATGTGGTTGGGGCTTGGGAGCTAATGAAGAGGATGGATTATCCTCTTCATTGGATGTCTTGATTGGGTGGAGAGTGTTACCTCTTCCCCCCATTTTGTTTTGAATCAAAAAATATTCAGAGAGCTATATTTCTTGGAGTTGTGGAGCTTGGAGTGTTGTTGAAGACCTTGAGAACTTATCTTTGTAAAGAAATTTATTGTATTTCCACTTAGAGTGGAGGAACTTGTATTATTGTAGTTTCCTTCATGTACATTCTTGTTTTGTTTACCTCCTTGAGTGGATGAATTTGTAATAATCTTGTGGAGAAGATTTTACATTCATATATTTGTATATTGAAAAAGAAAAGAAAGATTTGTGTGAATTAGTTGTGAAATGGAAAATAAAGTTAATTACCTTGTTTGAAAGTTGTATTGTAGGAAACGAAAGCTGTCTTCATTGTTGTATTTGTATTATTAGAGATGAGAATGAAGAAATATTAAAGTTCATATATTACTTAAGGCATGCATTGAAAAGTAAACTATCTTCTTGCATTTCCTTAAATTGCTGGAGGAAAGTTTAGCTTTATTTCCAATGGGTGGGAAGGACTTAAATATTAAATTATTACTTGGTTGATTTACAAAATATAGAAAATTCGTAATATTACTAAGGTAAAACGAAATTTAGTCGTCCTCTACCTTTCATAAAAACTTGTCAAATTGTTAAAGAAGAAACCTTTAGTGTAAAAAAAATACGTATATGTGAGACTCAACTTGTTAACACTAGTACCTAAAAATTTATTAGTAAGTGGTAGGGTTAGTAATATTTTAAATATTATTGACAAGGAAATAGTTATTAGAATGACCCATTGTTTCAAAAAATATATAAATGTTAATGTCCTATTAATATTGTTGTAATAATACACTATTGATTTTAATCCATTAAAAAATTATTAACCCTATTATATTATGGAGAGTTTTCCTTGATCAAATGTAATTTTAAAATGCTACCAAAATTGTTTTAACAAAACTGACAAGTCCAAGTATAGGATTTTGATCCATTATTGCTTTTAAAAATAGAAAAACAATATGATCTAACTACAACATTATTGGTCTTAAATTTTTATTGATATTCATATTAATAATGTTTCCTAATATATTAATACTTTTAAAACTCTAAAATACTTATATAATAAATATACCCCCCCACCCAGACACACACACATATATGCGGGCGAAGCTGTATAAGTTTTAAACTTTTTAAATAAAAAAATAGTATTAGAGCTTTGTCGTGGCCAATGTGGGCAAGTTTTAGAAAAGGGTGGAGGGGTGGATGGGGTCACCCCCACCCACCAGTTGTTGTTTGCACCAAATCCATAAGGTATAACTAATACTGTTTTTTTTACAGCCATCCCTTCTATAAACCATGCGTAGGTTCTTCCTTGCTCGGCTTGTGTAAGGTATTTAATGGCTGATGCCTACACACCGTTATATATATATATATATATATATATATATATATATATATATATATATATATATAATTTCAAATTTTGGGGTTTAAGCTCTCCTTTTTAAAAAAAGAAAGAAAAAATACAAATAAATAATAAATGTTTACTTAAAATAAATATAAATATACATAAGTGCATAAACGTATGTATACATATATGTGTGTATATGTATTTTCTCAAAATGAAAGTATTGATCTAGCTATTTAATTAAATGGGCAAACAAAACAAACCCACCAGCCCATTTGGGCAAATACAAGGTAAATAAACTGAATAAAATATATAAATACATTTTTCCAACCCTAATGAGGGTATTCACAAAATAAGAAAACAAGAAAACTTGTGAGCTTGTTCAAAATCTTGGAATGGTCACCAAGGGCTTCCCTTCCTCCTCCATTAACCTTCAAAACAAAATAGAAAAAATGAGACAAATGAAATGAGAAACGAGACTTCATAAGGATATTTTAGGGTTGGGTAACTTTTTCCCACATCAAAGGCCCAAATTCAATCCATCCAAGGGATGAGATTCATCCCTACAAAAAGTAGGAGCAGAGTGGGTGAATAGAAATTACCTTTTAATATAAATGTCTTAATTTTAAAACATGATTTGAGTTTTAAAGGGTTACTTTATAGGGTAGGGAAGTGCTCATTATCCTAACCCAATATTTTAATATAGGACCTTGTTAGTTGTTTCAACATTGTAGAAAGTAAATAACCTTGGTATTTAATTTCATTGGCCACTTTTACCCTTGCCACCCAATGGAGGAATATTCAACTTTAGTAGGAACTATTGTTATTATTTAAATAATCCTTAGGGAGATTAAACTTGCCTAATCAAATAAATGTATTAAAGTTTAATGTACATTTTAAATATTGTGTTATCTTGGAATATTGTTTTTATTAAATTCATCGCCTTAGAGACCTTATTGTGACAAATGTCATTTTCGAAAACTTTTGTGAGCACACTTTAAAAAAATTAAATTATTCCTTAATTTTTCTAACTAAATCTAGGTTGTTCTTGGGTCTCGGGCGAGCGTTTTAGTGGGTGTTACACTTGGTATCAGATCTGTGGGTTAAAATCTTGGACCCTTGGACACACAAGAAAACATGAGACATAAACATTGAACCTAGTACAACATTAAACCTAGCACAATACTAAACCTAGAAAACAATTTGTCTGAAAGATCATATAATTTATTAAACTTAAAAAAATGGAATAAAACCTAGAAAGATCAACTAACTCTTGCCTTGGTTTGTAGGAGGTGTGAAGAAGACGAGGGGTCCTTCCACATAGACCTAGATATACCACCTCCAGAGTAGAATGTAGCGGTCATTCTACCCCATATTTTATAGACGCTTCAGGATGTCAATACTGCTATACATGGAGGGTCTTGGGAAGACAATCAGCCAGACATGATAGGGATCCATCTATTGAGGCTTGTGCATCTCCTTAACACAATGAGGACCATAGGGAAAAGAACTCCCACGTGGAGTCAGCCAGAGCAGAGTCACCATAGAGGGGAAAAGGAGATAGGATTTTAGGACAGAGGGATAGGTCTTGAAGCCCTAGACCTAGAGATGAGCATGTAGAGAGGCCTAGGGGTCTCAAGCTATACCTTTGTACTAGCAACATGAAAGCTCATGTTGCCATCAATCTTCTGATGGATAGAGCTAGTGTTTGGTGGAGAACTGAGGAGTAGAAGATCCATGTTGATTTAGAGATGGTTCCCTGGTAGCTCTTTGAGGAGTGGTTTAGGAGAAGGTACTTATCTCATAGGTTTATTTAGTAGTGGATAGATGAGTTTCACGACCTTTGTCAGGCATCGATGACTGTAATTGAGTATGAGAGTTAATTTATGGACCTACTCCAGTACGTTGGCTATATGTAGGATGAGCAGGTATGGATTCACAGGTTCATCAAGGGCTTGAATTTGTATTTGGGTGGTGCAATGCACATTCGCTGCCCACAGACCTTAGCAGAAGCCATGGAGAAGCCCTATACTATAGAGGAGACACGAGGACAAACATAACACACCTAGGATAGAGTTTGGAGCTTCATCCAAAATATTATGGATAGCAGATCAAGGGGGTTAGTTCCTCCTCTTGGTGGATAGGTTTCAGCACAGTCATCTTTCAGGCCACCAAAATAGTCACTGCAGCAGTAGACCCGACCACCATTCATACCTACTTAGAGGTTCAACACATAGAGGGGACAAAGTATGGGGCCTCCTCTTAGGGGTCCCATTAGGACACAGGGTGCGCTGAGAGTGCAGTCTATAGAAGCTCACCAGTAGAGTCCTCAGAAATCCATAGCCATATCATCAACATCCACAACTCAAACCTCTAGAGTACTGGCTGGAGCTGCATCTCACTGGAGAGGACCAAGCATTTGTTATGGTTGTGGCATTACTGGACATTATTGGATATTTTTCCCATAGAACCCTAGTAACAAGGGTAAGACACAAATATCAGAGCCTACTGTTGGAGATATGGCACAGAGCAATTGGATCTATATAGTGGTCGAGCACCACCAGGATGAGCACAAGAGTACAGTCTTAGAGCCGACAGGTTGCATTATTTGTATTCCTACCTCTATTTTGTTTGATTCTGGTTCATCTAATTCTTTTATTATACCATACTTAGTAGAGCATTACAGGCTAGTGGCAGTTAGGAAGGGTCTAAGTTGGTACGTAAAAATGGCTTCTAGAGCCAAAATTTCTATAGACTCCTTAGTAAAGGAGTGTGTAGTGAATTTGGGGACCCTTCACCACCACCTTGGATCTTCGCATCCTTCCTCTAGGTTCTTATGGAGTCATCTTGTGCATGGACTAGTTGTCTCAACACAAAGCTAGAGTGGACTGTTACCATAAGACTATTACTTGTACAAATGATCTAGGGGTTGAGTCAGTGATAGCAAGAGTTAGGAGGCATTTTTCCATTCACACCATCTCCTGTTATACAGCTTAAGTGATGTGTGTGACGATGAGGTTGTCAGTTGTATGCTATTACGGGTAGTGATAAATATTGAGGATGAGTCTAGTGGACCATCTGTTGATGATCATCCCATATTTAAAGAGTTTTTAGATGTATTTCAATGGGAGATACTAGGGTTACCTCCTTCACGTGAGACATATTTTCACATAGATCTGATTCCAGGCACAGAGCCATCTCATGAGCACCTTATTAGATAACTACTCCTGAGCTATGTTAGCTCAAGTTGCGGCTAGAGGGCCTTTTGGAGAAAGGCGTAATCCATCCCAGTGTATCCCCTTAAAGTGCACTAGTGATCTTTGTGAAGAAGAATGATGGATCTCTATGGTTGTGTATTGATTATTGTTAGCTAAACAAAGTAATGATCAAGAATCGTTACCCCCCTTATGCACATTGACAATTTATTTGATTAGATGAAGGGGCCATAGTTTTCTCCAAGAAAAATATTAAGTCGGGTTATCATTAGTTGAGGATCATAGAGGTAGATATTCATAAGACCCCCTTCCGTATGAGATATGGCCACTACGATTCCAACATAGTGCCTTTTGGTGTGACGAATGCCCCCCATAGTGTTTATGAGCTTGATGAATGGGGTGCTCAGGACATTCTTGGATCGCTTCATGCTCAGTTTCCTTGATGAAATTCTGATTTATTCACATACACATGAGGAGCACCTTTGCTAGGTTGTTCAATGTCTTCATGACCAGCATCATTATGGGAACCTGGATAAGTGTGCGTTCATTCAAAAAGAGGTGTAGTATTTGGGACACATCATTTCTAGGGAAGGTATAGGAGTCGATCCTTCCAAGATTTGAGCTATTATGGATTAGATAGCACCCACTAGTGTGACAGTGGTATGCACCTTCATGGGTTTAGCAAAATATTATAGGAGGTTTGTTCACGAGTTCTCTCGGGTTGTGCACCACCATCACTTCCCTTAAAATAAAAGGGAAAATGTTTGTATGGTAAAATAGATGTGAGCAGGCCTTCAGGACATTGAAGGAATGCCTCATGACAATGCCTATTCTTATAGTGCCAAATCCTCAAGGTGAGTTCTTCGTATGCATAGATTCTTCTTTGGAAAGACTTGGAGGTGTGTTGATGTAGGAGGGTAGAGTACTGGCTTTTGAGTCTCCCAAACTAAAGGATTATGAGCTCAATTATCTAAATCATGATCTTGAGCTTGTGGTAGTTGTTCACACCTTAGTACAATGGAGACATTTCCTTCTTGGCTAGATATTTACAGTCAGGACTGATCACTTGAGTCTTAGCCACCTCTTCATGCAGCCCAATATCAACGCTCGTCAGCAACATTGGATGGAGTTACTTTCTGAGAATTATATGGAGATAGATAATGTGAAGGGGAAGGAGAACGTGGTTGTAGATGCTCTTAGTAGATGGAGAGATGTAGTTACAGCCACTTCAATGGGAACACATTTACGGAGCAAGATTTTCTAGTAGCTTCCTCAAAACAGCTTCTACCTTGTAGCCAGGGAAGAGATTGAGTCTCCGAGACCCCTTGAGGGGAAGTTTGTTGGTCTTTCACTAGAGGCATATGGCCTTCTTAGGATCAAAGGTCAAATTTATGTTCCTAGAGATGGAGGTTTGAGACTGAACACCCTATTTAGCCCATCCCAGGGTAAGGAAGATACACACTACTTTGAGATAGTTGTACCATTGGAGGGGACTTCATAGAGATATGGGGCTCAATTTTTTTCACACTGTTTAAAGTGTGATAAGGTGAAGATTGGGAATCAACATCCTTCTGGCATCCTCTTTCCTCATGCTATACCTGAGTGGAAGTGGGATACCATTTGCATTGAATTCATTACTAGGATACCAACATCGAGATATCACCACATTGCCATTATGGTCATGGTGGATAAATTGATGAAATTAGATCATTTTTCTCCAGTGAATACAACCTATACAGCCAATGCAGTGACACAGGTATATCTTGATGAGATTGTAAGATTACATGGGATTCCACAGAGGATCATTTGGGACTGCAATCCTTTGTACACTTCCCACTTCTGGACCACCATACAACATACCCTTGGGATGAAGATCAATTTCAGTACACCATATCACCCTGAGATAGATGGATAGACTCAGTAGGTGAATCAAATTTTGTAGGACATGCTTAGGATGTACGTCATGGATCACCAGTCGAGATGGGAGGAGTACCTATACTTTGTGGGGTTTTCCTACAATAATAGTTTTTAGAGTTCAATAGACATGGCATGTTTTCAGGCATTATATGGCAGAGATTATACAACACCTCTTAGTTGGGACAGGTTAGAGGATAGGGTTTCTTTTGTGCTGGATTTATTACAGGACATAGAGCCACAGCTGGTTATTATCAGGTAGAGATTAGAAGAGGCACAGGACCGACAGAAGAAGTATACAGATTACCATATGACAGATCATAGATTTGATGTGGGCATGAAGGTTTTCCTTCGTGTCAGGCCACATAAGATCCCTATCTGTTACGAAAAACGTTCTAAGTTAGCTCAAAGATTTGTGGGTCCCTTTGGGCTATCATCTAGCGTCACCACCTAGCTTGTCTCGCATCCATGATGTGTTCCATGTTTCAGTACTTAGGAGAGATATTTCTAATTATTCTCATGTGCTAGATTGGACATCATTGCAAGTGCAGGATCAGGGGTAGGTGACAGTGGATCCCAACCGCATTTTAGAGCGGAGGACCCTAGGCCTTGGAGGTAGAGAGATTAACCAGGGTTGAGTATAATGGGATAGATATGATGAGATTGTGGATACATGGTAGGATTCTACATTACTATGAGTTCAGTTTCCACACCTGCTCCAGTGACTTCCATGAGGAAGTATAGTCTAAGCGGAGGGGGATGTAGTTCCCACTTCCCTTCGACACCTTTTTGTTATTGACTTTGATACTGTCAACCATACTTATGGATATTATTGTAGATTTTGATTTAGAATTTTGATTAGATGTTAGGTATACTAGACTATTGTTGATTCAATTCATATATGATGCATTAGGTTATTAGAGACATTTTATATTGATGTTGATATATTGTTGACATGGTTAATTATATATACATATATATTTCTGACATGTGATATATTTTTTCATATTGAGTAGACCTCTAATAATTGGATTAGTGTTGTGATCATCTTGACATGGATGAAATGTGGGATAGAAATGTTTCTAGAAATTGTAAATAATATCATCATTTCCTAGCTGATATTTGATTCATATATAAATGATTTTGGATTTTCATTGTATATATTATCATAGATATTCTTAATGTGGCCATGATGCCGAAGAGGGTATTTATGTGTTTTGTAGGAAAAAATTATTCACAATAAACATCGGGGGGATTGGAGACCAGCCACATTGGAATTCTAGATGAATTCAACTAGGGTCACCATGACAACATGTAATTGTGTGTGCGTACGTGTGTGTGTGTGTGTGTGAGTTTGAATTTGGTTAAGTGAAAATTATGGCCAAGGGGTCATGTGTTGTCTTTTATTATTAGTTCCCTTTCGTTATTAATGTTAGTATGTGTTTCTTGTACTAATGTAATTTAATTTTTTTAATTATTTAAATTTTTGATGTATGTTTACCCCCTTTATTTTCAATGGGTTGTAGTGTCTTATTTAATCTAATTTAAACTTGTCCTAAACTAATTAAAGATGTGATCAAAAAGGAGTTCATTTATTACACTTGAATTGTTCTTGGATTTTTTGTTGTGTTGATTGCTTGAGATCTTGAGTGTTGTACAATCTACCCGTCATGCGAAACTCGAATTTGACCTTAAGGGAAAATTTTAAAGACTTGTGAGACAAGCTAAACTTGTCCCATACCTTTTAAATTTATATACCAACCATACCTATGGGTTAAGGAGTCACAACTAGACCCCATTAGGTGTTTTGGGAAGAGAAAAAGGTGAAATGTTAATTACACTTTCTTTCAAATATTTAATTTAGGGTGTCCTTTGGGGGTTTGGAATTTGTTTATGCGTGTAAGTTTCTTGTCAATTCCTCTCACCCACCAATTTATGGTGCATTGGGGTTGAGGTTTGACTCCCTATGTGGAATCGAGGATGAGTGATGTGGTATCCTACATGGAGCCACATCATCCTCCTCTCTCCCTTTTCTATTTATTGTCACTCTTTTGCATGTTTGGGGGTTACTTCATTATTTTGGACTCTTATGTTTTTGGAGAGTTAGAAGATTTTTGGGAGTGCTTATGGATTGTTGGAGCCTTGTGGATTCTTGCTTGGTTTATACAAGGTTGGAAATTTATCCTTGGTACAAGCTCTAGTATGGAGAGGTAGGAGCTTCACCTTTGCTTAAATTATGGTTTTATTTTGTGTTTATGTGTTTGTGTTGAGTGTTGTTTTCTTTTGGAATGTTTATTGGGTATGGGTAGATTTGTTAAGTTTTGAGTAGGAGGAGACTATTGGGATATTTCATGTAGGCAGGAATAAGATTTTACTTTCTTGTGGAGGGAGTTTGGGTTGGGTGCCCCACCTTGTATGAGGAATGCTTTCATTTCTTCTTGTTCTTGTTAGGAGGGATGCATAAGAGTATATGGAGGTATAAGGGGTACTTTATGGAGGCATAATAGTTTGTAGGGGATTTGAGATATGCATTGAAGGATTTAAGGAGGGCACCCATTCCCAATGAGAGGCATAAGTGGCCTCCCCATAGGTCTTGCTCTTTTGGCTTTCTTGATAAGCCTTGTTATATTGTTGTTTTGTTGTTGTGTTTCAATGTGAATGGAATAGATTGTGAAACTATGTTTGTTAAGTATTGTGGAATCTTGTCTTTGTCATGTGTTCAAATAATCTTCCATTGTGATGTGGTTGGGGATCAGGGGCCAATGAAGAGGATGGATTCTCCTCTTCATTGAATGTCTTGTTTGGGTGGACAGCGTTGCCTCTCCCCCCATTTTTTTTTAATCAAACATTCTTGAGAGAGCTTTTTTTCTTGGGGTTGTGGAGCTTGAAGTGTTGTTGGAGACCTTGAGAACTTATCTTTGTGAAGAAATTTATTGTATTCCCACTTAGAGTGGAGGAACTTGTATTATTATAGTTCCATTATTTACATTCTTGTATTATTTCCAACCTTGAGTGGATGACTTTGTAATAATCTTATGGAGAAGAGTTTACATTCAAATATTTGTATATTGAAAAGAGAAAGAAAGATTTGTGTGAACTAGTTGTGAAATGGAAAATAAAGTTCATTACCTTGTTTGAAAGTTGTCTTCATTTTTGTATTTGTATTATTAGAGATGACAATGAAGAAATATTAAAGTTCATATATTACTTAAGGCATGCATTGAAAAGTAATTTTTCTTCTTGCATTTCCTTATATTGTTGTAGAAACGTTTAGCTTTATTTCAAGTGGGTGGGAAGGACTTATATTTTAAATTGTTACTCGGTTGATCTACAAAATATAGAAAATTTGTAATATTAGTAAGGGGAAAAGAAATTTGGTCCTCCTCTTCCTTTCATACAAACTTATCAAATTGTTAAAGAAGAAACCTTTAGTATAACAAAAAATATGTATAACTGAAACTCAACTTTTTAACACTAGTACCTACAAATTTATCATTAAGTGGTAGGGTTAGTAATATTTTAAATATTATTGAAAAGGAAATAGTTATTAGAATGAACCATTGTTTCAAAAAAGTATATATATAAATGTTAATGTCCTATTATTATTATTATTATATACTATTGTTTTTAACTCTGTAAAAAAAAATTAACCTTATTATATTAGAGTTGTCTTTGATCCAATGTAATTTTCAAATTTTAAGTTTTATATATGTGTGTGTGTGTGTGTACATATAAATATACATGTTTGTATATACATATAAATATTAATATTTAATATATATATTATATGTATATTATATAAACATGCTTATACATATTACATAAAACAAATTTTAATGAAATTGAAAGCCTAATTTAAAATAAAAAGGGAGAAGTCAGTATGGGGGCTGCAACCTATGTTGTAGGGGTCGTGTTTTATTATGTAGATTAGGGTGGGGAGGGATCAGTGACCCCAACCCCCACCCCATTTAATACTAAATTGGGTGGGGGTTGGGGTCGTCGACCCCTCCCCACCCCTCGAACATTGTCATATCCCGTATAACGAAAAACTCGCCCCTATGTGGTCTCTACAGCGACTGTAACATGCTATAATGTCGTCTGTTTGTGAGAGTATCTATATATATATATGTATATATATGTATGTATGTATATACATATATATATGTATGGATGGATATGTGTGTGTGTGTGTATGTGTGTGTGTGTATATATATATTCCTATTGTGGATTCATGTTTTTCACCTATTTTTTACTATAAAAGAAACACATATAATAAATGATTTCTTAATATATATATATATATATATATATAATATATATATGTTATAAACAAGGATATAAAAGTATATATACATATATATGTATAAATACTCTCTCAAAATAAAAGTATTGATCCATTGTAGCTATTTAAATAAAATGGGCAGAACCCACAATTCCATTTGGGAAAATCAAATGGACTCAAGATAAATAAAAAATATATACACATTTTGAAACCTAGGAGAGGGTGTGAACAAAAAAAAAGAGATAAAATAATACAACTTGAAAGCCTTTCAAAAGCTTCGAGTCACCTACAATGGCTTCCCTTCCTCCACCATTAACCTGCAAAACCAATTAGAAACAATGAGACAAGTGAAATAAGAAAGGAGACTTCTTAAGGATGTTTTAGGGTTAGTTCCCCTTTTTCCACATCAAGGGACCAAATTGAATCCATCTAAGGGATGAGATTAATTCCTACAAAAAGTAGGTGGAGAGTAGGAAATTACCTTTTAATTTAAATGTTTTAAGTTCAAAATATGGGTTGAGTTTTTTAAGGGGTCACTTTATGGGGTAATGAAGGGTCTATTATTCTAAACCCAACTTTTAATATGGGAACTTGCTAGTTGTTTCATCGTTTTTGAAATTAAATAACCTTGGTATTTAATTTCATTGGCCACTTCTACCCTTGACACCCCATGGGGGAGATTCAACTTAGTAGGAACTAATTTACTATTTAAATAATATTTAGGGAGATTAAACTGGCGTAATCAAATCAATGTATTAAAGTTTAATGTAGATTTTAAATATTGTGTTATCATGTAATATTGTTTTTATTAAAGTCATAGCCTTAGAGACCTTACTATGACAACTGTCATTTTCATAAAACTTTTGTGGGCACGCTTTAAAAAAAAATTATTCCATAATTTTTCTAACTAAACCTAGGTTGTTCTTAGGTCTCGTGTGATCGTTTTAGTGGGTGTTACAAAATCTCCAAGGTAATGGTACATGAGGTTTGATAGTTTCATGCATGAGCATGGATAGTTGAGATGTGAATTTGACAATTGTGTTTATTTCAAGAAACTCAAAAATGGGAGCTATATCATTTTATTACTGTATGGGGATGCTATGTTTATTGTAGGATCTAGTATGAAAGACATTGGTGAGCTCAAGGGAAACCTAGCTCAAACATTTGATATGAAATATTTAGGAGTTGAAAAAATAATCCTTGACATGCAAATATATAAAGACATGAATAACAAAAACTTGCATTTGTCTTAGGGGAATTATATCTACAAGGTGTTAGAAAGGTTTAAAATATAGAATTCAAAACCTGTAAGTACACATATGGATGGCCACTTAAAATTGAGAAAATATCAGTGTGCTTCATCACATGAAGAGGTCAAATACATGACATGAGTACCATATGTGTTAGTAGTTGGGATTCTCATGTATGATATGGTTTGTACCAAACTAGACATTGCACAGGAAGTGGGAGTTGTGATTAGATTAATAGCCAATCCATGTAAAGAACATTGGAAAGTAGTCTAATGGATACTCAAGTATGTTGAGAGGTACATATAGCATGCAACTATGCTATAGATGTTTAGATATTTCTATATGTGGCTATGTTGATTTGGATATGGCTAGAGATCCGAATGGTAGAAGGAGCACTACTAGATATATTTTCATAGTAGGTGGGACGGAAGTTGTCTAGATATCAAGATTGCAGAAGGTTTTGGATTTATCTACTACAGAGGTAGAGTATGTTGCATTTACAGAGGCTAGAAAATAGATGATATGGATTACCCGGTTCATTAAAGATTTGAAACAGGAGAAAGATGATTTAAAATTATTCAGTGACAGGTAGAGTGTAATTCAATTGGAAAAGAACTCAACATTTTATTCTAGAATGAAGCACATTCAGTTGAGGTATCACTTCATATGCCAAGTATTAGAGGATGGGTATCTAAAAAAGGAGATGATTCATACAATTGAAAACCCTGCACATATGGTAACGAATCCATTAGAAAAATAAAAGTTGGAGCTGCACTCTACTTTTATTGGTATTCATGTTTGAGACTTGAAGAGGAAGAAACAAAGCTGAGGAAAGGATCTAAGAATGACATTGTACAGGTATAGTATAATAATTTCTCTCCAAGTGGAAGATTGTTGAGATGTGGAGGTCAATTACTTCAGTTTAGTTTGTTATATCAAATTTATGGAAAACATATTAACCGACATCGGTTATTAATAAGGAAAATTTTAGTTGTAAATTTTCGTAAACTCACAAATATTAGGGATTTTGGAAATTGGAAATCGTTATTTTTTAGCAGTCAGCTCTAGCCCAATTCACCTAAAATTTCCATCGATAAGTCCTTTATATGGGTGAATTCACCTACTATTTATATGTTAAATTAAATTATTCATGTATTTTGCTTATGTTTCTTATCATTGTACCTCATCCAAGAAAATTGCACCTTGCGAAATCACCTTTACCACTAAATGTTATTCAAAAATTCACCATCAATTCAAAAGTTGATTTAGAGATTCACCACCCATTCTAAAATAATTTTTGAAAGGGGGGTTTTAAAATGAACCCTTTTATTAAGGGACTGACATCGTTTACGCATGACCGACATAGGTCAGAAAAGTAAGAACTGACATCGGTTACCTAGGTGTGAGTGTTTTATTTAACACACAAGAATTAAATATAATTTTGGTATTAAAGAAGACATATTGATTGTAATTGCATGGATAATGTTCCTTAAGTTTTGTATAATGTATTTATAAGCTAGAAATATAGGGTTAGAAGTGAGAGTTAATGATTATTGTGAGAGACAATTCATGGAAAAGAAGGTGAATCTTGAGAGAAAGAATGTATTGCACATCATTAGAGGTGTGGAAGATTGTAAATCTTCATTCTATATCTTCTAAAACATTTGGATAATATATTGGCTTGTTTATTGGTTGATGTATCCCAAATTGGGTGAACCACATTAAATTGCATGTTGATTTATATCTCTTCTTTTGTATATTGCTTCTAGAAGAATATCCACTTTTATTGCATGTATGCTTAAATACGATATTTTATCTATACAACCTGTGTTTTAACCCCAACACTGCAGAGGGTGGAGGTTTCATCACGTTTGATGGAAAAATAAAAATCCCCACTGTTAGAAACCCATATTTAATTTTAATTAAAATACAAGCTTTAAACCTTCAAAATGAAACTACTAGCAACTAGTAATTGATTAGATATAATTATTTGAGATAATAAATCCTCTTGATGGGCATCCAAATGCATAAAACTTCATAGATTAAATGAAATGGGGATTTTCCCCAATTTTTGAACTCAAAGAATGTTACATTAATTAAAAAAATAGATCCACGTTGGTATCTCTACATTAAGCAATTGAAGAACCTTACAATAGAAAACCTTTGTCTAAACTAAACTATGAAGAGAAGAATGGAGGAAGATTTCTTCATTAAAACTTGAACCAAAGAAATTTCTCCATGTTTCACTTCTTGATTTCATGGCTTCTCCTCCTCCTCCTCTTCCAAACCTGCACAACAAGAGTGAATAAATGAACATGATATTGGGGGAAACTGAAATAAAAACAAACCCATAAGGATATTTAGGGAAATAAAAATCTAAGGATTGGGATAGATTCAATCTAATGGCTCAGAGTAAATCCTACATCACTTAAATGGGAGGTATATTTGGAAATGAAATTTTATTAAAAAAAAATTGCATGGGTAATGGAGCGAATGGGGGCACTTAGTAGCTAGGAAAATAATTAAAAGTTTGTGTTAGAAAATAAAGTAATCTTGGTGCATGATAATTAATTAAACATTTGGAACTTGGTAAATGTATCTTTTTTAACTGTAATTATATTTTGGGAAGTAAATTAATAATATTTAATTATTAATTTAATTTCAAATTCCACAAGCTTGTGTAGAAAGACTTTAACAACGAAATTTATTTATTGTGGATAATGTTTAACCTTGCAAACCCTATTTTAAAATAAAGAAAAAATTTACCATAATTTTAAGTATTAAATTATTAGTTTCTATTTTGTTTCAGAGTATTTTTTGTGGGAATTATAGAATGAAGAAATTTATATTATCATCGGTGGAGTTTTTCTGAGGCTCATGTCAATAAAAAAATAGCCTCAACATGAAAGATCAATTGAAATAAATCTAATGCCATTTTTGTTGTAAACATTCCAACAATGTCTGTAAGGAACAATTCACTACAATAAAAGTGAAAAAATAGGTTTTTTAATTATGTAACATCTTTCATACTATTAACATGTAATTTGATAACGATAAAAACTTGAAAATAAAATATCTACTTTAGACATTTGCACTAAGCCTCTGACATTTTCTAATATACAAATATTAAAATTAGTTGTTTCCTATAATTTTCCTATATAATAATTACATTTAACATTTTGTAAGTTCTCTGAAAAGTGTTAAATTTATATCTCTACATTGACAACTACATGGTTTTTCTCTTATTATATAATATACGTGTCATCTTCATTAAGGTTTTCAATTATGCCACCTTGTCTATATTATATTTGTCAATTTGATATACATTTAAAAAAAGAAAGATCAACCCAAAGTTATCCATGTAAGATTGATTTTTTTTATAGGAATCATATAGAGTTTCGAATATGAATAGCTTGTATAATAGGTATGTTAGCCCCATCAACTATTAAAGATCCTGCAGACACTCAATAAGAATATAAGAATTTATTTTCACTAATTATTTACATGAAACTGATGTTTTATATGCATGATGTCTTGAAAAGAGTAAACATATATTTATGGATCTGACAAATTCTTGATTACAATATACTCTCAAACAAATGTTGATGTGTAATCATAGCACCCTTGAATGTCTGCAACTCAATGTGTTGAGAATCTCAGTGTGATTGCATAACATGGAGATTTTCCCAAAGTGTGGGACTTTCTGATTGGGAAAGCTCTCCAAATTAAGGTCAGTTCCTATTCCTCTATTCAGGTGCACACATACAATTTGTAGAGGATCTAATTAAAATCTACTCTAACTTTTGAAGAAGATAATGTTAATAAGATGCAAGAAAATAAACCTAAACTAAAAAAGGTGATGCACCAAAGGAATATTGAACATTTTCTTTGCCATTAAAAACAAACCATTAAAAATTTAATATAACCACCATGCATTGACAAGAAAACGTGCAATGAGAGACTAGATGAAGGAAATGAACATAAGAGATGGTTGAAATCATCCACAAACTTATTTTATTGCTCCAAAAATTTGATATAGTGCATCACAATAGACAAGAGGAAAAAATTATATTTTTACTTTGAATGATAGGTTTGAACTCCACAAATCCACTTACAGGCAAGAAAAGAAGGGACTGTGCAAATCCAAAATGTCCAACCTTTAGAAAAATTCCCCTCCTTATAATATATAGAAATAAATGAGAGAAGGAGATAGAAGAATTTTGAAATCCTACTCAAACCACGCAAGAAATGCATTGAATTCACCTGTAAAAATGATGGGTTGTACTGTAAAACCCATGCCTCCATGTTTTGTTCCTTGTTGGGAAAGAAACAAAGCCCATACTTCATTATTGGGGTAGGTGAGAACCCTGACACACTCAAAAATGGTGAATTAAATTTATTTATTTTGAATAACTTAGTCTCACTCATTTTAATATTTCCCGATGTAGTTGAGTAGAGGAGACTATAAGATTTCCAAAAATTTCTTTCTTCTTAAAATACAAGCTCCCAGTCAAAAGTTATGGATTTTTGAAGGTCGAGGTGTCATTCTGTAAAAATGGTGGGTTCTTGATCCGTCACTTTTTGAAGTCCAAAATGCATGCAACCTCTGAAATCCCAAAAAATAAATTTGTGGACATTTCCATCTTGAAGATTTAAATATTTTTCATCCGCTTACATTTCTTGAGAGTTTTGAAAGTTCAAAACCTGAACCTCTGAAACTCCAAAACCCAAAATTCCAAATTTTCAGACTTTCAAACTTCGGACAATTTGTCTTTTCGAAGCTTTTTCACTCTTCATTGCCCAAAATTCCTTGAGAGTTATGAAACCACAAAACCAAAAGTTTTATAACTTTATAACCCATAACTGCCACTGTGTTGACCCTGAAACCTGGGTTGACTTTCATAAATCAAAAACCTTCCAGGATTTTAGACATTATTGGTCATTTTTCAATTTTTCCACCAGAGACTTCGAAACCCTAAATCCTGAACCTTTTAAAACCTGAAAGTCCAAAATTTTGAACTTTTAGAATTTTAGACGTTGGGTTTCTTCTCACCTTTTTTGTTTTATCCCATCGTGATCCCCAAAACCTTGAAACCCGAAAGTCCAAAATTTCATAATTTCAAAGTTTTGGGTTTCAAAAAATTAGAATCATCGAGATATTTGAAAAGCTCCAGCTCCAAAGTCCAAAACCTGAATTTCATACTTCTTCTTTTCCCGAAATCTCTGTAACTTGGCATGCTTCAACCATATTTGACCAAGCTCAAAATGCAAGCTCCTAGAACTGAATCAACAACATTTTATCCTATGCAAGGTCATGTTTTATCAATTTTTCCTAAGGGGGAAAAATTGGATAACAACTTCTCAAGTACTCGAAAAATTATTTTCCCAAAGCCTTTATAGAGATACGAGAAAAATTATCATCAGATCTAAAAATCTCATGACATATTTCTTTGTCTGTTACTCAATTCCCTATTTAAATGATACCCCATGTCCATATGGTTACACATTTTGCAAAATATATGATTTTTGGACATTGTTATTGTTGATTTGTTGTTAAAAAAATATGTGTAGCATCCTCTTGATTTTGCCTCAAATATTTCAACACTCTTCTCATCCACACAACCTGATATGCTCCTACATACTCAACTTCTAAAGAAGACAATGTGACTATGGGATGTTATTTTATTCCCATGAAAGTACTCATGTTCTAAAGTGAAAAACATATCCAGATGTGTTTTTATTTTCATCTATACTTCTTACACAATCACTATCTATATAACATATGAGTTTGAACACATATCATGTATAATGACAAATTCAACAATTCTTAGTTTTGCATACATACCTCAAAATCCCTTTTCTAGCTTATGAATGTGAATCTTTATGAGATTCCATGAGCATTTATATGAGGCTCACACCATACATAATAGTATAACTTTTGATCATCTAATACATGATACTTCTAATTAACCTTTTAAACAATTTTGGATCCAAAACTGATTCGATGTGTTATTTTCTTAACTGCAAACCTACTGTAACTGGTGTTATCATTGGCTTGCAATTTAACATGTTAAATCTCTTCAAAATATCACTAGTAAAGTTTACTTGTGAACAAAAAAAATTCATGTTCTTATTGTTGAACTTCAATGCCTATAAATAGTGCACGAGTATGAGATTTGTCATCTCAAATTCTTGCTTCATGGATAATTTAAATGAATCTCTAGATACATCTTCAATAATGATTAAATAATCTACATATAAAAAACAATCAGAATCTTACCTTGATTACTTATCTTGATGTATAAAGTAGGTTTGTTGTTGCTCCTACTGAAACCATCCTAAATCAAATAAGAACGAGTTATATTGTATCATGCTCTAGATGCTTGTTTGAGACCATAGAGCACATTTTTCAATATATACACTTTTCCTTCATGACCTTAAATCTCATAACCTTCTAGTTGCTTCACAAAGACTTTCTCATTAGGAAATCCATTCAATAACATTGATTTTACATCCATGATAAATAGGCCATTTATTTTGAGCTACAAGTGCTACAAAAATTATTACCATGTATAGCGTGTTAGTTGTGTAAATGTTTGGTTGTAATCTACTCCATATTGTTGTGAAAAACCTCTTAAACCATCCTTGCTTTATGGTTATGTACTTTTCCATCATCACTATACTTGGTCCACTTCACTGTTATCACGTACTTTCCTTTTGGAAGATCTACCAACTCCCATGTCTGATTTTTCTCTATGGTGTCTTTCTCATCATCCCTAGCTTGATCCCAAACTTCATTTTTTATGGACTCTTCAAAGTGTATTTGATTTGTAGCTTGAGAAAAAAATGCAAAATCTTAAAAGGAGTTAAATGTATCAATATTAAAAATATCACTAAGACTTCTTATTTTATGCTACAAGGGCTATTGTATGATGAACTATATTGTATTAAATCATTTACTTCGTGTGTTCCTTACGGTGTTTATTGCATGGTTGATGATGACTAGAATTTTGGAGACATCCTAGATGTAGATGGAGGTGTAGATTGTGTTACAACTTGAGATGCATGTCCAAAATTCAAATAAGATACAATTCCTTGACTTTCTATAGTTTCATCCTTCATATCATCAAGAGGAATACCCATTTTTATGCTGACTGTTTCTCTATAATTCCATCCCACTGCTCATTTTCAATAAATTGTACATCTCTGATGATTATGAATTTATGATTAACTTGGTTGAACAACTTATAAGATTTAGTGCACTCTGAATATCTAGCAAATATAATGGTTTCTCATTTTTTTCTAACTTCTTCCTTATCTCATTGGGAACATGTGCATATGCCACATAGCCCAAGATTATTAAATGAGAAGCATTGTGTTTCTTATGAGTCCAAGCCTAATGGGGAACCATATTTCAAACAATTTTTGTTTGACGCATGTTTAAAATGTAAACAATAGTTGTTACTGCTTCATCCCAATACTCATTTGCAAGATTCTTAGCCTTCCTCATACTTTTTTCCATCTTCATTATGGTTTCATTTTTCCTCTCTACAATATTGTTTTCTTGTGTTGTATAATTGGTAGAAAACTACTTGTGGATATCATGATATTTGTAAAAATTTAGAAATGCATTTGAAACATACTAACCTTATTTTTCTATCCTCAAAAATTTGATGCAGTATCCACTTTTCTTCTCCACTAAGGTCATGAACTACTACAATATATCAAAAACATTTGATTTATGTATATAAAAAAAACACCCATGTTTTCCTTATATAGTAATCAATTAATGTTCTAAAATATGAGACACCTCTAATAGAAGTTGTTTTCATAGGTCAACATAAATATGAATGAGTAATTTCATGTGGTGCACTTGCTCTTGTTGTTTTGATAACCGGGAATGAATCTTTGTGGTGTTTCCCCATAATACAACATTCAAAAATGCTTTCTAGATTTTGTATTAAAGGAAAAAAATTTACCTTATTTTTCCTAGACGAAGAAAATTCAAAGTTCTAAAATTTAAATGATCAAACATGAGATGCCAAAGCCATAAGTCATATTTCATAGCTGATTGAAAAGAAGATTGGGTTACTTGATCTCCAGGATGACTTGTATTAGCGCAAGACTGAATTGCTTTAGCATATGACTTATTTGTATTAGCACATGACTCACTTTAATTAGCATAGGAATGATTATAAAATGAGCACATGACTCATTTGCATTAAAATTAATACATGAATAAGCATAGGAATCACTTGCATTAGTGCATGACTCAATTACATTAGCATATGACTGTTGCAGGAATCATCTTCATTAGAATAAAACTCATTTGTACTAGTGTGGGACTAGGCTATGAAATAAGTTGCGGACTTGGCTGCAAACTGATATGATTTTATCTTTTTTCCATGTTGTAGTCTCAAGGGAAATATTTTATTATTTCCCATTTGTACTCTTACAATCAACTGAGTGTTGGATGATTTTTCCACTATTACACATTTATTTTGTTCAATATATACTATGTATCCTTTTAAACCAATCTACCAATACTCATAAAATTATGCTTCAAACCTTCAACATGATAAACATCATCCATAATCATTTTCTTCCCCTTATAGATAGAATATTTGTAGTTCCTTTTCCTCTTACATACAGTATATTATTGTTCCAAAGAGTAACATCAGACTTCACTGACTCATCAAAAATGGAAAATAAATATAAGTTATCTGACATGCGATTACTACAACCAGAATCCAAATAGAAACTATCACAGGGACTCTCTTGAGATGGATTACATTCAATAGGCGATAAAGAAGTTATTGGTTCAATAATCCTTGTGTGTGTAATAAACATGGAGCTTAGATTTGAGCTCTCAACCTGATTTTGATTATTCTTGTTCTATTCATACTACATTTTACTAAAATCATAAGCATAATACCCAAATTTCCTGCAATAATGACACTACACATGAAACTTATCTTGTCTCTAGCCATAAAACTGAATATGATAGTGTTCTTGACTATGTTCTCTTCCACTTGAGGTTGATGGTTGAGTACAACATCCTCTAGATGAACTTATTTCTCTGCCTCTAGGGCTGAAATTTCCTCTTCCTCTTCCATGATTTCCTGATGTCATGTGATGCAAAAGTCTTGATCTACAAAGGCATGTGATCTATTCAACCTGATTTTCATGATTTATTAGTAACGCATGCAACTCATCAATTGAAAACTGACTTAGATGCTTAGTTTCATTCAATAGCAACTACCAAAGGATCAAATTTTGTAGTAAAACTGCTAAGAAAAATTTCAATAACTGTTCTTTCTTCAATAGTTTCACAATGGAATTTAATTTCATTTACTAGTCCAAGTACATAAGTAAAGATTAAGTCGATGGAATATAAATATTTCATTTATATATTTTCAAAATCACTTCAAAGTAACTATAGTTTGACAATTGTTACTTTTTCCTTACCTTGATATGTTACTTGGAGAGTCTCCCAAGGTAATTTTCTTGACTAGATGTTTCCACTCTTGGAAGGATTCTTTACTGCATGGCTTGATGACAATAGAAACGAGTTTTCTTGTCTTTTTTTCTTTATTCCTTAAAAATTCCTTCTTTTCCTCTAAGAATGCATTGTGCGTTGTTGGATCTATGGATTAGTTGTACCCATTCTCACTGATTTCTCACACATCTTTGGATTGTCAATGCTTTCATTCTTGAGGAGAAATACTCGTAATTCTTTCATGTAAATTGGGGTGTTTGCAAACCTGATAAAAACACATCGAAAATAGAAGTCATAGCTAACTTTCAATTTAAAACTTTCTGTAAATAAATGTTGCAACTTAAAATTGTAGATTAAAATAGATAAAACAGCGAACAACAAAAACATAGAATAAAATAATTGCAAATAAATACATAGATTTTCTCTCAAACGACACTGATGTGCGTAATTTCTATTAATCCTTTGCTTCTGCAATCGTCTTACAATTTGTGTCTGATATATACATGTACACAACAGTTACAATTATTTTATATAATAGACTTCTCCTAAAAATAGAACCTACACAACTTTAAAAACAAAGCTCTCACACTTCTAAAAATAGAGCTTTTATTTTTAATTTCTTTTCCTAAGAATAAGAATAAAGCAAACAGTTTTATTTATTTATTTGCTTTCCTAAAAAAAAAATTGTGCATGCAAAAAATAGAACTATTATTTAGAAATTATAATAGGTATGTTTGCTCCAACAATGGTTAAAGATCTTGTAGACACTCAACAAGAATATAATAATTTATTCTCACAGATTA
This sequence comes from Taxus chinensis, assembly GCA_019776745.2. Classification (NCBI taxonomy): domain Eukaryota; kingdom Viridiplantae; phylum Streptophyta; class Pinopsida; order Cupressales; family Taxaceae; genus Taxus; species Taxus chinensis. Next base: position 799,324,524 of record CM034146.1, read on the forward strand.
TTTACATGAGAGTATTTTTTAATTTGGAAGTGTTGCCCTCTTCAATATAATTGGAATTGTGGATAGTATATATAGATATTGTTATTTCATCACCATGTGTCTCAATCTATAATTAAATTGCACTATGGTGCCACATTAAACACCTGTTAAACTATACTTCTTATATTTTTATAAAACTAAAAATTCTTTAATAATATTTGTTATTTTTAGATATATTTCTTATAAACACTTTAATGATGGCTATAGCAGATTATAATCTTTTTTAAATATTAAAATAAGTAATAATTAACTTTAAATGTGGTAAAATGACATTCATTTGATTAGTTCACATTAAAAAAATTATCATATTATTAACTTTAATTTTTTTTAAATCAATAAATATATTATAAGAATCAAAGATAAACAAATTTAAAATAAACACCTTGAAATGAATGATAAGACATTAGAGCGCTTAGCTATGTAATTAAATACATAATAAAGGAGACGTTTCTGATTTCTATATGCATAGTCATAAAAGCAATGGAAAAGAGAGATCATATAGAGACAAATTTGGAAGGTCGTTTTTCTGGTACAAAATTTGGCATTGAGAAAGGGGAGCAATAGCAATTGGCACCTCAAAAACATTAAGATCACAACAAATGTCTTATCTGCAAAGTGGGAAGACTTGTCATTTTTATGGCTGTCTAGTCGCTCTGTAACTGTTAAAAGCTGTGCTCGGTCAACTTAAATGGAACAGTGGTCCAACCGAGGAATCTTCAATGTGATGGTTTTTCTAATATTGTTCTGCAACTTTTATCTACACATTCATAGTAATGCAGATTTGATTAAATTTTCAAACTAGCACAACTGAGCACGTATTGCATTTCATTAATTCATCCGTAGCGAAGTAGAACAATTATTGCCGCTTGTGGGGGACGAGTCTGATGGATAAGAGTAAACAATGAAAGACAAACATTTCTTTCATAATGATTTACTTGTTTTATATTGAATTTGAAATTACAACGAAGTCTATGCAGCATCAATTTTTTTTCTCTTAAAGAGTTCATTGGTTTAAAACGGACTGTTAAAAGTAATGGGGAATGAGCTACTTTAGCAGACTATCAGTCAGGGTATTTTAATTTTCTTTGTTTCTACTTCTCAATGGTTACTCGTACATGGTTTCTTGCAATTATTCTCAATACGGACCCGCCTAGAAAGGGGGATTAAGCCTTAGGCAAACTAGGCAGTTGTCTAGGGTGCCAACAGTTAGGGGGTGCCTGAATCTAAAAATTTCTTTTTTGTGAGGTAATTTTAGAACTTAAATTTAAAAGATTTAATATTGATCAACCCATATATAGATATTATTGTATAGTAACATAAATATCACGCATACACATTAAATTTTTTAAAAATATTTTTGCAAGTAAAAGAAAATTTTAAAAATGTTTTCCAAAATATTTTTCATCCTTATGTGATAATTTATTAATATATTTTATTATTATTTTATTATGACCATGATGTAAATTTAAAAATAAAAGAATATACACATATTTTATTTATTTATTTTATGGGAAAAATATATTAACTAAATTAATGAGGGGGGCATCCTCTCAAACTATTGCCTAGGACACTCCCAACCTTTAATCGGCCCTGCCCGCCTATACGAATCGCAGAAAGGAAGGAGGAACTCCGAACCACTAGCATTTATGTTTGTAATGTTGATTTTCCGACTGAACAACCTGTGATTCTGTAGATTGATCCGTTGTTTTTTGAGACATTCTTGGGAAATTTATCGTTATAATGACGCCTGAGATGATGAATACCATCATACAGACTTTGCAGGCAGCAATTGTACGAGGAAGCGCTTGACTTTACGTTGAGTTTAAAGTGAATACACCGATGTATCAAATTATCTTGCCTTCATAATTCCCAAATGCTATTAATTAAAAGTGGCTCAAATGTATGAACCTTTACATGTCAGTTCTGGAAAACAGTTTTGTTATCCTATTTTGCAACTATCGCAATTTTGATTCCAACTGAGTGGTCACACATAACATGATATGTGATGTCTCTAATAAGGTGCTGAAGGGCACTTGAGAATGGTAAAATTTAGTGTAAATTGTAAATGCAGACGTATTGGTAGATGGCCCAATCTTACTTGATGGATGTCTTTGGCATACAGAAGTTGTTTAAGACATTAAAATTGAACTTATAATAAACATATGCTTCATAGTTGGTGGGGGAGGTGGAAATAAATTTATGTTAATTTTAGGTTAATCACGCAAGCACTAAACTACACTACAGATGCAAAAATAAGTAGAACTTAAATAAACCAGAGCATACAATAGAATGTTAACATGGTGTATATACTGTGAAAACGTTTCAGGTTAAAAATTAATAAATCGTTTATTCTATTAAGTTCAAACCAACCTGCTTATTTATAATATCCAACCTTCAAAACATAGATTTCGGATTAAGTGTGATTGGGCCATCTACACCTTTATAACCAAAAAACATCCTATAATTAACATTTCTTAGAAAGCAAACTAAAGCCTATAAATCTGACGTTAATGTAGAGTCATACATTGACTCGAGTTACAAACCTAAATTAAATCTTAAACTATCACAAGCATTGCTTTTTTTTTTCATGTACAAGTGAAGATAAGAATAACACAATACGCCTTAGGGATTTGATTGGGTTAGGTAACTACCAAAAAACTCTCATTTGTTGCCGATGTACTCATCTGGGAGAACATGAGCTCATTCCCTGATTGCAATGGGATATGAAGCTTATTACTTACCTACCCTAAGCAAACTTCTCAACACTCAGTCAGCGAATGCCAAACATTCACCTTTTTACCCACTTTCTCTAATGTCACCCTCTTATCTTCCTTAATTTGTTATAGAATGATACTCATGGTTCTTTCCCAAAGAAATTGCACTCTATGAGTCAGAATCTATCCTTACACCATTTTAAAAAAACCCAACTAAGGCACAAACCTTTTGAAGCTAGATTGTTTTCTTACAATCGTATGTAGCTACCATCTCTTTAGTGGATTTAACAACACTGGATTGGAACTTTCTCATCCAAATCACCATTATAGACTTAACAAATTAAAACCACACCAGTTGGTGGGTCTTCCTAGATTAAGATCACCACCTTATTCATAATCCATAAAGCCATGTAGACTCTATTCTTTATTTGATCCAAGGGCCTTTAGTTGATGACAAATAACATGATCACTAGTTCCTTGCAATTATCTAAAACATTACTTTACCACAAGACAACTCTCTTACCTAAGATTTTCCGTATATCTACCAGTGACTCCCATGACATGTGCAAAGTTAGGCATTGTTTATACCATTGCATGCATCAAGCTTCACATCACACTCTAATACGAAATTGTTGGCATGCAAATGTGCATCAAGGAAATTTCCAATTTTCAAGCTTGGAAATGAACCACAATGTCAAAACTTTTCAAAGTTATATCTTCCCAAAACACCCCTGAGTCATTCCATCCCCAAGGCTAGTCCGATCCATTCTATCTAATGATCCCAATGTGAATGTAATGAAGTATTCCTCTAGGTTATTTAGGAAATAAAAATCAAACCCCCTATTTGATTATCATCTTCTTGAGAATGTGAGTATTCGAGCAGTTTTGGGAATGGCTACCATCATCTTTCCTAAGACCAGTGCACCACCCTTGCAGTAGATCAAAGGATTAAAAAACATTTTGGAAGAGTATTCAAGTACTATGAATGATATGGAGATTATTTGGAAAGATCGAGGGAAGATTTAGAGGTGTTTGAGCCAATTCAACAAAAGTGGGTTTTCGGGCCTGAGTGAGCACACACCATCAACATGGACTTGAGCTTCAAAGGAAAATTTTAAGAGATCCATGATGATTTTAAAGCCCAAAAAATTATAAATGGAAGAAATTTTTAATACCTTCCATGGTGCAAAAAAATGGGACTTCTTGAAACCTTGTTCATTGTTCTAGGCAACTTATTCTTCTAAAGCACAACAAGCGATCCTAAGAAAGAGGGGGACATTTTGAGGTGTTATTGTCAAAATTGGGTCTTAAAACCATAACTATTGGATTAAGTGGTTTTTTTTAAGGAGGAATCATATTAAATTTCATCCCAAAATTCATCCAGAAGCTTGAGATATTGTCTCCGCAAGCTGGTCCTAAGGAAATTTTTCATACTTACTCAATTTTCAAGAAGCACACATGGCAACCTGTAGTTAAGTGCAATTTTATGTCCCTTACGTACCTTTGCAAATAGACATAAAAATGTTCCCAACCATTTTTTATCCCCCAGGTCATGAATATGACGAAAAACTCATCCATTAGCCCCTCTTGACCAAGTTTGACCTGTGTGCTCACCTACCTGCATGTTTGCCAAGTGTCATCACTAGAATAAGGCAAAATTTCATGTCCCCCTTTTCCTTTTTACCAAAGGGATAAAAGGGAAAAAAAATGCACCGTACCCCTATGATTCCTCATGGTTCCTAATGTGAAAACAATGTTGCCCCCAGGTGTTAAAGCTTAACCCCCGTTCTTAAGCCACTCAACGAATAGAAAAATGTCAAAAGTCAAGTTGAGGATGAGGTAGAATTTTACATCCCCTTTGTCCCTTTAGAAAATGGATGAAAGGGACAGAAAAATTTTCCCCATCCCTACCAATTTGCATTCCATTGCTATAAATATGACACTTAGATCATTGTTTGCATTTTTCCCCCAAGCCTCCAAACACTGCCGAAACTCTGCCATAAATTTTACAGAAACTAAATCAATCCTTTTGCATTCAAAATACTCCATGAAGTAATCCTCAATCTTAAAATACTAAAAATCTCAAAAGGAATGGAATGAAATGATGGAAAAATAAAGAAAAAGGAAGATTTCATGTGGAAAACCCTTGAAGTCATTCGAAATAAAAATCTTCATAGCTCAAAAACCAGTGCATGGATCAAAGTGACATTTTTTGTGATCATCCAAATTTTTATAGGATATGAGGATCCAAGCTAAATATTTTACAAACATGCCCAAAATTTTTGCAACAAAGAAACCCTGTTTCCCGCAAAAAAAATTTAAAATTTAAAATATCTAAAACCGGCAATCAGGTGAAGTTGAAATTTCAGAGGAACATTATTGTAAAAAACTCATTTTATAAAAAAAATTGTCACAAAATTAGTTCTAGAAACTGACTTTCCAAAAATAGTAACCCTTCCTACACGGGTGACTATTATTATGGGAAAGTTTCCATTAGAATAAGTTGTGATGAAGATGGTTTACGCTAATGAGGAAAATGGGTTCAGATTGATCAACCAGTTCAGGAAAGTGGAAAAATTCATCACTTACTAAAAATAATAAGTTCCCTATATGGGTTCTTTTCATATTTAGTAAGTCATCCTAGGAGAGTAACTAAGGAAAGAGCAAGTGCACAGGGGGAGTAATAAAAATAAAACTCATTAGTGCGGCCATCTTGGCCAAAAATCACCACTAACTAAAAATAGTAAATTTTCTTGTAGGTATTTGTTATAAATAGTAAGTTTTTCAAGAATTCAGATTTGATAAAAGGAGTACAAATTGGAGATAATCATTGGGCCACCATCATCAATTGGGATCCAGAAAAGTAAAATCTTGACATTTTCTAAAAATAGTAAGTGTTTGTTCTATGTATGGTAGGTTTTCCAAAAGCCATGAAGTTCATGTTTTCAAATGTAAGACCAGTTCATTTGAGGTGTGAGAGATATCAGTTTCATTCATGGGGACTTCACCAAAAATTTGGAGAATTGAATGTCTAGTGGAAATCGTTCTAGTTTGAAATCTAGATTTCCTAGGAGTCATACACAAAGAGGAATGGTAATTATCATCATCAAAATGTTCAATTTATACTCCATTGGAATTTTCATATCAGCAGGGAAATGTTGTGAAAGTTCATTGTAGGGGTTGGTTTCCATTCTAAGCATTCTTCAGAGGGGACCTCCATGAGTAACACCCATGGTCATTGAGGTGATCATCCAAAAAATGTTCCTAAACACTCAAGCTCAAATTTTCTATGGGTCATCTGAAGGAGGTTTCTCAAGGTGTAAGGAGTTTAGGGATTCAGATTCCATCACACTAGAGTATTCCATCAAGTCATCTTGATAAGTATTAGTGGACTTTATTGGAGGCGGATTCTTCCTCATAATTCTTTCTTCTTCTTCTCTTCTACTCTCTCTCTCTCTCTTCTCTCCCCCCAACTCCCCAAAATTCATCTCTCTTCAACGTTACAATTCTTCATTGGGGTGCAATTTTTAATTTGTCCTTAATGAAATTAACAAAATCAACTTTATGTTCCTAATGTAAAATTCACCTTTACGTTATAAAAAGGGACTTAATATTTTCCTAGGAAGTTGAAAAGTTTTAAGTTGCGTGCGGACATATGAGAGGTCATTGGGGGATATATGAAAAGTCATCTCTCTTCTTATAAAAGGATGATACTCCCCATTTTCGAAGGTTATTGGTTTCAAATTTATGAATTCATGAGAGAGCATTTTTGTAGTTGTGGAAGAATAAAGAGTTATCCAATTTACATCTATTTTCCCCCCTCACTATTTTTCCTCCATTCTCCTATTATGTACAACTCTTAATTTTAAATGCTAAGGAAGGATGAAGTTTTTTTTTCCAAGGAATATGAATGTGTGCATCTTTTTATGTATGGTTTCCTCTAATTAGTAGCTTTAAGATCGTTTGGTGTTCTTCTCTTAAATGCATGTGTTGAAATTTCTAACTAGTGTGTGCAGGAATTTGAGTTATTACCTGCAACATTAGTTCTCCTATCTTATCATCACTCCCTTTACCACTCTCTAGATAAAGTCTTATCTACCAAGAAATTTCTAAATTTTCCACAGGATTAATGGAGTGCCCCTTTTGGATCCTCAGATGGAAGGCCACCAATAAAATCCACCTTTTCATTGCATATAAACACAAAATCTGCACCATTTAAGTAGAGGGACTTCAAATCATAGAGCTTTGGAAATAAACACACAAATTTATTCACTCAACAATTTTTCTAGCAAATAGTTTTTGGCACCTATTATGGCACAAACTTTACAGCATCTGCACCTAAAATACTACCAGAAGGTAAAAAAATTAAAAATTCATTCTTGAAGGTGACTCCGCTAAGGAACAAATCCATATCATGTTCATCCTCCACACCATGAAGAAATTTCAAGATTGGAGTGAAGTACCAATGAGTGATAGGGAAGAAGAAGAAGATACTTTCCAAGAAAAGAATATCATTGACTCAACCATGGTTCCAGACAAGTCTTTAGAAAAAGGAAAATTTGAGAATAGTAAAAGGGTCTCATACTTCAAGAAATAATCATAAGATGGACAAAGGAAAAAAAAAATAACCTGCTGACAAAGAAGAAGATGAGAAATGATTGAAAGAGGCACAAAGAATATATAAGATGTTGCATTAATTCCAAGAAGAACGTGAATCTAGAGGTAATACTCTCATTTACACTAAATCGAATGTACATCTTGGGGCCATATCTTTCATCACCCTCCCTTGGGATGATTTCCTTGCATACAGAAATGAAAAAATGGGAGTCTTAAAAATTGAGTATATGGAAAGAATCATGAGCACTATAAAAGGAAGTTCCAGTCCCTAAATCTACCTTGAAATGCTAAAATATGTTGAAGCTCTCCAAGAGATGTACGAGCAACTTGAAGCATCCCATAGCAAAGAGGAAGAATAGGATTTTTTTTCCTATGGAGGAATATCCTAAAGATTGTTCATACTAAAGGGTATTCATTGCAGAAATATTCTTGAATACTACTAAAGAAAATCCTATCCTTGAGCCTTCTGATGAAGATAAAATCAGCATTATGGAATATGATGAGAGGCAGGCTGATGCAGGATCAATTGAAGAAGATCTTATTCTTGAACACTCCATTGAAAATCAAACAAAGACCTTTGAAGATGGTGAAAAATTCATTGAGCTATAACCACTATTCACCAACTATTTTTGGCTTGATGCACAACCCATTAGAGGAGTAATATATTCGATAGAGGAAAATTCTTGTTGCATAATGGATGATTTAATGCTTTCTGAAGACTCCACAACTGATGAAGAGATTGAAAGTCACTAGTTCGAAGTAAGCATGAATAGTCCCCTTTAGAATATTGATCTATCAATTAATGATGAAATGGACATGTATAAATTAAGTGAAAGAAATAGACCCAACATCATGGACCGAAAATGACGAGTTTAATATATTCATGAATGATTTTCCCTCTTATTTTGATCCTTCAAGTGATGTAGAGATAGTGCATGAAGAAATGGAGATAGTCAAAGAACCAAATTATCTTCTTGATTCAATAATGGATGATCTGATGGAAGAAACTTGCTTACTTTTTAAATCCAAGGATAATTAATAGTTTCAACACAATCTCTTCTCACCAAAGGAGTACAGATTGATCATCACGGTGAGTATGAAGTCTTTCATTGTCCATATGAGAAAGAGGATTCAATAATGGATGATCTTGATAACGTTTGAAGATCTTCCCACATTGTTGCTTAAACGTGGTCCCATCAAGAGGATGATTTGGATTTTGATCTCGAAGGAGTGCCATTCCAACACAGCGTGGACCTCTCCTACTTATTATGAGGTGTCATGAATCAAGTATACCCATGCTTGCAAGAAAGTGAATCTTGGGAAACACAAATCATGGAAGAGGTGAACGAGGATGTTTCAAATGAATCATGAGCATGTATGGATAATATTTACAATCATCTCCTGGAGGCACAATGTAGATACACTTTCAATATAAATGAAGATGGGCCTATAGTGAACCTAGAAGAACCATCTCTGGAATAAATTTTGAAGATTGTAGAAGATACTTAAAATCCTCAGCTTAGTCTTGAACTCTTGACTCATGATATGGAGATGTAAAACAAGTATGAATCAATTTGTGCTTCTCATTTTGATACACCAATGTTTTTTGCTGTAATGGAGAAGATGGGTGAACTTAATATCTTCCCTGATGCCTTAGTTAGTGAAAGGAAATATGAAAGCATGTCTTTATCTTACACGTAATCTTAAGAGGTTCGCGAGTGAAAAATAAGGAAGGTTATTTTATCTCCTTTCAAGGTCTCTAATATTAAAAATGACATCTCTGCCATGGAGGAATATAACAGGTAAAATATTGAGCCAATTGACATTAAAGAAAGTTGTCCAAGATCTTTTAGGGTGTGTTCAAGATCAACTTGTTTGCACCACTTCAGAATTCTACACCAATACAAAAAAATAATTCAAGTGGAAAAATACACTCAAGGGTAAACAATTACTCTATGAAAAAACTGAGGGTTGTAACATTGGAAATGATATCAAAATGGACTTTGAGCCAAGGGATATTATTTCCAATTTCTTTAAACAACAAGGTATGAATTTGCATGATTCTTATTAAAGAATTAAAAATCAAAGTATGCTCACAATTCTTCAAGCTTTGATATATCTTAAACATATCTCCTTGTTACACAATTTTGATAAGGAGGATTAAGGCCTCCGATTCAATAATGCAACCTCTATTTTGATAAGGAGGATTAAGGCCTCCGATTCAATGTAGCAAATTGAGATGTTCAGAGAAGTCCTTGAATGAGAAGGAAATCAGTTTGTTCTCACTCATCCTAAGTACCTAGCTAATATGGCAGATAATTTTAGGTTTCCTTTCAAGGATGAAGAGTGTCTCCATAGGTCAATATTTATAATTTTGAAAGTATGAAGGAATGGTGTATCATGCTCACAAAATATCAAGAGGAAGCCTCAAAATGCAAGAGTTTTAAGAAGGTGACGAAATTTTTAATGAATGAAAGAACTTTCTCAGTGAAGTGTGAGTATGAGGATGGAATAATAATCAATATTTTTATTCTCAAGCCATGTAAAGCCATCAGTGTTATGTTTTGTGGAGCCTATTTGCATGTTAGAATGTGGTACACCTTCTATGTGTTACACTCAGGTATTTTTACGGCGGTCCCACTCGCCGGTGAGCGGGTCAAGGGGAGTTCAGGGACGAAGCCCCAGAAGCAAATTTTCATGGGTGGTTTATTAACCCATGGGTAATAGGTAACTGTTATGGGCTATTTTTGGGCCCATGGTTTTTTTTCAGTCTTTTGTCCCATTGTTTTGCTACCCATGGTTTTTTCCCTTGGTTTTGATACCCATGGTTTTGTATCAAAATACTTAAGCAGTTGTCTATTTATATGGTCTTATACATATGATAGATGTACAAGTAAATGTATTGCAGATGTGTTTTGAATTCAGGTGTGAATTCTGTAGAGTTTGTTGAGCATAGCTCCAAACGGATCTGGTTATTGTATTGAGAGATTGGAGGCTTGTAATAAAATCTGAGCAAGTGATTCTTGGTGGACATAGCCCAAATTGGGTGAACTACATTAAATCTTGTCTCTCTGTGTTGTGTTATTTATTTTGCACTTTTATTTGAGATCTGTAATATTTTCTGCATATTAGTTTCTACTGTTGCGATTCTGTAAGGGATTATTCCGCATATTTTATCTCTTATTTCCTAACAATTGGTATCAGAGCCTGGTTTGGTTTGCTGAAGTGTTGAATCACAGGGAAAGTTTTATCTTGAGTGGGAGCTATGGTAGATGATGGAAGATCTAGGGTTGATAAATTCAACGGGTATAGATATTTAGTCTTTGGAAGATGCAGATGAAATATTACCTTTATCAAAAGGATCTTTATACTCTGTTGTTCTGAGAAGGTGAACAAACCCTCGAGTATGACAGATGCAGAATGGGATTTGCTGGATAGGAAGACACTTGGGATAATCCAGATATGTCTTGCATCTTCGGTATTATTTAATGTTTCAAAGGAAAAGACTACAAAATATCTAATGGATGCATTAGGGAAGTTGTATGAAAAACCCTCTGCCTCTAACAAGATATTTTTAATAAAAAAGTCATTTAATATGAAGATGTATGAGAATAGTTCAGTAGCAAATCATTTAAATGATTTCAATACAGTTGTCAATATGCTAGCTTCGGTTACAATAGAATTTTATAAAGAAGTTAGGGCTTTATTAATTTTATGCTCTTTACTTGAGAGTTGGAATAGCCTGGTAATGGTGGTAAGTAACTGTTATCCAAAATTCACCCCTCAAGGTAATTTTGATAACATGCATAAAATTCTTTAGTCCCAAGCAAATAGATTGATTTAAGGCCTGAAATCATGTTTTTGGGGCCCCCTCGGCTTCTTTCTAACTTTTCCATCAAAGAAGAAAACCCAACGGGTTAGAAAAAGGTAAAAAATTGCAAAAAACCAAGCTTGGGGCCAAAAAAAAAATGAAGAAAATCAAGCTAAGTCCTAATCCACGCAGCATTTGGGACAGTTGGGACATTGGGGCGTGAACCGACTGAAAATCTTTCCAGGCAGTCCTGCGCAGCAATTGGAGCAGCTTGGGACAAAAGGACGCAAGGGACGCGAAAGGCCGAAACGGCCGAAAGTGGAAAAAATCGCCAAGTTTTGTTATCGCGCGGTTTGGGACATCTGGGCATGTAGGTACTTGCAGGATGCGATCCTTGCCAAAAATCTGAAAGACAGTCCATTTTGGGTGGTTCAGAGATATTTGTCCCAGGCAGTCTGGGACAGTTGGGACAAAGGTACGCGTCAGGACGCGAACCGGCTAAAAAGGTGAAAAGGCAGCAAAAGGCGGGACAAGGAAGCCTGATCGGGCGAAGAAGGAGATTTTTGTTTGGAACATCCGGGCCAAAAGTACACTCTTGGGATGGCGAGGGACATGAAAATCTGAACCTGGCTGACAACAAAGAAAAAAAGTCAACATTTGACTTGTGAAACTTCAAACGGCCATAACTTTTGCACTATAGAGCTCGGTGATTTTCATAAAATTGGACTTTCTGGAATGAGCACGATGTCATCTACGCCACAAAATCTAGATTTGTTATTTTTAATGAGAGTAGATATATTTAATTAAGAGAAACATATTCGGCTCTAGTCAGTTAATGCTCATTCCCGTCAAATGACAGAAAACACCTGCTAGACACAAAATAGCTTCCCGCACACAGAAGGCCATAACTTTTGCATTTCTCAACGAAATCACACAAAATTGGTACTATTGGAATCGTGGTTGAGCCCGATGCAAAAATCAAGAAATTCCATATTTGGTGAGAAATTGGCTTATATTTTTTAGAAAACGTGGCTGGGTTCATAACAGTGTTTTATTTGGTGGTTGGGAGTGCAATTAAGAGGCATGGTAATCATTCTTTCTCTGCTGCAGCACTTGGGACAGTATGGGGAGCCTTTTGTAAGTAATATATAATAATTTTACTCCATTTAATGACTCTTACAAGTGGTTGAAGGAAAGATTTCAGGATTTTCATTTTTTCCCTTCTCTTTCTCTTCTCATTTTTTCTATAAATTGGAATGTTGGGCTCATTGTAAAGGGCATGATTTTCCAGATAGCAAAGCTCTATCAAAATTGCTTTGTGAAGCCAATGTGCTGTAGGCCCTTGTAGTGGACTACTTGCATGGTGATCCAGGCCCTTATCTTGTAATAGATTGAATTGTGCATATCATGAAGCAATAAAATATCAGAAATTTGTGGATGTATCTTCCCTTGCTGTGTTTTCTTGCATTATTCTTTCCCCTTTAATCTTTCTATAAGAATATTGTGTCTATTATTATGTTCTTGTCAGGGATCCATTATCATTTTGTATGCTTGGAATATTTCTTGTTAATGCATTTTGCTAGATTATGGAGAACTGTCATCACCTCTTCTAGTGTGTACTTGGCTACTTGTATTTCACACATTTGGAGACTACTGGTTGACACCCTCCTTTTCTGGTGTATCACTACTTTAGTGTAGGATTTCATTTTATGCACTCTCTCTCCTTGGTCCCTCAGAAATTTAGATTAGGATAGTTATTTTCCCTGCATTAGAGTAGATCGTGGCAGGTAGTTTAGTGAGCAAGAACCAGCTTTCTCTGGTGGTCTATCTCAAGTAGCAAGTCCCACAACTTGGAGATAGTACCCATGTTATCCAATCACACCGTGAACTCAAGTATATGCACTTGTATAAACATAAGGGTGTTGTGGTTCGGTGATAACAATAACTCTGTTCCACTAACTCGAAGTTGAAGTTTGAGAATGTTGTAGGGGTGATTCTAAGAGGAAATGTGAAGAAAAAACATCTGGGGAATCTTCTTATTCAGGGAATGCTTTGACAGTGGAAACTAGAGGGAGACAAAAGAATAGAGGAAACCATGGAACAATCAAAAGATCAGGCAAGGTCAAAATCCAAGAACAAGATTGTATGCTGGAATTGTGGAAAGCCTGGGCATGTAAAGAAGGACTGTTGGGAACTTTGGGATAATGAAGAAACAACAGGAAGAAAACAAGGAGGCAAATGTGGCAATGGGTAATGTATGTTAGGATGCTTTGATTCTTTCTTTGCATAATATTACTGAATCTTGGGTTTTAGATTGAGTGGGCTTCTTTCCATGCTTCTCCACATAGGCATTATTTTGTTGATTATGTTCAAGGAGATTTTGGGCATGTTTTTCTTGGTGATGATGACCAAATACAACATAGTTGGAAAAGGTTCTGTTTAGGTTAAGATAAAGAATGGGAATACTTGGCTATTGAAGGATGTCAGACATGTGACTACATTAAGATGAAATTTGATATCGGTATGGAAGTTGGGAAGTGATGGTTATACTGTGATATTTACAGCAGACTCTTGGAAGGTTACCAAGGGTGCTCTTGTGGTGGCAGGTAGGTAAGAAGGTTGGAACCTTTATTTAACCACTGATAGTACTAATGATTGTAATCTTGTGGACTTCGAATATGCAGATACAACATTATGGCACTATAGGCTAGGTCATATGAGCCATAAGGGCATGAACATCATAAAGAAGTCCAATTTACCTGGATATACAGAAACATGTTTGGATTTCTGTGAGAATTACATAAATGGGAAACAGAATGAGTAAGGTTTCTCAAGGTTGGACCTATAAAGAAAGAGAGTAAGTTAGAGGTGGTGCATTTCTGATGTGTGGGGGCCAGCTCAAGTATCATCTCTTGGGGGTTCAAGTTATTATGTTACTTTTATTGATGATGCAACAAGGAAAGTTTGGGTTTATTGTATTAGAAAAAAATCTAATGTATTTGACACTTTTGTTAAATGGAAAGCCTTGGTAGAAAATGAAACAGGTCTTAAGATAAAATGTCTCAGGTCAGATAATAGAGGGGAGTATTACAAAAATGAATTTAATGATTCGGATTGTTCTAAGAATGGAATCCGCAGGAAAAATACAGTTCCAGGAACTCCGCAACAGAATGGGGTATCAAAAAGGATGAACAAAACAATAATGGAATGTGCTAGGAGCATGAGGTTACAGTAGGACTTGCCTCTTTCTTTTTCTTGCCTAGAAGCGGCGAGCACAGCTGTGTACTTGATAAATAGAGGACCCTCAAGTGCCTTGGATGGAGGCATACCTGAGGAGGCTTGGTATGGTAAGAAAGTTGGTTATTCATTTCTTAGATTGCTTTGGATGTGAGGTGTTTGTTCATATAGACAAGGATGATAGGACCAAGCTAGAGGATAAATCAGAAAAATGTACTTTCATTGGTTATGGTGGTGATGACTTTGGATTTAAATGTTGGAGTATTAAGGACAAGAAAATCATTCGGTCTAGGGATGTGGTCTTTAATGAGAAAGTCATGTATAAGCAACAGTTGCAGGAAAATAGGGAAGAATCCAAGAAAGAATATGTAGTGGTAGAGGATCTTCTGGGATGGAAAAGTGACACATGAATCAATTCAGGAACCTCCTCAACAAGAACCCCAAACTCCTATAGTGAGGAGGTCTTCTAGGGTAAGAAGAGAACCTGGACTTTTTTCTCCTTCTCTTTATTATTTATTACTCACTGATAGTGGAGAGCCAGAGAGCTTTGATGAAGCAATGTAGGTAGATGCTAGGAAGAAGTGGGAGCAAGCCATGGATGAGGAGCATCAGGCTCTCATGGAGAACCAGACATGGGATTTGGTGAAGCTACCCGAAAGTAAAAGAGCATTACAGAACAAGTGGGTGTTCAGAGTCAAAGACAAAGAAGGAGGAAAGAAAAGATATAAGGCCGAGTTGGTTGTCAAGGGGTTTGCACAGAAACAAGGTATATATTTTGATGAGATTTTTTCTCTTGTAGTAAACATGACTTCTATTAGAACTGTTCTAGGAATAGTTGCAGTAGAAGACTTGCACTTAGAACAACTTGATGTAAAGAGTGCATTTCTCCATGGTGATTTGGAGGAGGAACTATATATGCAGCAACCAGAGGGCTATGAGGTCAAAGGTAAAGAGGAGATGGTTTACAAACTGAAGAAAATCTTGTATGGCCTGAAACAAGCTCCACGTCAATGGTATAAGAAGTTTGATAGCTTCATGATGGAGCAAGGTTATATCAGATGCCATTCTGACCATTGTGTGTATACAAAGAAATTTGAGGATGGAAGTTATATTATCCTTTGTTTGTATGTTGATGACATGTTGGTTACAGGTAAAAACATGTAGGAAATAAAAGTACTCAAGAAGTAGCTAAGTGAATCCTTTGCTATGAAGGATTTGGGTGCAGCCAAACAAATCCTTGGTATGAGGATATCTCAGGATAGGAAGGAACAGAAGCTGAATTTATCTCAGGAAGAGTACATTAAGATGGTCTTGAAGAGGTTTAATATGCAAGGATGCTAAACCAGTTGGGACTCCTTTGGCAGGCCACTTCAAGTTATCAAAGGAGAAGTGTCCCAAGATAGAGCAGGAAAGAAACCAAATGTCAAAGGTACCTTACTCATCAGCAGTTGGTAGTTTGATGTATGCTTTGGTGTGCACTAGTCCTGATATTTCCCATGCAGTGGGAGATATGTGAGTAGATTTATGAGTGATCTAGGTAAAGAGCATTGGCAAGCAGTAAAGTGGATCCTTCGGTATTTGAGAGGAACCATGGGGGAATTTTTGTGCTACAGTGGATCAGACACCACTTTACATGGTTATGTAGATTCAGACATGGCTAGAGATGTAGACAGAAGGAGGAGCACAACAAGTTATATTTACACTGTAGGTGGGACAGCAGTGAGCTGGATTTCATGACTACAAAAGCTAGTGGCTTTGTCAACCACGGAGGCTAAGTATGTTACTGCCACAGAGGCAAGTAAAGAGATGATTTGGCTACAAAAATTGCTTGAGGAGTTGGGGCATAAGCAGGAGGAATGTAAGCTATATAGTGATAGTCAGAGTGTTATACACCTAGCTAAGAACTCTGCTTTCCACTCCAGGACGAAGCATATACAGTTGAGATATCACTTCATCAAGACAACTTTGGAGGAAGATAAGTTGAAGTTGGAGAAGATTCATACCAGTCAGAATCCTGTAGACATGATGACAAAGGTGGTCACAAGGGATAAACTAAAGCTATGTTCAGCTTTGGTTGGCCTTCACAAATGACAGTGAAGGTTTGAGAAGCTTGCTCAGTGGAAATTAGTCTCCAAGTGGGAGATTGTTATGTTTTGTGGAGTCTATTTGTATGTTAGAATGTGGTACACCTTCTATGTACTACACTCGGGTATTTTTACGGTGGTCCCGCTCGCCGGTGAGCGGGTCAGGGGGGTTCGGGGGCAAAGCCCCCGAAGTAAATTTTCATGGGTGGTTTATTAACCCATGGGTAATGGGTAACCGTTATGGGATGTTTTTGGGCCCATGGTTTTTTTCGGTCTTTTGCCCATTGTTTTTCTACCCACGGTTTTCGCCCTTGGTTTTGATACCCACGGTTTTGTATCAAACTGCTTAAGCAGTTGTCTATTTATATGGTCTTATGCATATGATAGATGTACAAGTAAATGTATTGCAGATGTGTTTTGAATTCGGGTGTGAATTCTGTAGAGTTTTTTGAGCATAGCTCCAAATGGATCTGGGTATTGTATTGAGAGAGTGGAGGCTTGGAATAAAATCTTAGTAAGTGATTCTTGGTGGACGTAGCCCAAATTGGGTGAACCATGTTAAATCTTGTCTCTCTGTGTTGTGTTATTTATTTTACACTTTTATTTGAGATCTGTAATATTTTCTGCATATTAGTTTCTACTATTGCGATTCTGTAAGGGATTATTCCACATATTTTATCTCTTATTTCCTAACAATCAGTAGAGCATGGTTTGATCAAATAATTTTTTTTTTGGTTTGAAGGATGGACTTCAGTTCACTATTCCACGATGGCATGTACTTTTCTCAACCCGTTACTAGGTATGTGTATATTCTTCCCCTGGATTTATACATATCCCTTCCCTCATATCTAATTTTCCTTTTGTGTTGTGTGTTGGTTTCCATTCTGGTGTGTTTCCCTTTCATTTTTTTTTGTTTTTGTGTGTTCTTCCTTTCAGGGTATCTCTTGTAAGCTGTATGTGACTCTAATAAAGCCCAATGGACAAGACACTAGCCAATGTACTATAAACTGAGATTCTGGGATTTACCATGTCATGTATTCATTGTGATCTATCCATAACATACCCCCAAGCTAGAGGTAGTTGTTGTCATGAAATTATGCAACAGGAAAATTTCCAATTTTCAAGCATGATTACAGACCATAGTATTGAAACATTTCAAAGTTATATCTTCCTAAGATAGCCCCGAGTGAGTCCATCCCAAAGGTCAATCCTCTCCATTCAACATAACAATCCCAATGTTAATTTCAAGAATTACCATAGGTTATTTAGTAAATAAAAATCAATCTCCCTAGGTGATTTAGGGTCTTCTAAAGAATCTGAGTATTCGAGTAGTTTTGGGAAGGGCTATCATCAACCTTCCTAGGACTAGTAGACTGCCGCTGGAGTGGATCAAAGAATTTAAACTCATTATCAAATATTATTAAAGTAATAGGAATGTAATGGAGATTATTTGGAAAAATTCAGTGAATATTTAGAGGTTTTGTAGCCAATTAAGTGAAAGTGGGTTTTCCGGCTTGAGCGAGCACGCATCCATTTCATGTTCCTTACATCCCTTTATCAAAAGGGATGAAATGGACATAAGAATGCACCCAACCATTTTTTTAGTGCATAGTTCACCAATATGACAAAAAACTCATCCATTAGCCCTCGTTGACCAAGTTTGACCTGTGTTCTCACCTATCATGCATGCTTGCCAAGTGTCGTCACTAGAATAAGGTAGAAATTTAATTTCCCATTTTTCCATTTGGAAAAGGGATGAAAGGGATGAAAAATTCGTCTTACACCTATGATTCCTCCTAGTTCCTAATGTGACTACACACTTGCCCCTAGGTGTTAAAGCTAGGCTCCCTCGCTTTTAAGGCACTCAACTAAAAGAAAAATGCCAAATGTCAAGCTCAGGATGAGGAGGAATTTTACGTCCCCTTCATACCTTTAGAAAAGGGATGAAAGGGGCAGAAAAATGTGCAACACCCCTACCCCTTTGCATTCCACTACTATAAATAGGACACTTAGATCATTATTTCTCATTTTTTCCCCCACACCTCCAAACTCTGCAAGAACTCTGCCAAAATTTCTTGAGAAATTAAAATCAATCCTTTTCCATTCAAAACATTCCATGAAATCCTCTTCAATATTAAAACACTAAAAATTACAAAAGGAACGGATTAAAATTTTGGAAAAAGAAAAAAAAGAAAGATTTCATTTGGAAAACCCTCGAAGTCACTAGAACAAAAAATCTTTGTATCTCACAAGCCAGTGCATAGATCAAAGTGTCATTTTTTGTGATCATCTAAATTTTTAGAGGCCATGACGATCCAATGAAATATTTTGCAAATATGGCCTATATTTTTTGTAGCAAAGAAACCCCAATATCCCATGGAAAAAAAATTAAAATTTAAAATCTCTCAAACCAATGATTGGGTGAAGCTGATATTTTAAGGAGCACTATTGGGAAAAAAAAACCTTTTTAGAAACATTCGTTTTGTCATGAAATGAGTAATAGAAAATGAATTTCCAAAAATAGTTTTCCTTTCTCCATGAGTGGCTTCTATTTTGGGAAATTTTTCATCAGAAGAAGTGGTGACAAAGATGATGTACACTGAGGAGGAAAATGACGTCAGATTGATCTACCAGTTCAGAAAAGAGGAAAATTTCATCACTTATTTAAAATAGTAAGTTATCTATATGGGTGTTTTCCATATTTTTTAATTCATCCCAAGATAGAAACCAATGAAATAGATTTGTGTAGAAGGGGAGTAATACAAGTAAAATTCATCCATGCAGCCATCTCAGCCAAAAATCATCACTTACTAAAAATAGTGAGTTGTCTTGTAGGTACTTGCTATAAATATTAAGTTGTTCTATAAATAAGATTTCATAAAAGGAGTGCACAGAGGAGATAATAATCAGGGAAAACATCATCAATTGAGATCCAAAAAGGAGAATCTTGTTATTTTCTAACAATAGTAAGTGATTGTTCCAATTATGGTAGGTGTTTAAAAAGCAATGAAGTTCAAAATTTAAAATGTAAGACTAGTTCATTCAGGTGTGAGGCATATAAGTTTCACTCATAGGGACTTAAAAAATTTAGACGATTGAATGTCTAATGGAAATTATTCTAGTTTGACATCTAGATTACTTACAGGCTATGCACAAAGATGAATGGTACTCGTCATCATCAAAATGTTCAAGTTATACTCCATTGCAATTTTTAAGATCAGCAAGGAAGTCTTGCAAAATTTCATTGCCGAGGTTTTTTTCCATTCTCATCATTCTTTAGAGGAGAGCTCCATGAGAAACATCCACAGTCATGGAGGTGATCATCCAAGAATTTTTCCTAAACACTCAAGCTCAAAGTCTTTTTGGGTCATCTGAAGGAGGTTTCTCAAGGCTTAACGATTTCAGGTATTCAAAATTCATCACACTAGAGAATTCCATTAAGTCATCTGGAAATATTAGCGGACTTTATCAGACATGGATTCTTTGTTATAATTCTTCCTTCTTCTTCTTTCTGCTCTCTCTCTCTCTCTCTTCTCTCCAACCCCAAATTTATCTCTCCTCAACGTTATAGTTTTTCATTGCGGGTGCACTTTTTAATATTTCCTTAATGAAATTTGAAAAAATAACTTTATGTTTCTAATGTAAAATTCACCTTTATGTTATAAAAAGAGACTTCATATTTTCCTAGGAAGTTGAAAAATTTTAAGTTGCACAACGACATATGAATTTTCATAGAGGGGTAGATGAAGATTCATCTTTCTTCTTATAAAAGGAAGAGGCTTCCCATTTTCAAAGTTTGTTGGTTATAAATTATTGAGTTCATGAGAGAGAATTTGTCTAGTAATGGAAGAACAAAGAGTTAGCCAGTTTTCTTCTAATTTCCCCCCTCGCTATTTTTCATCCAATCTCCTATCATGTACAACTCTTGATTTTAAGTGCTAATGAAGGAATAAGCTTCTATTTTCTAAGGCATATTAATATGTTCATCTTTGTATGCATGGTTTCATCTAGCCGGTAGCTTTAAGATCATGCGATTTTCTTCTCTTAAATGCATGTGTTGAAATTTATAACTAGTGTGTGCAGAAATTTGTGTTTCTACCCACAAAATTAGTTATCCTATCTTATTATCACTCCCTTTAATTATCTCCAAATAAATTATTCTCTAGTAAGCAATTGCTAGCTTTACCACAAGTTCAGTGGAGTAGCCCTCTTGGATCCCCAACCACAAGGCCACCCAAAAAAAAAAAAAATTCATGCGCATGCAAACATAAAAGTTGCACAATTTAAGTAGAGGGACATCGACTCCAAGAGCGTTGCTAAGAAACCCACAAATTTTTTAACTCACAAAAATTTCTCAACAACATAAACCTACACCATGTCCTTCAACTCCTCTTATGTCTTTGGAATTTTTTAGGATGATAGTTTTTTACCAATAGGAAAAGGTTTTCTCATAATTTCTTTGAATTGACATTTAAGATTTATATTTGGACTGTTAGAAGCACAAAGGACTTAGAGAAGGGTTGAATCAATCCACTAAAACAATATTTCATTTCGAATTATCATACTTTAAAATTCATATCACCATTCAGAAAACAATCAACCATATTTATGTTTACTTATGCATTAAAACAACCATACACATGAAAACAAAACTTATGTGGGAAACCATCAAGGGGAAGGAAACCCACTGAAACATAAACTTTATTTATCCACGCTTCAAATTTAGTGAGGCACCAAGCCCACTTATTATACTAAAATGTAACTAATAGCATAATCTAATGCATGTTTGCAACAAATAAATGAATACTGAAATATTGAAATAATACCCAAGTAACTAAGAAATGAATATATAAAACCCTAATTACAAAGAGGGTTAGAACAACATTACCTATTTGAAGAGGTCATTGGCTTGTGTCATAGTGGAGATAGACTAGAAAGATATGGAGGACCATCACATAGAAGCTTAGAAAAACTAATATCTTGAAGATTTTATTGGATTGGGGTTCTTAGAAAAGGATATGGCCACCTGTGGGGGCCCTGGTCTGGATTATTATATCCCTGATTTGTGTAGATGCTAAGAAAACCTCATATAAAGTATTGTAAGAGGTTCACAATTTTTCACCTTTTGGCACCTGTATATCATTGTAAGATCATGGAGGTCGTTGTAAACCTACAATGAAGAATGAACATCCAAAACTCTCAAATATCATAAAAAAGAAAGATGCAAAATGAGGGTTCAGACTCTCCTCACCCACCATAATGGTGGAATCACAAATGATCTTTTCACTACATCTCAGACCCAATGTAGTTATTTGTGTGTGTGTAGAATTGTTCCCTATGCTTCTCTTGTGTGTGTCACACTTGAAGTAGCTAGCAAGTAATTAGATGTAGAATGTAAATAATGTGTGCATGGAAATAATAGACTCCCCTCCTATGAAGTGTGATGTACATGAACCAACATTTTTCCCTTGTGATGGAGCTTGATGGATGAAAATAGATCTATAGATACCTTTGATGGATACAACCTTAGGTGGAGATAGTAGATTTTTAGTTCTTGGTCCCTTATTATGATCACATAGCTTTATATTTAGATGATTCATTTGCATTAATTTAGTATTTAACCTTGAAAAGGACGAATACCAAAATATATAAGATGCTCAAATGGCTAGAAGAACCCATAAATTGTGACCAAAGTAAAAAGAGGGAAATGGTGCCTAGAGGGGATGGGGGTTCCTAGTGCTGATTTCCTAGCTAGGAACTAGTGTCGAGAATGAAAAATGTCAAAAGGTGAAAATATGGACTGAAAAAATAATAGTGCAAGAAAATAATAGAGGCATAAGTAAAAGAAAGGTGTGTAAATACATGGGCTGATTAGTGCTTTTTTTACTTAGGAACCATATGAATAGTAGTATATAATTGAGAGTAGATAATTACCAAAAGTTCGTTATTCTTTGTCTATACCCACAAGGATCATTAACCCCTGGTTTAGTAGAGAAGAAACCCCTAATTTAATGAATACCCACTCTAGAACAAGGCTACAATGCCCTAAGATGACTAAGAACCAACTCACCCACATGATTATGGTTTATCTCTTATTTTGTTGCTACTACAACTGATGGAGATCTCTAATTCATCTCACACAATCTTATTCAAACCCCCATTCCACTAGCTTTATCTTCATTCCTATTCACAACTTGTCTTAGTTATAAATATTTGCACACATGCACTCAATGAGTCATCAAAATATAAAACACACTATAAGATCTAATATCATTCATTACAATCTCCTTTACATCTTTAGTCAGGTCACATTTTTCCCTCTTAGAAGACTATTTCAAATTTTAACTCAAACCCTTGCTTTATATGTATTTCATATCACCAACATGAGGGAGTTAAGTCCTAATCCTTTTTAACAACTGATCCATCATAATAAAATCTCATTACATTCATAAAAATTGTCATGTATGACCCATATAGGTTGGCGATGCCCAAAACCACTCATTGTGCACAAAAAACGATAAAAACCACATCATTAGGATAACAAAAATTAACTAACACACAAAATGTGCTTATTAAAGATCTAAAATTCACCACACAAGTGTAATATGACATTTAAATATAAACCAAAATCACACTTGTACTTGAACCAATCTAATAAATCATAATATGAGAGCACATGATCATATCCTTCACCAAACAATTGTTTCTAGCACCCTTTCTTCACCTTTGGGCCTCAATATCACCCAAGAACAACTCAATCATAGAAAGTGACCACTAAAAAAATTAATCACAACCTATAGAACACATTCATACATTTTATACATCATGAAACATTCATGTGTTTGAACCATAGCTACTTTCATCTTCTCGAAAGCATGCTTCCTAGAAACCTATTTTGTAAACTCTCCTAATTTTCACCCTTTTTACTTTAAAGACCTAAAAATTCCTTAAATATGAAAAAACATCATCCCTCTTAATTATCTAGATGATATCAAGTATCAACTCATTCATATCATGTCTCAAACAACTCAATCTTTCATCATGAGAAAACCTGCCCTGAAATCCAACATACCTTCTTCTTCACAAATTGGTTTTAAAGACACATAAAATTAAATAACCAAGATCAAAAACATATACCACTATAAATATATCTTAATCTTATTTACATAAAATATTATAACACCTTCCAACTCTAAGTGAAAGGCTTTTAACAAAGCCAATCTCTAGAAGCTGCTTCTTTTGCCTTCTAGGTCTCAATAACTGAGCATGGGCTCAACATACTCCATCATACCGAAACATAGTTAAATGGTAAAAAAAATAATGTTACACTTTTATAAATTATTCCTAAGCACTCAAAAACCTTCATCAACCTTGAAAAACTTAGAATCATCAACTTACCTTATGTAGCCACTTAACACCCTCTTAGAACAAGCATCCTTAATATTTTACCTTCAAAGATCAAGTCACAACTTTTTAATACCTTAACCAATTTTCAGTTGTGATATACCATTGGAACAATATATAAACTTTATTTACAACACAACTTTAATGGACTCCTAAATCCACGTGTATCTCATATAATTGTAATTTTACCACAGACTCCTCCAAGCTACCCCAAAAATAAGTCTTCAAAAATAGGACACACTTTACCCTTTTTCACCTTAACCATGACCTGAAACTATCATATAAACCTATAAATACTTATTTTCTAAAACAAATTTTAATTTAATCTTCACCTTCTTTAGATAACCTTTCCTTAAACTCCAACTCTTCAGAGACAAGTCAATTCAGGTGGGGCCCACATATCACAACATACTCTAAGATACCTTTATGCAAATAGGGAAGATTCCTATAAAACATAAAATCATAAATTTTTCAAATGCAATCAAAATATACTATGTATACTCACTTTTCTCCAAGCTACTCTTAGTTAGGGTTTACCTAGAGTTTCAATCCACTTTACCTTGTCAACGATTGTTCATAAATATGTGACGATCAAATCACCTCATAATTTTTGATAAAAATTCTTAGTTATATGGAAAAATATTATCCAAGAGATATGATTCCCATTAAAGACATACAATTCACAATGAGCATCAGAAGGTCCATTATTGCTTTAAAATTACACTAAAACTTACCATGTTTTACTAAAACCTAAATATCTTGAAATTCCCATTACATAATGACTTGAAACTTGTCTTGAAGTTTCATGATAACATCTTATACCTATACATATTCACTACATATACCATATATGTTTTAAAATATATAGCCATGACAACTTACATATGAAAACATGGTTGTTTCTTACCCGTTTGCTTCCCAAGGACCTTGAAACACCTCCAAACCACTAAGTACTAACCCAAAACACACCATAAACATTGGGCACACTACCAAAATAATGCTACCATTATCCAACAAGATTGATTGGGTCCAAATATCATACCTACAACTCATTCTACATGCTCTAAGTTTAGAAACAAGCCCAGAATAACCTGACTCAACCATGTAACCTGATGACCTTGTCTGTATGACAACATGAAAACTATTAGATACTTGTTACATATCTCATGGACCATGTATGACATAAAAAAAACCTTCAACTCACTTGGTAGACCTCAAACCATGATTATTCTTAGAAAACCAAGCTCCAAGACCGCTTAACACTTCACCAAAGTTGACACTACCAATCAATCTTCATGTTTGACAACTTATTGGCAACTCATGGTGACTCACATGACCTCATGAAACCCTTTTCCATAAATGTAGTTGGCATCAATGATAACAAAAACACACAACAGAAAACAATCTCCCACTTTTTCTTTTATGGAAACCACCTTTAGAAACATTAATGGAAAGGGTAAGTACATGGAAATAGGGGGCTAAAAGGGGGTCCAAAAAGGACACATTTTTCTTGAAATCAAAAAAACCTGAACTTCATCTAATAATTCAGCATGAATATACTCAAAATTTTACAAAGTGATAAGAATAGGTATCATAGAGCTTAGAATCTAGTTTCTAAACTACTATTTTTTTTTTTAAATGGTGGAGATTAAGAGCGTCAAATGTGGTGCACATACAAAGTATGTCTATTTTTGTGTCAGAAAGATAAGAACCTATTGTGTGTGCGTCCCCCTCCCCATTTTTTGAGTTTTATAAATTAGTTTTCAAATATCTTGAGTAAAAATTTAGGTAATCCCATATACGAGGTCCCAATAATTTTTTAGAATTTTTTGATGAATATATAAGTTTTTATTGATTTTCAAAGTTCAGATGTCCCAAAAAATGAAACACTGGTGTGTACACCCATGTAAATTTGAGAAAAAATTCATTTTTAATATTTTTTTAATGCGTGTAGAATGGAGTTTTGAAGAGAGGTCTTTTTTGAAATTATGATGAAAAAATCATAAATTGTGCACCAATACATATGCATAGGTGTTCGCAAAAAAACAAGGCACTAGTAAAATAAATTATTGATGAAAGCCTTAAAATAATCATATTTTAAAAAGAAGCATATCATCAGCAAGGTAAAACCGAGCTTGCTGTTGTAGTATAAATTTTTTAGAATATTATGTTATAACACATTTTTTATCAGGGTGTACATGTGACATTGTTTTGTTTTTTATAGATCACAGATTTATTCAAAAATTACATAGTCCAAGCCATACGGTAGGATATATAAGTCAAATACAAGCCTGTGGATTAGGATTCCTAAACCCATAAAAGGAAAAATGTGAGCGCATTATAACTCACTCCCGTTCATGCGTTATGTAGTATATGTTCTTATGTCATGCTTCTATTTTAAAAATAAATGTTTAAGTTTTTCTTTTATTATTATTTATATTTTCTTTTCTTTTATTACTATTTAAGAAAATATAAATGATAATAAAAGAAATACTTATACTTTAAATTTATTTTAGTAAAAATAAGATGTTAGGGTCACTCTGCACCTTATGGAACTAAGATTAAAGCTCCATATGTCACGATTTAGAAGATAGTTTTTTGTATTCTAGTATGGTCAGTACATAGGTATTTTTTAGGTTTTCAGCATTCAGCCTTCAAGCTTTTAGGGTTTAAATTATACGATCGATATCTTATTTGTGAAATAATATAGGCATTGTTTAGGTTTTGGGGCATTTTGGATTGCCTATTGATATTTGTAGGAGTATTTAGGGATATTTTTCAAAGGTTTACTCATTCAAGGAGAATCTTCTCCAAAAAGGGTTTTCTAGGTGCAAGGAACAAACACTCTAAAGGTGAAATTTGACTTCTTCAGATGATTTTAGGAAGCTATGTAAGGAGTTCGGAGGAAAACAAATAGGCACTAGAAAGATATATGAATCTTATACATGTTGATAGCATCTACTTTTCCCTAAGACTTGAAGGTTTCATGAAGAATTTAATGATGGTGTAGCTACCCCTTTCAGTTCCATAAAAAATGGCCCTAAATTTGTAAGCACTAGAGAGATGATCACCACACGGTGATTAGTTAATGTTTGTAAACGTTGATAATTACCTCTTTCAATGGGCACTATAATAAATATACAATTGTTCACCATAGGTAAGGATCTCATGAGGATGGGGCCAATTGTTTTGAGTTTAAAACACATTCCTAAAACCTCATGTTGTGTTTTTGAGTAAAAAAACTTATAACATGAACTTTAAATCCTAAGCCATAAACCATAACATTAAACCCTAAACCCTAAACCCTAGGACCTAAACCGTAAACAATTAACCCTTAACCCTGATCCCTAAACCCTAAATCATAAACCCTAAACCTTTAATTGTAAACCTTGAGCATAAAACCCTAAACCCTTAGCCCTTAACCCTCAACCCTTAACCCTGATCCATAAACCCTAGACATTAAACCCTATACCCTAAACTGTTAAACCTAAACCCTAAACCCTAAACCTTAAACATTCAACCCATATCCCTAAGCCCTAAACCCTAAACCTTGAACCATCTGTCGTCAATGCTAAACCCTAAACCCTAAACCCAAAAACCTTAAAATTGAATCTTCAGCCCTAAACCATATATCCTAAATAATAAACCCTAAGCCTTGAACACTAAACCTTAAACCCTAATCCTTGAACTGTTAGCCTTAAACCCTAAAATCTAAACCCTAAACCTTGAGGCCTAAACCCTAAACCCTAAATCCTAATCCTTGAACCCTAAATCATAAAAAAAACCATAATCCTTAAACCCTAAGACCTAAAACTTTAACCCTTAACCATGAACCTTGAGGTCTAAGACCTAAACCATAAACCCTAAACCGTAAACACTAAACCTTAAACCCTAAACCCTAAACCTTGAACACTAAAATTTGAACTCTAAAACCTAAACCATAAACCCCAAACCATAAACCCTAAACCCTAAACCATAAAACCTGAACCATAAACCCAAAAAATTAAACCCTAAACCCTAATTACCAAAATTTGAGCCCTAAACCCTAAAACCTAAACCTTGAGGCCTAAACCCTAAATCACTAAAACTTTATCCCTGAACCTTGAGTCCTAAACCCTAAACCCTTAACCTTGATCCCTAAACCATAAACCATAAACATTTAACCTAAACCCTAAACCCTAAAGCCCTAAACCCTAAAACCTGAACCATGAACCTTGAGGCCTAAACCCTAAACACTCAACCCTTATCCCTAAGCCCTAAACCTTATATCCTAAACATGAGTCCTAAACCCTAAACCCTTAACCTTGATCCCTAAACCATAAACCATAAACATTTAACCTTAAACCTAAATCCTAAAGCCTAAAATCTAAACCTTAAACCCTAAAAATTGATCCCTAATCCCTAGACCCTAAGCACTGAACCTATAGCCTAAAGCATTAATCCCTAAACCCTAAAACCTAAACCTTGATTCTGGAGCATTGACCCTTAAACCATAAACCCTAAAATCTAAACTAGTAACCTAAAACATGAAATTGTAACCCATAAACCCTAAACCCTAATCCATAAAACCTTAAACATTGAACAATGTTTAGGGTTTAGGGTTTCTATTTTAGGGAGTAGGGTTTATGGTTTATGATTTATGGTTTATGGCTTAGGATGTAGGGTTTAAGGTTTAAGGTTTATTTTTGAAGTCTCAATTTTTAGGGTATATGGCTCATGGTTTAGGGAATAAGGCTCCGGTTTTTGGGGTTTAGGGTCAAGGGTTAAGGTTTTAGAGTTTACAGTTTAGGTGTTAGGTTTCATGGTTTAGATTTTAGGGAATATGTTTTAGAGTGTAGGGTTTAGGGTTTAAGGTTTAGGGTTAATGGCTCATGGTTTAGGGTTTAGGTTTTAAGGTTTAGGATTTAAGGATTATGGTTTAGGGTTTATGGTTTATGATTTATAGTTTACGGATTATGGTTTAAGGTTTAAGTTTCAGGTTTTAGGGTTTTAGGGCATAGGGTTTAGGGTTTAGGGTTTAAGGCTCAAGGTCTAGGGTTTAGGTTTTAGGGTTTACGGGTTAGGGTTTAGGGTTCTGTGTAGTAAAAATATCATTTAGGGTTTAGGATTTAGTGTTTAGGGTTATACGTTAAGGGTTTATGATTTAGGATTTAGGGTTTAGGATTTAGGGTTTTGGGTTTACGTTTTAGGGTGTCTAGTTTAATGTTGAGGGTTTATGGTTTAGTTTTTATGGTTTCGAGTTTATGGTTTAGGGTTTAGCATTTAGGTTTAAGGTTTTTGGCTCAAGTTTAGGGTTTAGGGATCATAGATTAGGGTTTAAGGTTTAAGGATCAGGGTTCAGCATTTAGGGAATAGTTTTTAGGGTTTAGGATTTAAGGATTAGGTTTTATGGTTTAGGGTTTATTGTTTATGGTTTAGGGTTTAAGGTTTAGGGTTTAGGGTTTAGGGTTTAGGGTTTAGGGTTTAGGATTTACTGATATTTTGATGGAGAGAAATGTCGTATATCCAAGAAAAAAATAAGTACAAAGAAATGCTACACAATACAACTATCCCTTTTTTTCTATAGCTTGTGAAATATTTGTAGCTCTAAGAGAGTTATAAATCAAGATCAACAAGTCTAGTGGTATTTATGGGTTTTGAGATATTAGGATACCAATAAATTTTGAACATTTTTTATGTTCTTTTGAATAATTATTTTTGTTGCAAGATGTGGGGAACGAACGTTTGATTCAAAGAACTAAGGTTGATATGTCAAGTGCTTGTATAAGATGGAGATTTGAGAGGATTTCTTAGGTTCAATTTTATTATCCAAGATGCACTACTCCAATGTTCAAAAATTTTTCTCTAGATGCAATCACATTTTGATTTAGACAATTGTACATTCATGAATGTCCAATTCTGCCACAGATCTTAGTAGTTCTTGATCCTTGGATACATGGAGACATCATTACTTGGGTTCCAATTTTAATCATAGAAATATTAGTAAATTCATGTTATGACATCTAAATTTGTATTGATTTCAATTTGTTTAGAAATCACATCAAACCCTTCACTAGGCTTCATGACCACACCTATCTTTTTGAAAAAAAATTTGAAATCATCCATGGGTTTATCATAGAAGGAATTATCAATGAATGAAAGGTCACTGAGCCATACGCTAGCTGAATCCCATTAAGAACTAAACAAGAAATTTTTAATAGGTGATATGGTCCTAATATTGATACTCAAAAAGACTAACTCACTCATGAGACCTACTGGATATATATGACGTTTACTAATCCTTCTAGTGTAAAAGATAAAAAACAATTTTCTCTTTGTAATAACTATTATAAACTAGAGGGAGAGTGAGAGAGAATGTGAGATAGTGAATGAGATAAATAGAGAGAGAAAGAGTGAGACAACGAGAGCTAGAGCGAGAGAGATAGATACCACATTCAATAAGTAACTGAAATTCATCATTTAGTGTTTAGGGTTTAAGGATCGGGGTTTAGGGTTTTGGGTTTTTGGATATAGGTTTAAGGTTTAGATTTATGCTTTAGGGTTTAAGGTTTCAGGGATTAGGGTTTAAGTTATAAGGGTTGGATTTTAGGGTTTAGGGCACATGGTTTATGGTCTACGGTTTAAGGTTCATGGTTATGGGTTTAAGGTTTAGGGGTTAGCGGTTAGGGTTTAGGGCTCAGGTTTTTATGGCTCGGGATTTACGGTTTAGGGTTTAGGGTTTAGGGTTTAGGGTTAAGGGTTTAGATTTTAGGTTATACGGTTTATGGCTTAGGATTTAGTTTTTAGGGTTTAGGTTTTAAGGCTTAGGGTTTAGGATTTATGGCCTAGGGATTAGAGGTTAGGGTTTTTTTTCAGGATTTAGGGTTTAGTGTTTATGGTTTAGCACTTAGGGATCACGGTTTAGAATTCAGGGTTTGGGGTATAGGGCTCAAAAAAATTTGTTTAGGGTTTAGGATTTAGGGTTTAGGGCTCATGCTTTAGGGTTTAGAGCTTGGGAATCAGGGATTAGGGTTTAGGGTTTACAGTTTAATGTTTAGGATTTAGGGCTTAGGGTTTAGGGTTCAATGTGGTAAAAGTAGGGTTTAATATTTAGGGTTTAGGTTTTGGCGTTCAAGGTTTAGGATATAGGGTTTAAGATTTAGGGTTTAGAGTTTAAGGTTTATGTCTTAGGGATTATGCTTTAGGGATTAGGGCTTGAGGTTTATGGTTTAGGGTTTAGGGATTAAGGTTTAGGTTTTAGAGTTCTACATTTAGGGTTTGGGGTTTAAAATTTAGGTGTCAAGTTTTACAGTTTATGGTTTAGGGTTTACCACTCAGGGTTTAAATTTTACGGTTTATCATTTAGCGTTTAGCATTTAGGCCTTAGGCCTTAGGGTTTAGGGATTAGGGCTTAGGGCTTAGGATTGATTAAACTTGAGAGGATTAATGATTTCTTTGATTAATTATCACTTTTTTATAATGGTTTCATGTTAGTCTAAGCATCATGAAACAATATAAAGAGTTGGAAGGAGGAAATGGAAGTAAAAAATTCCAAATTTGTGCTTGATTTGGAACTAAGAAACTTAAAGATAGTGAGACGAATAGAGTGGAAGTCAGAAGAAATAAGGTTTTACAAGAAAATGATTCATTTTAACAGTTTATTGGCCTTGTTTCCAAAATGTGAGAGTAGGATATGGGGGTTGAAAGGGTAATTTTTAGGTTGATTGTGTTATTTTTGCATATTTGAGTCTATAAAGCTTGTTGGAAAGACTCCTAAAAATAAGATACTAATGAGAATCATTGAAATTGGTTGTTATGAGTAGATGAATGCATGCAAATGTGATGGAATTCTACATCACCTCATTACATTTCTGATCCTTCACAAACCTCATGATGAGCATTCCCTTAATTATTTGAATCGATAAAAACTTACATATGTATTTTTATTTATTATGTGTTATAAGTAATTGTGTGAGTTCATATATTCAAGCAATTATTTCTACCTTTCGGAGTTGTGAGGTCTAAAATATAAAGTTTTGACACATCTAAAACTCCTACAAATGTCAATAACTAATCAATAAGACCCCAAAACCTAAACAATGACTAAATTATTTCAAAAAACATATACTGATTGTAGAACTTAAACCCTAAAAGATTTAGGTTGAATGTTAAAACCCTGGAACATACCTATGTATTGACCAGATTAGAATCTGAAAAAATATCTTCTAAACCATGAAAGATGGAGTTGTGAGAATAGTTCCATAAGGTGCAGAGTGAACCTAACTTCTTATATTTACTAAAATAAATTTAAAGAAAAAATTATACTCAATCCATTTATTTAAGTAAATATAACCCTCCCATAAGCACATATGTCACATAGCAAATAGGAATGCACTCGCGTTACAACGTGCTCATTTTATAACACGAGTGCGTTATGGTTTGGATTTACCGAGCCATAATGTGTTCACATTTTAACATAAACCTAAATCTTCTCATTCATCTTATAATGTGACTAAGCCATAACACGACCACTTTATAGCCAAAACTGACAAAAATGGATTTGTGTATGCTTTTCTACCCCCCATTTCCATGCACTTACCCACAAAAAATATGAGAAACACCTACATGAGCTTGTTTCCATTTTTATGATGCATCTCTCCCCATTTTCCATCTATGAAAAAGGCTATACTGACTATTAGACATGAAAAAATGACAACACAAATACAAAAAAATGACAACAATGCTAAAAAACAACTTGACTCAATAGCTCCCCCTGGGACAATGTTTTCTCTTCCTTAACTTCTACTGTATATTCTAGTGATCCTATGGACTTGTGATGATCCTCAAAACAACTCCCCTTGATAATATATCCACTTCACTTTGACTTCATTCATCCTAAGCATCTCCATTTAGGTCTTAACCATGCAATAAATCTCAAAATATGCCTCTAATACATGCAAAACCTCCTTTAGGACCATTTTCCCTAAACCACAACTTAAGAGAAATCAAGAAAAATGGTTTTTGACAATGAAAAATAATAAAAAACATCTATCTAATCCTTATAGATCACCTTGGAACCATATTATCCGTCTCTAACTGACAACACAAAATGAGGACCACGTACCTTGCATATGAGTCATAGATATGACAACCATATTGACTCTTCCTTGAACCACTTTCCGTGTTACTCTGCTCATGATATTAAGCATAAATAATTTCTCATCCTGCCTTATACACCACAAAAATACGTAAAGGTTACCTTTTAAACTTCTTTCTCAGTCATTATACTATGGTGACTAGTAATCTTTGCATGAAATCATAATTACAAGACAAACTAAGAAGCCTTCTTCACATCTTAAGAGAAACAGGCTTTCATATACCCATATGGCTTGAAGGAAGAGTGAAACCAACTCCCCCTCAACCTATCTCATCATACTAAGACCTCCAACACTCATATGCAAGATAGATAGATTGTACGTAAACTTAGAAACCCAAATCTGTAAGCTATTAACAATCAACATAATTACAAGAAAAACGTAGCAGAATGTCAGCAAAAATGTAGTAGCATAGAAAAATCATGCTGTAGACTCAATTAACTTCCTTGAATTTCTCCAATTAAAATATTATGAATCATAAACACTTTGACACAATTCTTGGATAATCATCGACACTTGTAAGCATACTTAACACATGTTCTTACCGTTAAACATGTGGAGAGCATCTCTAAAATCCATACTTTACACAATCCATGATTTATGAAATTTTTTTATGAACACCAACCTTTGCATAAAATCAAACCTTCATGAACTCAAATACATAGATAAAAATCATACCTTCCTATATCAAGCCGAAAACCATCTTGAAGCATCATGCTACTAGAAGAACCATTGGTATCCAAATTGATTCTCCCTCAAAGACTAAGAAACATCACTGGTTTGACAGGAAGCTTAGAGAAATTAGATCATGATGATTTGTTTTGTATTCAGAGATGAGATCTAACTGGCCCTCTGTCACTCAAATATGGAGAAATGGATAGCACCCTCAAAAGGATTTTATCTATCCTCACTATTTTATGTTGTGCCTTTCAACCAGGGTAAGAGGACCCTTTTATAGCATGTTGTTTATGGAGGAGATGGAGATATCCTTCCTAATGATGAGGTTAAGGATACCTTGGAGAAAATATGATCAATGCAACAAAATCTAACTCTCATGAGTTGTCACTCTAGATAGTCAAGATATTTTTTCTGGGCAAGGTTCAGGCTACTAAAGACATTTAAAATCATTATTTGTTTCTGCATGCTTTGGTAATGGAAACTATGCATTTGTGCATATATAGGACAAACAGGGGTAGTACAGGTAGGATTGGTTGTTTTAAATGAATTTTTGAGGGAGGTGAGGTAGGATGAACTTGGTTCACCGGATCCATGAGAAATATTACAAAATGAAAGGCTACACCAATAGAATTCCATAGAACAGCCAAAATGTTTCTTTAACCAGAATATGTGCTTCAATGGAGGCCCAAATTAGTAGTTTTTCATACATTCTATGAGAATATAACATGAAAGCTCGAATTAGAGAACCCAACAAAGCATCAATATCTAAACCAAATCGTACATAAGTTACACCCAGAGGCTTACAGAGAATATTTGCCAAACAAATGAAATAGAAGTGATTTTAAATCATTTATTTCACTCCCAGATGAAGGCTCTTCCAAGAAATGAAATTGTAGATGCCAATAAACCGTCACAAGGATTGAGACCTGTGTGATTCAATCAGATTTTAATACAAAATTGCAATAGAAATAAAAGAACCACATTTTTCTTAAGACAACACAGAATAACTTGAATTTGATTAAATCTATCGGTAGGGGGAAAGTTTCTAGAACAGTCTTAGAGCTTGTCAATGGTTGTACACTTGCAACCACCTTGATATGATCAAATTTAACACAAAAGAGATATAAAAGTTTCTCAAACGTTTCTCAGAAAGATGGGATTTATCAAGCTTTCTATTAGAAAAATCAATCCCAAACCCTAGCACTTCAACTATTTGCACGAAAAAATTGTTCCATTTATAAACTTTACAATACATCCCCTTCCACCCCAAAAAGATCTAGACCTTGAGTGCTACCAGTGCTTGCCATGATAACGATCGTGATTCCAAAAATCAGAAATGTGAAATGTTTCTAGGTGCTCGAGGGGGTAGATTTCATCGAACATCTACCGCATTCAACTCCTTCCTCTGGTAGATCACTCTTTCTTCAATTTACCAACCATTTCTGCCCCTAATCTGTCAAATTTGGTTCCTTGCATGCGTGGGAGAAGAAAAACAGAAAATCTGATTAAGCATGATAATCAGATAATTTTAATGGTGAAATACATGTTCTAGATCCCCCCGCCACACTCAAATATCAACATTAACTCCCCTCTATGCCTAGTGTGTAGGAGATACCAAGAAATCATGAATAATCACACTTCCATGCGTGTTTCAGTAAAAATGGGGGGAAAATCAGACTCAGACTCTCAACTGTCGTTGATCTTTACTTTGAATTTGGGTCATCCATGTGGAAGATTCAAACTTAAAAACAAACCTAGGGGTTTCCTCTGAATTTTTACAACTTTTGGAAAAATGGAAAAAATTTCACATTTTGTTCCACACCTCTACCCTCGAGAAATGAGCCTAACACGTTTCCCAAGGTGGTTCCAGTGGAATGGTGCTTCCCCTTTTACTTTTTAATCTTTTCTCCCATAAAGAAATTTTTCTAAATTTTCCCCGAGAGTCCACACCTCTGTCGTTGATCAGAGAAAGCTTTGACCTTTCCTTTATTAGGCCTATGGGCCATTTTGATGTTTTTAGTCATTTGCATGTCAAGGGGAAAACAATCAAAATTTCCCCCGATCGTCTGCCTCCCCACCCCTTTGTCTTTCCAAACCACCATTGTTACCATGACACACCTTGAGATGGTCCCAAAAATATGATACCTTGAATGAGCGAGGGCTTGCCACATGTCCTGGCCCGGAAAAATTTGTTTGAAGGCTCGAAGCTCAGTAGAAGGCAACAAGTGTCATGCTCCGGGGTAGTCCCCTTTGGCCATTGAAAAATCCAAGAAAAATACAAAGTGAGGGTAGGGCTCCAAGTTTCCTTTTGGTGCTACTCCAAGGCTAAACCGAAAAGTAGATCTTCAAACGAGTGTTGTTCCTCCACGTGGACACATTTGAAGTTGAGGTGATTCATATAAATTTTTAAATACCCAGTTGAGCCACATCCAACCAAAAGGTGACACGTCCCCTGTCGATGAAAGGATGTAAATTTTACTGGGACAAACACCCATTAAACCGTTAAATATAGAAAACGATCATTCAATCCCGAAAATTAAAATTTCTCTAAGGAAAAAGAACTTAGAAGTGTTACAAGGCTCAAATAAGTCCATCAGAGACACATCCATTCATTTTTTTCAATTACTTAGGGAGAAAATGATGAGGAAGACAAATCCCGACCATGGAGAATGAAAAATATGGGAGAACCTAAGTTTTTTAGAGAAACAGATAATGGGAGACCCAAATTACAGACCTTTTCCAGAGAAACAAAGAAACAAGGACCAAACCATGGACCCATAAGTGATCTACAACCTAGGAATAGATAAAAAATGGCAAAAAAGATTAACTGGGAACAAGACAGGAAAAATAAAGCGACAGAGGCCATAAATCGATAGATTTTCAAAGGCAAACTAGGGTGAGATTATTTTGAGCACCAACATCGGCTCCAACTCGGGGATGGGCATTCCTCATGAGTGCCAAAAGAAAAAAGGTAGACCAAGTGTTAAAATATTTATCAGGGAATAAATTCAATTTACAGAGCAGACAAAAAGAGCCACCTCCAAAAATGAAATAGAGAAACTAGTAAAAATAGGTCAGTGAGGACTAGAACAAACAAAAACACAAAATACAAGAGACAAACAACAAACTATACACTTTACACAATATTTTCTCTTGATTTAGTAGAATCAATCTAAGAAATGCTTCAAATGCCTGCCATTAATAGGCAGCTCAAGAAATTCACCATCTAAGTCCTTAAGGAAGAAGGTATGCTCACCAATCCTGATATCAATGGAGTAAGGGCCCATCCATGATGATTCAAACTTGTCATGCTTTTCCTTATCCTCATGTCTTCTATCCCATAGCAGCACAAGATCTCCAAAATTAAAGGCCCTGGGAGTGACCTTCTTGTCAAAACAATTCTTCAAATTCTCTTTGAACTTTATATGCCTCTAGTGTGATGCCCTCCTCCCTTCATCAAGCTCAACAATCTGGTTAATGCAAGCATCATAAGGACATACCTCTTGATCTTCTAGCTGTTGCATAAATTGATATGAAGAAAATTACATATGAAGATGCAGTAGGGCCTGATTCCCATATACCAACTCAAATGGACTCTTTCCAATGACCCTCTTGACAGTGATCCTATATGCCCAAACAAAAAACTTCAACTGTTCACCCCACTTTCTCTTGTTCTGTTCCAATGTTCTTCTGATGATTTTCGGCAATTTTTTATTAGTGGACTCAACTTGTCCATTTCCATGGGGATTTTAATTAGAGGTATATGTTAGGTTGATCCCATATTCTTTGTACATTTCCACCAAAGATTTATCTCTAAAGCTCATGGCATTGTCAGCAATAATCTTGACCGGTACCCCAAACCTGCATATGATATGGTTCAACAGAAAGTCCATTACTATTTGGTGTGTTGCTCTTTTGGTGAGGATTGCCTCCACCCACTTGGTGAAGTAGTCAGTGGCTACTAGAATCCACTTGTGACCAGCACTTGAAGGGTCTGAAATTTCACCAGCAAAATCCATTCCTCATTGCTTGGATGGGGCTTCAATTGATACATACTGGAAAGGAAGGGAATGTGAAGCTTTCAATATTCCTGAGAAGCGTTGGCAATTCTCACATATTCTAACCAAAAGAGTTGTATCCTTGAAGTGAGTTGGCCACCAATAACAAGCCCTCAGGATCTTATGTGTTGTGATTCTTATAGAAAAGTTCCCCCCACAAACTCTTCCATGGATATTAGCATTTATCTTGATGGGATTTTCCTCAGTAATGCACCTTAAGAGGACTCCCTTTGGGATTTTCCAAGCTAACCTAAAATTAGTGATGACATATTTTTGGGAAGACAACTTAAGGTCTCTCTTCTGGTTTCTACTTAAGTGCTTAGGGCATCTTAGGTGTCTGAGATAAAATATTACATCTTTATACCACTCAGAATTCATCAACCTTTCAAATACACTTCCCCTTTCTTCTTCTACCTCATTTACCTCAATATTTTGCAGGTTACTCTCATCCATAAGCTTAGCCAAGCCCAAACCTCTCACCAAATTCGTGGTTTTGATGTCCATATCATATTGTTGCAATTTGTTTGTCCATATACATCTTTTACTTGAGACCTCCATCTCTGACAAGATGTCCTTTACCATGGTATGGGGAACATAAGAAACAACCTTTGAACTTATAATATAAGGCCTGAAAACATTTTTTACCTTTACCAAGGAAAATTCATGCTTTTCCATAATGGTATACTTTAGTTCTGCACTCTACAATGCGTTACTGGAAAAGGCAATTGGCCTCTCAGGCCCTTCATCATCCTTTTGTAGCAGGAAAAAAGCAATAGTGTTCTCTGAAGCAAAAGAGAACAGTTGAAAAGGATTCTTATAATCTGGAGCCACCAGTACAGGTGTATGCTTAAATGCCTCTTTAATCACATTGAAAGCTTGGATGACAGCCTCCTCCCATTTGATGACCTAGTCTTTCTTCGGAATGGAAGTGATTGGAATGGTTGGTTCAGAGAAGTTTGATATGAATCTTCTGATGAAGTTTATCTACCTAAAGAAGGAATGAATTCCTTTCTTAGTCTCTGGGACTGG
Organism: Taxus chinensis; assembly: GCA_019776745.2. Taxonomy (NCBI): domain Eukaryota; kingdom Viridiplantae; phylum Streptophyta; class Pinopsida; order Cupressales; family Taxaceae; genus Taxus; species Taxus chinensis. The sequence goes on from CM034146.1 coordinate 799,363,329, forward strand.
GACCTTGTTAACGGCCTCCTATGACTCTTGTAGCAAAATTTCCCCCACAAACTCCTCCATGGAGATTAGAAATTATCTTAAGGGATTCTTCATTAGTAATGCACCTTAAGATGAATCCCTCTGGGTTCTTCCAAGCCAACCAATAATAAGTAATGACATATTTCTGGGAGGCAAAATTAAGATCCCTTTTCTGGTTCTCACTTAAATTCTTAGGGTAATATAAGTGTCTGAGATAAACAATTACATCCTTGAATGACTCAGAACTTGTAAACCTTTCACAAACACCTTCCATTTCTTCTTATACCTCATTTACCTCAATATTTTGCAAGTTTCTCTTAGACATAAGCTTAGCCAAGCCCAAACCTCTCACCAAATTCATGGTTTGGATATCTATATCATATTCTTGCAAGTTGTTCACCCACCTACATCTTTTGCTTGATACCTCCATCTCTAACAAGATGTCCTTCACCATGGTGTGGGGAACATAAGAAATCACTTTAGAAATTAGAATGTAAGGTCTAAAAACCTTTTTGGCTTTTGCCAAGGAAAATGCCTCCTTTTCCATGATAGTGTACTTCATCCCAGCCCACTGTAGGGCCTTATTGAAAAAGGCAATTGGCCTCCCATCCCCTTCATCATCTTCTCTATAGCAGGATAGAAGAAATAGTTTTCTCTAAAGCAAAAGATAATATTTGAAAGGGTTTCTTATAATCTAGACCTACTAGAATAGGTGCATGCTTTAGTGCCTCTTTGATCCCATAGAAATTTTAGATGGTAGCCTCCTCCCATTTGATGACCTGGTCTTACTTCAACATGGAAGTGATTGGAATGGTCAACTCAACAATTTTTGATATGAACCTTCTGATGAATTTTTATCATCCTAAAGAAGGACTGAATTCCTTTCTTGGTTCTTGGGATTAGGACCTTGCTAATGTCCTCTACTCTTTCTGGATCAATCATCACTCCTTGTGACACAATGTGAGCAATCAAATTTTCCTTCTGCATTCCAAAGTGGAATTTATTTGGTTTGAGTGACATGTCATATTCTATACATCTTATCAACATCTTCTCCAAGTGCAACAGGTGATCACTTCTCTTCCTGGAAAATACAGTTACATCATCTTGATACACTCCAATAAACTTGTTGATGTAACCAGCAAAAACCACATCCATTTCTTTTTGAAAGGTGGCCCCAACATTCATCAAACCAAAGGGCATCCTGGCATACACATATGTTCCCCAAGGAGTAGTAAAGGCTATCTATATCCTTTTTGATTCCTTCACCACAACTTGGTTATGACCAGAGAATCCATCCAAGGTGGAAAGCAACTCAGAACCAGTCACTAACTACATCATGTTCTCCATATTTGGTAAAGGATAATTATCCTTCATTGATGCTTTGTTTAGATTCCTTAGGTCCATAGTTAACCTAATATCACCATTCCTCATTCTTATTGGTACTAGGTTTGCAACCCAAGAAGAATATCTAGTGTTTTGAATAATCCCTCCATCTCTCAACTTATCCAGTTCCTCTTACATCTTGAGAGATAAGAGTGGGTTGATTAGCCTCCGTTTCTTCCCAAATGGCTTTCCATTAGACTCTAAGGGAATCTCATGTTGAAACAGGTCCTCTCTATATGCTTTTAGTTGAGAATAGGTCCAAGCCATGCAATCCTGGTATTTCTTCAACAATTGGATGTATGACTACTTCTCCTCCTTGTTGAGATTGATGCTTAACAAAATTTTCCTTGGCTTATCCTTTGTGCCAAGGTTAAACTCCTCAATATCCCTTAAGGCTTTCATGCATCTATTAGCAATGTGATCAACATTATCAAAATTAGACTCAAGAGCAACCAGTCCTCTAGGAACTGTATTGGTTTTTAGCTAGATGATGCCCATGCCAAACAAGGTTTCTTTTCCTTCTGTTTTACATACCATTGGCTCCAAATCAATACATTGATTAGAAAACTTTCCCTTGTTCTACATAAATCTTTTGATCTGAGCATCATCATCAAAAACCTGCCAATGTTTAATGTTGACAAGGACAAAAGGTTTTTTTGATACCCCAACCTCATATTCGCAATATGGGGACACTTTATAATTGTCAAAATGAGACCCAATACTGCAAGCATGTCTGGTAAACCATTGAACCTTCTATCATGATTCATGATGTTGAATGAATTAAACATCTCAATAAGATCCCAAACTACATGTTTATACTGTTTCATTCACTGATTCTTTGTGGCATATAACTTTCTAACTTGTTTTAGAATTAATTTTGAGTCTCATTTGACAATGATGTCCTTTATACCATATATCCAAGCAATTCTTAAACCCAACAATAGTGCCTCATACTCAACAATGTTGTTAATGCACACAAAGTTGAGTTTAAAGGAAAAAAACAAATTTTTCCTGACGAGGAGAAAGTAGAACAACACTAACACCATTCCCAAACTCAGAGCAAGCTCCATCAAATAATAGATTCCAAGGAGATCCCTCTTGTTCAAGACACCTGAATTCCTCAATCTTGTGCCCCTTTCCATCAGAAAATCCTAAAAATTTGTCAGCATCACCATTTGTCTACAATACTTCATAGGATGCATTGTTGGGATCCTCAATAAGATGCAACATTTTCTTTTCTCCGTACAACCTGACAAGGCTGCCTTCAATTTTAATGGTGGCATAGGACATATCCATTTGGACACTCCCACAAACACTACTAGCCCATTTTATTGACAGTAGCATGCCCCACTTGGCTGGGCAGTCAATGACGACAATATCAAGTTTTAAATTGTTACTTGGGTAAGTTGCAAGATGCACCACCAAACCCTTCACACATCCCACTACTGGAACTTATCTAGAATCCATGGTAGTGCACTTCCCATATGCTATTGTCAGTTTGATATTCAGATCATTCATAACTTCTAGAGGCATGACATTACATGATGCCCCTGAGTCAAACATGCAGTTGTGCAATAGTCTATCCTTAATGATCAAAGTGGTGAAGAATGGGTCCACATTCATCTGGGATTCCACCAATTATGTCCCAAAATAGACCTTAGGTGGTTCATATAGCTCCTCTAATGTTGGTGGTGTCTCTACTTCTTGAATGATTGGAGGAGTCTCCACAATATTTACATTTCTACTTAGGATAGTCTTCTCTTCTTTCAATCCCAAGTATTCAAATGCTCTCTTTTTTTCCTTAGGAATCCTAAGCAACTCAACAATTTGAATAGAGAATTTGATTTGACTTAAAATTTGGGCAATATCATATGGAACATTCTTTGGAAAGGCAGTATTAGAAGGAAAGAAGACACACTCATTAGGTGGTACAGAATTTTTTGATAACTTGGGCATGAGGAGGGATATGATTTTTGTTTACAAGTGCAAGGCTTTTGGTAGATGCCTCTTTCTTAGGAGCCTCTTTAGGAATGTTTGAAGGTAAGGGAACTTTTGTCTTGGATTTAGGCCATATCCCTTTGACAGCCTTACTTCTATTGTTATAGTCCTTCTCTTGAGCAACAACAACATTCATCAATAACTACCTATCTTCCTCAGATGGAATTCCTCCATCATAATTATTTATCATTAAAGTCCTTAAATATTCAAAGTCATTATTGGGAAATTTAGAGGCCTGTAGAGTATCTACTTCTAAAATATGAGAGGGAGGAAGAATAGGTACCCTATGAATGCAGTCCCAAAAAGTGGTAGAAGTACGGGCACTTATAACCTTAGTTGAAGTTGCACCTTGTTGTAAGCTTGTGGAACAACCCGTTATCTGACATCATCATCATTGTCATCAGCTTCTTCTTCTTCTTGCTGATCTTCTTCACAAGGAGCATGAGACATGAAACATGTGTCACACCAATCAATGACATTTGTTTCCTCCACAACAGTAACTCTGGCAGCCAAAGGATCAAGCATCATTCTATTTTCCCTACCTTGGGGCTTCCTGTTTCCAAATCCAATAGGTCCTTTACCTCTATCATCAAATCTTTGGTGATTTGTGTGCCTTTCTTCGCCTTGTTGTTTGTGTTGACATTTTGAGTTTTGCCCAATTCCCTTCTCATCCTAGAATAGTTTTTTAGGAAAATTCCTTAACAACCCCTTCCAAGGTTTTCAGAACCTCCTCCAAATCAACAGACTTGCTTTTTTGAGGATTTTCTGGGTTAACCAGCTTTACACCCTCCCTTTTTGGAGGATTTCTAATTGTATTTATGTTTTTCTCTATTTGTAAAGCCATGGTGAAGGACTACCTCAAATTTGTGGGGTTTTTGTCTCTTAAGTAATATGCAGCCTTTTTATCAAATGCATCAGAAGATTTGATCAAAAATGACTCATCACAAGGCCTTATCCTAATAGGAAATCTCTTCATGGTCTTATTAAAACTTGTGTTGAAATCATGTACTGAATCATTAGGATTCTTTTTGATGTTTTCAAATTCTGTCAAAAGAAACCTAGGGTCAGTTCCATCACCATACTAAAATCTAAATGCATTACTCATCTCAATCCAAGAATCAATAGAGTTATTTGGCAATGCTTTATACCAATCCCTATCATCTTCTTCCAAGGTATGGATAACCAACTTGATATATACATCTTCATGTTCAATCTCAAAATCTTCCATCATATTGATAAAAACATTTATATGTTGATCACCAGTAATAGAATTATTTCCTTAGAACTTTAGTATTCTTTTCCTTACATCTTGAGGCACTACATTTGGATATCCACCCATTCCCACAATATTTATAGGTCCAAAGGTGTTTACAAAATAAAACGGGGATCTGGGTGGGGGCTGGGCCATGTTGATTAAAGAAGGTGACCCTGGAGGGGTGAAAAATTGATAAGGGGTTGAGGGTCCTTGGAACACAGGAGTATAATTTTCAAAATGGATACCTACTAAAGGCCTTGTCTCTTGGAAATCCCTATTAACCTTAGAAAAGATAGGTGTAGAATGTGAAGCAAACCTTTCAAAATCAATTGAAGGCCCTTCTCCAGCTGGAGAATTCAATTCTATCTTTACAAATATTAGTAACAAATACGAATTTGATAGAGTTCTAAGACACTGGTTCTCGATAAAAATCAGATCAACAGGGAGTCGCCACAAAGGATTTCCACCTTAGTTGTGTAAATGCACTAAGTATGATCTGTCAAATGTATGTCAATACTAGAAATTAGAAATGGAAATATTCTAAACTTTCTTTCCCCAGATTTATCAAATGAAAACTAGTGCACAAGGTGTGAAAACTCAATTAACTACACATAGCACTTGGATCATACAAGAAGTGTTTTACCAGGGTCTAAATGTGAGCTGTAAGTCCTCTGTAATGTAGCCACTTAGGTGTTGGTATCCAAATTGATTCTCCCTCAAAGTCTGAGCAACATCACTAGTTTGACAGGAAGCTTAGAGAAAAATTAGATAATGATGAGTCATTTTGCAGTGAGGGATGAGATCTAAGTGGCTCTCTATCACTCAAATGTGGAGAAATGTATAGCACCCTCAAGAGGATTTGATCTATCCTCACTATTTTAGGTCGTGCCTTTCAACCAGTGTAAGAGGACCCTTTTGTAGCCTATTGTTTATGGAGGATATGGAGATATCCTTGCTAATGAAGAGGTTAAGGAGACCTTGGAGAAAATATGATCAATGAAACAAAATATAACTCTCACGAGTTGTCACTCTAGATAGTGGAGATATTTTCTGGGCAAGGTTCAGGGTACTAAAGACATTATAAATACTAATTTGTTTTTGTATGCTTTGGTAATGGAAACTATGCATTTTAGCATACATAGGACAAACAGGGGTAGTACATGTAGGATTAGTTGTTTTAAATGAATTTTGGTGGGAGGTGAGGCAACACGAACTTGGTTCATCGGATCCTTGATAAATATTACAAAATGAAAGGTTAGACCAACAAAATGCCACAGAATAGCCAAAATGTTTCTTTAACTAGAATATGTGCTTCAATGGAGGCCTAGATTAACACTTTTTCATACAATCTATGAGAATATAACATGAAGGTTTGAATTAGAGAACCCAAGAAAGCTTCAAGATCTAATCCAAATCATGCCTAAGGTACACCTAGAGGCTTATAAATAATCTCTATCAAACAGATGAAAGAGAAGTGATTTTAAATCATTTATTTCACTCCCAGATGAAGGCTCTTATGAGAAATGAAATTACAGATGCCACTAAAATGTCAAAAGGATTGAGACCTATGTGATTGAATCAGATTTTAATACAAGATCGCAATAGAAACAACAAAAACTACTCGCATACATTCACAAATAAAACAAACACATTTTGCTGAAGACAACACAAAATAACTCAAATTTGATAAAATCTATCAATAGAGGAAATTTTGTAGAAAAGTCTCAGAGCTTGTCAATGGCTGTACACTTGCAACCACCTCGACATGATCATATTTAAGACAAAAGAGATATACAATTTTCTCAAAAACTTCTAAAAAAGATGGGCTTTATCCAACTTTCTATTATAAAAATCAGTCCCGACCCCTAGCACTCCAACCATTTGCATAAAAAAATTGTGCCATGTATAAAATTTACAATAGATCCCCTTTCCCCCCTAAAAATTAAGATCTTGAGTGCTACCATTGATTTCCATGATCAAAATCATGATTCCTAGAATCATATCTATAAAAATTTGTCAAGTTCTCGAGGGGGTAGATCTCATCGAACATCTCTCGCATTTTACTCCTTCCTCTAATAGATCACTCTTTCTTAAAATTGGCAACCAATTCTGCCCCTAGTCTTTCAAATCTAGCTCATTGCATGCATTGGAGAAGAAAAATAGAAAATATGATCGACCACAATAGTAAGATGATTTTAATGGAGAAAGACATCTTCCAGATCTCCCCACCAAACACTGATATCAACATTAATTCCCCTCTCTATCTGGCGTGTAAGAGATACCAAGAAATCATGAAGACTCCCACTTCTAAACGTGTTTTAGTAAAAATGGGGGGAAAATAAAATTCAAACTCTCAGCTATCGTTGATCTTTACTTTGAATTTGGGCCATCCATGTGGAAGATTCAAACTTAAAAATAGACCCAGGGATTTCCCCTAATTTTTTATAACTTTTGGAAAAATGAAAAAAATTCACATTTTGTTCCACACCTTCACCCTTGAGAAATGAGCCTGACACATGTCCCAAGGTGGTTCCAGTGGAACAACGCTTCCCCTTTTATTTTTAAATATTTTCTCCCAAAAGGATTTTTTTCCAAATTTCCCTCGAGAGTCCGCACCTTTGATTTTGACCAGAGCAAGCATTGACCTTTCCTTTATTAGGTATATGGGCCATTTTGGCGTTTTTAGTCATTTGCATGTCAAGGGGAAAAAAATCCAAATTTCCCTCAATGGTCCACCTTCTTGCCACTTTGTCTTTTCAAACTGCCACATGTCACCATGGCGTACCTTTATATGTTCCCAAAATTTTGATACCTTGAACGAGCGTGGGCTCACCGTGTGTCCTCACCCAAAAAAAATTTGTTTGATGTCGTGAAGCTCAGCGGAAGTCACCAAGTGTCATACTCCAAGGTAGTCTCCTTTGTCCATTGAAAAGTCCAAGCAAAATGCAAAGTGAACAGAGGCCTTCAAGTGTCCTCTTGGCGCTACTCCAAGGCCAAACCAAAAACTAGATATTCAAACGTTCATCGTGCCTCCACGTGGACACATTTTAAGTTGAGGCAATTCATAGAAATTTTGAAGTACCTAGATGATCCAAAACCAACCAAAAGGTACCATGTTCCCTATCGATGAAAGGATGTAAATTTGACCAGGAGAAACACTAGTCAAACCGTAAAATAAATAAAAACGATCATTCGAGCCTGAAAATGAAAATTTCTCCCAGGACAAAGAACTTAGAAGTGCTACAAGCCTCAAAGAAGTCCATCAGAGACACATCCATTCATGTTTTTCAAGTACTTAGGGAAAAAACGATGAGGAAGACAAATCCTGACCATGGACAACAAAAAATAATGGGAGAAGAAGAGTTTTTTAGAAAAATAGAGAATGGGAGACCCAAATTACAGACCTTTTCCCGAGGATCAAAGAAACAAGGAGAAAACCATGCACCCACAAGTGATCTATGACCCAGGAACAGATTAAAAATGGCAACAAAGATTAACCAGGAACAACATGGGAAAAATAAAGTGACTGAGGCTAAAAATTGATAGATTTTCAAAGGCAAACTAGGGTGAGACTATTTTGAGCACCAACAAGACCTTCTTAGAGATAAACTAAACATTAGAACTCTTGAATATTCAAAACACACCTTGATCTTAACTTAGCTAAATTTCTCCATTGTAAGGAAAATTCACCTCTTTAAGCTATGTAGTTATCCATCTAGACTTGATGCCATTGTAGTACCATATTTTATGCTCTACATCTATCAAAGAACCTCTCGAGAAACTTCTTAATAAATTAGTACCTTTAATGTTTTGTCTTTTTACTGATCAAATAAACTTGCATCCCAACATTGAGGACACATACCTATACATAGTTATCAAATTATCTTTTCGCCTTGTCCATTTTCACTCAATTTCCATTATAGACATGTATCTTTTCATGCCATACCTTTGTAAACCTTCATACCTTCATTATCCTTTTGAGAGCACATGTGTACTATAAGAATTAAATGTTAGAATCTTGAAGACATTGAATATTCATACACATACAACTTTGATAAGCTTACTGACATTCTTTACATGGTTAATAATTATATTCCAAATCAAACACAATTTTTTTTTATGAACCAACCATCACTCCATATCACTTTCCTCATCTGACTTAACTTCATGATTGATTATCATTCACACTTGATATTTCTTGAAAGTAACATGATGAAGACCATTTGAAGTACTCAACTAGGCATCAATCGTAAAATTTATAATCTCTTCACAGATGTTCATGGCTTCGAATTCCACCTTAGAGCTCAAGCTTTTTGTTTAGAACTATCACAGACAAATCTCTTTGGAGCCAACAACCATCATCTAGAATTTAAAGAAGTACAATAGAGGTCATCACACATTATTATGAGTCTTCAAACTCTCGATTGGCCTAACATGTCAACACATGTTCCAATAAAGGTATCCTTTATGACTAAGATAAAAAAGAATCCTTAGACTGATGAATACATTCACTTTCATCTACAAACTGAGAAACACTCTCTCATGATGATAACACCAATTTTACAACCTTGACATCTTCAACAATGATGAGATTTGAACAATATGAAAATAAATCGATATAGAGCTCATGATGAAGGAGAACTTACATTGGACACGATATATACTATATGGAATCACCACTTACAAACCTTGCATTTATTTAATGCCATCATGCTTGAACTAAAATATTATTTTTACTTATCATGACGAAATTTGATATTGACAAACCTCATAGCACTACTTTGACACATTTGTGATATGAATAACTTTTATAGACCTCGAACCCTTAGTGTCAGAACATGATACTCCTAACAACTTTTTTTTAAGCACACATACCTTTAACATACAAAAAAGTCTATAGAGAAGGGAATTTCAACACCTAAATGATACTTGTTTCTAATGCTAATGAACTCAAACATGAATGATACGATCTTAATCCCTTAAAAATAAGATACTTTCATAACATGGACTCACAAAGGACAAAAAAAAATCAACACCTCCAAGGACTTAAGGACTCAAAAATTTAACTCTAAAATATCAGATTCCTATCAAAAAAAGATTCAAAATGAATGAGAAGAGTCACTTTCCATACCTTATCACTTTAGAGGTATCCTAGAGTTCTAATTTCTTCAAAGTTTTCTGCACTAGAGCTTGAATGGCTGATAGACACATAAGATCTTCTTCAAAAATTTTAAACTTGATTCCTTGGCTTGATTTTGGCTTGAGAGACTTGTCTTCCATCATGATGGCACTAGAACTCTCCTTGAAAATTTTTATTGGAATAGGCTTCATTATGTGTATTTTATACTTTGAGCCAACTCCCTTGACATTTTTTTCTTGAATAACATCCTTATTGACCATAGGAGAAATCTTTACAATGAACTTGCTCTTTCTTTGAAAAAAAACTTGCTATATGACCAGGTTTTTAACAATTAATTCAAAAAAATCCTTCTTTCATCTTGTCTCAAATAAACTAAGATCCATCCACAATCATTTTCCCTATGACCATACTCACAACATGAAAAACATTCACCTTTCAAGAGATCTTCACAATTCCTAGGAGACCTCCTTTTGAAATTTCTAGATTCATGACAAAAATCATGACAAATAAATAAATATCCATTAAAGGAAGTACCATAACTCATATAATTAGGTTTCCTAACAAGGTTATACTTTCTTAAATCAGTCTTCTTAGTCACCTTCTCATTTGATTTGGAACTTGGACAACCTTTACCATCACTTTCCTTTTGCTTTCCGTTGAACCCTAGGATAATCTTGGCATTTGAGGCTATTTGATATTTTAAAATCCCATCAAGAACTTCAAATATCTTCTCAATCCTCTCATACATCCTCAACATACCATATGCACTCTCCAAATCTTATTCTAGAGCTTTCAATCTCTCTTCATACCTAGAACAAGTGTCATCTTTCTCACTTACAGATTTTGAGATGCTTTCAGCCTGTGATTCCAAACCCTTAATGGATTGGCCATGATCTATCTCCATGTCCTTAATATGAAGTTGGTATCCATGAATCATTTCAACTAAGATACTTCATTCCTCTTCCTTAATGCTTCTTCAACATCTAAAGACTTACCCATTTCTTTTGCTTCAAACGATCTCCTTTAAGTTGTTAAACTTGCTTCACAAGGACCTTCTCTGATACTAAATTTTGGAATCACAAGGGAATGAGAGGGGGATGACTTAGTCCACTATAATATTATTTAATTTCCACTTATCCTTGATTATCATTCATACTGTTTAAATAAATTAATCAATCATATTTGTGTTTACTTAGGCATTAAAACAACCATACACATGAGAAAGAACAATAAAGTACACATGAACACCAAAATAATTTGGGAAGCCCTTAAGGGGAATAAAACAACTGAAACATAAAATTTATATAACCATTATTGAAATTTAGTGAGGCACCTACCCCGTAAGGAGCACTAACCCCTAGTTTAGTAGAGCACCAACCCAACAAGGAATACCAACCCCTAATTTAGTGAAGCACCCAGTCCAAAAGGATGATATAACGACCTAAGATAACTAAGAAACAACACATACATCTAATGATAATTTGATATTTTTTTTTTGCCACAACTGATGGAGATCTCTAATTTAGCTCACACAATCTTATTCAAACCCCCACTCAACTATATTTCTCTTTCTTCCTTTTAGACACCTTATTTTGCTTCTAAATTTGTGCACATATACCCTCAATGAGTATTAAAATAGTCACACACATTATGAAATATGAAATCATGCATTAAACACTCCTTTACATCCTTAGGAAGGTAACACTTTTCCCTCTTAAAATACTAGTTAGAATTTGAACTCAAAATCTTACTTTATATACATTTCATCCCACCAATATCAATGAGGTTAGTCGTAATCATTTTTCACGGATAATACATAATAATAAAATCTGATTACATGAATAAAATATGACCCATATAGGTCGTCCAAACTAAAAACCACTCATCATGCACCAAAAAGGCTCAAAACCCCATCACTAGGATGAGTATAATCCACTAACACAAAAACCATGCTTATTAAATATCTAAAATTCACCAAAAACTGATTAATATGAAATTTAAACATCAACCATGGTCACAGTTTAACTTAAACCAATAAAATAAATCATACTATGTGCGCACAAGCTCTGTCCTTAACTAAATAAATGTTTCTCATACCCTTTCTTCACCTTTGATCCTCAACATCAACCAAGAAAAAATCACCTATTGCATGTGATAAGTATATGTAATCCTTAGGAACTATTGTATCAAAATCAAAGCACACCCGAATGTCCTCCGATCTATCAGTGGGACATCCGATGTGACTGCACAAGATTGGACCATCTCTCAAGATGTGGGACTTGCGAACTTGAGATGGCCCAATGAATAAAGTCAACTTCCTCTTCCTAAACTACTTGCCAAAAACTACTCTAGTGTAGGAAAACTATCTAATCCTAATCTAACCTTCCAAGAAGATAGGGAGAGAGAGAAATACATAAGAAAAGAGCCTACAGTAAGTGGTTATACACTAGAAAAGGAAGTGGCTAATCACAAATCCAACTGCATGAAATGTAGAGAGGTGAGAAATGGAGAGGATGGAGAGATGCATCATAGACCAAAGATGAATGTCACACAAAACACCACTTCAACCCATTAAGCACAACTCTAAAAACCTATAATAGACACCAGAAGTATGCACAATATACCTTGCAACGATGAGAGGCGAGAAGAGACAATAAGATAAGCAAGGATGGACAAAATGCATCACGAAACATATTTTATTGCTCCAAAAGTTCACACGGTACACCATTAGTGGGAAAGGGGAAATAAAATGCCATTACAGAGCCAAGAGAGGAGGCTTAGACTCTACATTCTACCCTAAGGAAGAAAAGAGAGAGGGGGCAGGAGAGAAATAATGACCAACCTCTAAAAATATGCACCTCCTTTACAATATATAGAAGAAAGAGAGAAGGAGAGGGAAGAATTGAATCTTTCTTCAACCACCCTAAGATATGTATTGAATTCACCTATTCCAACCACCCTAGAAGCATTAAAATTCACTTACAACAATGATGGGTTCCCTGATAGAGTCCATGCCTTCACGTGTTGTTCCTTGCAGGGCAAGAAGGAGGTTTGTCCTTCATTATGGCGGTAGGTGAGAGACTTGATAGCCTCGAAATGGCGGACTGAACATGATGGTGGCATGGGTGAGAAGATGATGCTGAGAGTATTCCAAAATGTCCTTTCCCGCTCGAATCCAAGGTTCCAATCGAAAGATATGGTTGTCTGAAGATCATGGTCACGGGCTCACAATATTTAAAATAGTCCATCTGTGCAAGACCCATGTGGCACCCCCGTATGCCTTGAGATTTTTCCCCCTCCTTTACACCCTTGAAGAAGCACCGAAATGACACGTGGCACCTTCCACAGCCTTCTCTGTTTCTTTTGTGTTTTCCTAAGACCCATCTTGTTCATAGAGACACTATGCCTGACCCGAGAAATGTGGAGAATTTGTGCTCATTTGGAAATTGCCCCCAGATTTTACCTTTTAAATTACATGGACGAGGCACGTGGCAAGTTGGCACATGTTTGGGGACCACCTTTGGATTCACCTCTTGAAAAAACACCGAAGAGACACGTGGTTCCTTTCGAGGCTTTTCTCTGTTTCTTTGCGTTTTGGCTAAGTCCCTTTTGTTTAGCGGGGCCATTTGTTTGACCCTTGACACGTGGAGGCTCACCGCACATTTGGGACTTGATTTTGGATTCTCCACCTGAAAGAGCATCGTTGAGACACATGGAGACTTCTGTTAACTCTTTTATACTTAATTGATTCAGCCTGCTCTGGCCCATTTTTTTACTCTGGCCACATGGCGAGCCTGCGCTTGTTTGGGGACCGCCTCCAGATTTTAACCTTGAAGTTACACCGAGATGACATGTGGAGGCTTCCACCGGCCTATCCCAAGCTTATACTTTTCAACGGCCAGTTCTATTTCCATTTCAGACCTGGGACACGTGGAAAGTTGGCGCTTGTCTAAGGGACCGCCTTTTGCTTCGACCCTTAAAGGTGCGTCGATGAGACATGTTGCACCTTCTGTGACTCTACTCTACCATTTCCTCATGTTCTGCCTAAGTCCCTTCTGTTTGACGAAGGATTTATGTTTGACCTGAAACATGTGGAGGCTTCCTGCTCATTTAGAGACCTTGTTTGGACCTGACCTTTGGAGGTACACCGATTGGACACGTTGAGGCTTCCGTTGCCCTGAGACTTTTCAATGGCCAATTTAAATTTTTGAGACTCTGACCATGTGGAGGGCTGGTGCTCACTTGGGGTCCTCACTTTGGATTCTGCCCTTGGAATCGCACCGATGAGGCACATGGAGGCTTCTGCCGACCCTCTTATACTTAGTTGATTAAATGACTGGCTTTGTCCCTTTTTTGGACCTTGGATACGTGGAAGCTCCACGCACAGTTTGGAACCCACTCCGTATTTTTCCTTTGAAGTTACGCCGAGTTGACACGTGGCACCTTCTGTGAGTCCTTTGACTTTGGTACGACCGTTGAAACTTTTTGAGGTTCTGACCACGTGGAGGGTTGGCGCACATTTGGGACCTACCTTTTTGATGTAACTTTTGGAATTGCACTAAGATGACACATGGTGCCTTCCACGATTCTTTTGTTCAGCCTCGAGTCGACTCGTATGGGATGAAGTCTGAAAACTTTGAGCCCTTGCTCCGGTTTTCTATTGTTGAGCATATGGTTTCCTTTGATGTCGTTGGCCTCCTTTGTTGACCATGCCTGCCCCTCAGATTTGGGATCAATTACGAGCTCGTAGGTCTGAACCGCCCCTTCCATTTTTCTTCTGTGTGGGGTCGTGTTTGATCAATTTTGTCGGGGGAAAAAATTGGGATAACAGTTTGGTGACTCATGGGGACATCTGCCTTCTAGATGAAAAGACCAGTAGCCTTGGAAGTATCCATTGGGCATGGAGTCATGAATGATAGTTTGATAAACACAAATCTGACCCCTAAGCCACTTGAAACACCACTAAAACTGGAGCTAGTCTCACCAAAGGCCATTTCCAGTGCACTGTGCATGAGCAACAAAACACCACAACACACTATGTACAAAATTGGAAATCATACACACCCCAAGTGGGATATGCAGAGTGTGTACAAGCACTTCTTCTACTGAAAGAAAATCTACTCCTACTCCTACACTAACCAGAGAAAAAGGGGACTCAAACAAATCTTGCAACTGGCAGGGAGAAGTAGCTTCCTTTTCTCAAAAGGGGCAGCCATGCAAATGATTTGACACTGAATATGGCTGCTTGTATGAGTGAAAAAATGACTATAATCCGATCCTCCACCCAAATCATCAAGGTGTAAAATGGAAACAATATAAATACCTCTTTTAGTTGCTTTGTATTTGGATTGAAGAGGCATTGCAGCTGATCCTTGGTACTTTGATACTCATCCTCATGCTCAAGAGTAAGCATGACTGGTGTTGGCTTCTCCCTTAGCTCCAATGAAGCCAAGTACCTAATTGGGCACGGTTTGATCCGATGGATGTGCCCATTGCTTTGAATTTCAACTCCAAGAGTGGAGTCTTCTTGTTGACCTTCCTGGGTGGATGGTGTGGAAGAGATGATGACATCCTCTTTCTCCTTCCCTTCCTTCTCCTGTGAAGAACATGGAAGATTCATATCTTCTAGCCTTGGTTCCAGAGGGCTGTTAGAAGTGCAGATTGTTGTCCTTGAATACTCTCCTTCATGACATCATGCTCATGTGCTTGGAAGGTGAATGATGGAGGAGAAAATTATGTGATCTCCATGGGATCCTCTCCATTAAAGCAATCCTCCAAGTCAAACAGATAATCTACCTCCTTGTTGTCCCGTTGCATGTGCTCAACCTCCTTTAGGGTGTTCTCCTGATCTGTAATTTGATCACCATGGTTCACCTCATCCTCAAACATGAAATTTGAAAGCTCAAAATCTTCTTCGACATTAGATCTTGAAGGGGATGAAGTGGGAGGAAGAACTAAAGGTTCTTCTGTGGCTTTCTTCGCATTTGGAGCCTCTAAAACTACATGGTTCTCCTCCACAGTCAGAATGTACTCCTCTTCCTTTGGATTTGGAGTAGCTCCTTCCCACGATTGTGTTGTACTAAAGCTTCCACCACTTGTGGCTTGACCTCAGCCTCCTCCATAGGATTAACCAACAAGGGGATTTTTGTAATCCCAAACTTGAGAGCCAAGCTTACTAAGTTTTTGGTCATTTCTTCTTTTCTTGGCTCTTCTTCTTATTTCTCTCCTTGACTGGTTTTTGGAGTCTCTCCCTAACATGGACTTGGGAGAGTAGGAAGAGTGATGGATGGGATCTCCACTAGTTGTTTCCTTGTTTGTGGTGGAGGGGAAGGTATTGCTTTTGGCTCTTGTGGAGGGGACTTATATTTAGAAGGGAAAAGGGAAGAGGAAATAAGATGAGATGGAAGACTAGGGGATGGAGAAGGGAATTCAACAGATGGGAAGCTTGGAAATTGAAGCTCAGGTTGAGATGGTGCTGCTTGGGGAGTGAAGAGAAAATTACCAGATGATGGTGTAGGACTTACCCGTTGATAAGGATCCCTGACACCAAGTTCGTAGGCCTCTATCTCCTCAGCCCATTGTGCAAGTTAGGGCATCATCTCAATCATGAAGTCAAGCTTCTCCTGCAGGATGTAGTCTCATGGAAAAGGGCCGACCCATGGATAAGGTGCCATGCAACCAATCCTGAATGCCTTCATTTGTGATGTGGCCCTTGATTGTACCATACATGCATATGATTTTTGAATCTTCTCTTACAAATCAACATTCTCCATGTAGTTGATTTCACTGCATGCATATCCCTCTTGCTAGGTTCCATAGCTGAACTGATCCTAGTACTGCTCATAGGGGTAGCCATAGTGATTCTGAATCTGATCATAATGTTGATTCGGAGGAGTCGTGAAATACATTGGAGGTGGAATGCATTGTTGTTGCTGCAAGTGTGAGTTCCAATTTGGGAATGAAGTAATTATTACAAAACTTCATGGAATGGGAGATGTTGAAATATGTGGAAGGAATAATGGATGGGAAGAAGGTTTGAAACTTAGAGGATGGGTTGTTAACCGGATGGAGTCGTCATATGTGCTTTGCATGTGCCTCAAAAGGCTGAATCTCACTAAGATCACATCAAATTGATGAAATGAAGTGGTAAGGTCCTTCAGAATCTTCCCACTGACCATGCCAAAACTGTTGATGCAAAATCACAACACCCCTGAATGGCCTAGGATTTGAGTGGGGCATTCGGTGTGATTGCATAACATGGGACCCTCTCTCAAGCTGTGGGAATTACAAACCAGATATGGCCCTCTGGAGAAAGTTGGCTTCTTCTTCCTAAACTACCTTCCATAAGCTACTCTAGTGCAGGAAAACTATCTAATCCTAATCTAACCTTCCAAGGGACCAGGGAGAGAGAGTGCATGAAAACAAATCCTACACTAAGCGGTGATACACCAGAAAAGGAAGTAGCTGATCACAAATCCAACTTCCTAAAATAGAGAGAGGTGAGAAATGGAGAGGATGGACAGATGCATTACAAACCAAAGATAGAGTTCACACAGAACACCACTTCAAACCCATTAAACACAGCTCCCAAAATCTACAATAGACGCCAGAAGTATGCATAGTATACCCTTCAATGATGAGAGGTGAGAAGAGACAATAAAATAAGCAAGGATGGACAAAATGCATCACGAAACATATTTTATTTCTCCAAAAGTTCACACACTACACCATCAGTGGAAAAGGGACAATAAAATGCCATTACAGAGCCAAGGGAGGAGGCTTAGACTCTACATTCTACCCTAAGGAAGAAAAGAGAGAGGGGGCAGGAGAGAAACGATGACCAAACTCTAAAAATATGCACGTCCTTTACAATATATAGAAGAAAGAGAGAAGGAGAGAGGGAAGAATTCAAATCCTACTTCAACCACCCTAAGATATGCATTGAATTCACCTACTCCAACCACCCTAGAAGCATTGAAATTCACTTGCAACAATGATGGGTTCCCTGATAGAGTCCATGCCTTCACATGATGTTCCTTACTGGGAAAGAAGGAGGTCTGTCCTTCATTATGATGGTAGGTGAGAGACTTGACAACCTTGAAATGGTGTACTAAAACATGATGGTGTTGGGTGAGAAGCCGACACTAAGAGATTTCCAAAATGTCCTCTCCTGCTCAAATCCGAGCTTCCAATCGAAAGATATGGCTATCTGAAGATCAGGGTCACGAGCTCATAATATTTAAAAGAGTCCATCCGTGTAAGACCCATGTGTCACCCCCGCATGCCTTGAGATTTCACCCCCTCCTTTACACCCTTGAAGAAGCTCCGAATTTACAAGTGGAACCTTCCGCGGCCTGCTCCATTTCTTTTGCATTTTCCTAAGTCGCATGTTGTTGACAGAGACACTATGCCTGACCCGAGACACGTGGAGACTTCACGCTCATTTGGAAATTACCCCTAGATTTTACCTTTGAATTTGTGCGGACGAGGCACATGGTGAGTTGGCACATGTTTGGGGACCACCTTTGGATTTCTCTCTTGAAAGAGTGTCGAAGAGACATGTGGCTCCTTCCGCGGCTTTGCTCTATTTCTTTATGTTTTGGCTAAGTCCCTTTTGTTTGGCAGTGCCATGTGTCTGACCATTGACATGTGGAGGCTCAACACACATTTGGGATCTGCTTTTGGATTTTCCACCTGAAAGAGTGCCGTTGAGACACGTGGGGTCTTCCGTTGACTCTCTTATACTTAACTGATTCATCCTGCTCTGCCCCCTTTTTTTACTCTGGCCACGTGGCGAGCTTGCACTTGTTTGGGGATTGCCTCCGGATTTTAACCTTGAAGTTGCACCAAGATGACATGTGGAGGCTTCTGTCGGCCTGTCCCAAGCTTGGAATTTTCAATGACTAGCTCTATTTCCTTTTCGGACCTGGGACACGTGGAAAGTTAGGGTTTGTCTAGGGGACCGCCTTTTGCTTTGACCCTTGAAGGTTCACCGATGAGACACGTGGCACCTTCTACGGCTCTGCTCTACCTTCCTTATGTTCTGCCTAAGTCCCTTCTATTTGACAAAGGCTTTATGTCTGACTTGGGACACGTGGAGGCTTCCCACTCATTTGGAGACCCTGTTTGGACCCAACCTTCAGAGGTGCTCCGATTGGACACATGGAGGATTCCGCTTCCCTGAGACTTTTCAATGGCCAATTTAAATTTTTGAGACTTTGATCACGTGGAGGTTTGGCGCTCACTTGGGGTCCCCGCTTTGGATTTTGCCCTTGGAATTGTGCCAATGAGGCACGTGGAGGCTTCCGCCGACCCTCTTATACTTAGTCGATTAAACGGCCAGGTTCATCCCTTTTCTTACCTTGGACACATGGAGGGATGGCATGATTTTGGGGTCTCTCTTTGGGTCACATCCTTTGAAATTGTGTCGATGAGACATGTGGCACCTTCCACAGGCCCCTTTATACTTAGCCGATTTGGGTCTTCTCCACTTTCTCCATTTTGGCTAGGTCCCTTCTTCTTCTTTAGGAGTGAATATGTTGGGTTCTGGATATGTGGAAGCTCAGTGAACATTTGGGACCTACCCCTATATTTTGACTTTGAAGTTACACCAAGATGACGCATGGAGGTTTTCATCAGTTTTGGCTTTTTCAATGGTCGACTCTATCCCCTTTTTGAATCTGACCATGTGGTGAGCTGGCACTTGTCCATGGACCTGAATTAGACCCTGATCCTTAGAGATGCGCCATTAGGGCACATGGAGGATCCCACTACCTCTTCGGATCCTCCCTCTTCCATACTTAGCCGATTTAGGGCCTTGAGTGAACACTTCCTTATTGGGTTCAGACCACGTGGAGGCTTCCGTTGACCCTGCTACTTGGCTTTGAGTCGACTCATGTGTGAAGTTTGAAAACTTCGAGTCTTTCTCTAATTTTTCCTATTGAGCCTCTAGTTTCCTTTGTGTCATTTGGCCTCATATTTGACCCTTCTCTTCACTTATTGTGCCCATTTTCCCCTTAGGTTTGGGATCAATTGTGAGCCAGTTAGACTGAAATGCCCTCTTATATTTTCTTCTATACAGGGTCGTGTTTGATCAATTTTTCCCCGCGGGGGTAAAATTTGGATAACATGACCAGTAGATTACATCCATGCATGTTATACATCATGAAACATCCACATGTTCAAACCACATGTACCTTCCTCTTCTCCAAATCTTACTTCCTATAAACCTATTTTACAAACTCAACTAGTTTACACCCTTTCTATCACTTTCAAGATCTCTAAATTCCTTCACTAGGAACAAAATGCATCCCTCTTCACTCTACAACTTATATAAAGCATTAACTCATTCTACTCATGCCTGAACCACTTGAATTTTTCAGCATTATAAAACCTATCTAGAAGTCTAACATACCTTATTCTTCACAAATTTATCTATAAGACCTAATAAAATTAAGTCACCAATCCACAAAATGTATACCACTGTAAATATATCATAATCACCTTTTTATAAGATATTATAAATCATTCCAACTCTAAGTGGAAGGCTTTCAAAAAATCTAATCTCTGCAATTTGTTTCTTCTGCCTTCTAGGTATCAAGAACTTGACATGGGGTCGACATACTCCATCACCCCAAAAAACACTTCCATAGTTGACCAAATCATGTAACAACCCTTAGACATAATTCCTAAGATATTTGAAACCTTCATCAATATTTAATAACTCATAATCATCAACTTTCCTTATATAGCCACTTAACACCCTACTAGAACAAACATCATACAGATTTGACCTTTCAAATATTAAGTCATAAATTTTGCATACCTTAGCCAAATATCAATTTTTATATACTAATGGAATAATATCTAAACCATATTACAAAACCAACTTTAATGGAGTCCTAAATCCACATATACCTCCTGCAATTGTAATTTATACCATAGAATACTAGAAACTACTCCAAAAACTAATCTTCATAAATACCTCGAACACTTTTCCATTTTTTCACCTCAACCTTGACTTGAAACAATCATGGACACCTAGAACAATACAAGGGATAAAAACAATGTCAATTTATTCTTCATCATTATTGGAGAACTTTTCCTTAAATTATAACTCATTAGAAACTAGAAAATTCAGGACGGGCCCACATATCTCAACATGCACTACTATACCTTTCTAGAAGGATTTAAGATTCATTTACAACATCCAATAATCACTTTTTCAATAACAATCAACATAATCTCTTGATACTCACTTTTCTCCAAGCTACTCTTAGCTAGGGTTTAGCTAGGGTTTCAAACCACTTTACCTTATTAACAATAATTCATAAAAATGTGAATATAAAAACACATCATTATTTTGGATAATCCTTATTATTTCAATGGAAAAAATATACCCAAAGATCATTGGGTCCCATGAAAAAACATACAATTCACAATGAGCATCAGAAAGTCAACTTTTGCTTTAAAATCACATTGTAACTTACCCACTTTTGTTAAAACTTACATATCTTGAAATTCCCATTATAAAATGACATGAAAATGGTCATCAACCATCATGAAAATATGTGGTACTAGTTCATGTTCACCACATCCCAAATATTTTTAAAACTCTCTAGCCATAATGACTTGCCCATGCCAACATGCCTGTTTATCACCTTCTTCCTTCCTAAGGACCCTGAAACATCTCCAAACCACTAACTACTGACCTAAAAATTACCATAAACTAGAGGTAAACTACCACCATGATACTACCATGCTAAAACAATATTTATTGGTTTCAAATATCACACCTCTTGCTATTTCTACATGATTTAGGGCCAGAAAACAATCCTGGAATGACCAGACTCAGCCATGTAACCTGATGAACTAACCATACTAACCAAATGAAAAATCTTAAACCCTTGTAACATACCTCATGCAAAATGTAAGACATCAATATAACCTTTAATTCACTTAAGATATAACAAACTATGACTCTACCTAGCTAACCAAGCTCTAGGGCCTCTTAAGACTTAACCAAAATATACACTACCAATCAATCTTCATGTTTGGCACCTCATTCACACCTCATGGAGACTCACATGACCTCATGAAAAAAATTTCCATCAATGGAGTTGACATAAATGACCAAAAAAACACACAACGCCTAACATGGATGATCCATTTTGATATCCATGTTACATTCAAACTTTGCACCATAAGCATCCTTTATGTCAAAATACTCAAAAATTTGATCTTTCATGTGTTTGATCATCTCCATTTCATTTGTAATCAAATACATGTCAGTCATATAGAGAAATATTATTTTAAAAATATCCCCTCCTTTAAATTACACAAAAGGATGCACCTTACGTCGTTCAACTTTGAGTTTATGAACACATCTATGAAAATACATATTCCACATTCTAGGGGATTAAATCAAACCATACAAGGACATTTTTGAACAATTTTTTTTTTCTTCATGAAATATTTCTTCCTCAAGCTCCCCATTTAAATATGATATTTTAACATCCATGTCGTCCATATTCATATTTTTTCACTACAACAATAGCGATAACAAATCTTATACAAATCAGTTATTCAACAAGAGAGAACACCTCATTAAATTTAATCCCCATAGCTTGATAGAGTACTTTTGAAACTAAGAAAGCCTTATATTTCTATAAATTTCTATATGTGTTAAATTTCTTCTTCAAAACAAATTTGGAACCCATTAATTTTCTTCTAAGACGTAGATTTACCAAGTACCTTATATCATTCTTCATCTCATACCCCATTTCCTCTTTCATATCCTTTATTCAAAACTTTAATTTAATCCAAGAGGGTTCATTAAATTTCATTAGATGTTGATTACCTATCATTGATAATAGAAAAATAAATGGTAATCAGAAAGGCTAAAATTATGAGGTGCTCTTTTTACTCTTACCAACCTTCTAAGTCCAAAACTACAACTATCATCCATATTTACTTATCAATTTCACCTTGTTATTATTTAAAAATTTATTATCTCTCGAAGACAAATTTCTATTGAGTTTTATTGACTGCCCTTCATTAAATCATTGAATCCAAGATGACATTACGTCAAGATGACTTGATTAGTAAAACTATCAACTCTCATAATCTCTCCTTGATACCGTGGTGAGATCACCTTTTGATATTTTAACTTTTATTTTTTTAAATCTTAAGTTGTATATTCCAAATCTTTATCTAAAATGTATTTCATTCCATGTTATTCCCTTAAATCAACATTTCAGTTGTAGAAAGCATTTTTTATTCATGCATTCCAAATCTTGTAATCTTCAAAACGTTTCCATGCCCAAAAAAGATACGCATTTTATGCATTAGTATAATTTCATTCTCTTGTCCTTTAGGATATGTATATATGCTTCAAAATAAATTGATGTTACATATTAAATAAATGGATCATTTCTCCATCCAAGCTTCCTATGGGGTCTTTTTTGGAATCACAATCACTGAGGTGGGTGGGTGAATCAGTGTTTTAAAAATTTTCATTGAATCACACATGCACATCCATACACCATTAAGAATTATGAATCATAGACAATGCTCATACAATCATACACATGAGAAATATAGTACACACAAGATGTACGTGGTAAACCCTCAAGGGAAAGAAAACCCACTAAAACCTCTACATTTATTACACAATAAAAATATTTCTTTAATAAAAGCACCCACTTCACAAGGATAACCAACCCCACAAGGAGCATCAACCCCTATTTATTAGAGAACCAATCCTATAAGGAGGATATAACCCCCCAAGATTAATAAGCACCCACTTAGCCACTTGACTATGAAGATCATTGAACTGAATTTTTTTTTATCAAAAAATGATGACAAGCATCCTTGAACTACTTTCACTCATATACATCTCAAACCATTCCTTCTCCTTACTCGCTCATAACATGTGCCAAAGTGTGTTTATTAGGTCATATCACCTTCAAGTAAAACCTCTCTTTGATTGTTATATTTCTGTGGCAATTATTTTTCTCTTCCCTGATTCCCTTTAATCCCAAAAACACATCTTCCTTATCCGCTCTTATCTCATTACACTCTCTATCATCTACACTAGATTTGGCCTTGTCCTGCCTTCTATTTATATAAGTTACATTCCCAAAACTGTCTATGTTGACCATCATGGTATATCATTTAAAACATAATAGGAAATTTTACATAAATTTTCAAATTACAATATATGACCATATAGGTCAGCATAAGCCATTACAACACAATACTTCTTAACTAGGCCTAAACATTAGGTCTACACCTAACGGTAACAATTAGAACTTCATCGTCACTCAACATACTCACAAAGGAACTATACACTCCTAGAAACCTCATCAACTTCTTAAAAAAACCATCTCCATACTTGTACACCTCTGTAATGTCCAATCTCAATGTGGACCACTCCTATAGGCTTGCTCCTCTAATTATGTCTATGTACCTAATTAACCAATCTTCAAAAGTGAAAAAGTTAGCTCACAAAGAACCTCACTAAGGAATATATGGAACATTTATGGAAACATATTGACCTTAGGATACTCACACAATCCATGGCATGATCTTTTTCATGGTCTTAGGATAATGACCCTTCACTTTTCAAGGACAATTTAAAAATGCCTTTAGGCCTCAAGAACCAGTATTGAGATCTTAATGATTAAACACCTTTAACATCACCTCAAACCTATTATAATGCTTAGAACACCTCTACAGGGACATGAAAAAACATGTTTAATAATAAAACTCATATGTGACTTAAGAAATATAACACTTTCATACTCAAACCTCAGACCTTCTTATATTTTCTAGATAGGCCTATTAGACCTCTAGGTTTTGAACATGAATACTCCACTTCCAATCCTTGTATGAGATCTCAAAGATCATTCATGACCTCTACCTCATGTACATATGTCATTTACACCATCACAACATGAAATCACACCAGAACCCCTTATAAGTAATATGACTAGTTTTTACCTCATTATCTCTTTAGGCATAATCTACTTTGGGACAAAAGGGTTTGTTATTTTACCATACCAAAACCTATTTAGAAACTTCTCCCCATAGATTAGATTGACTCCGACACTTTTTCATTAACCATTTTCTCACTATGACCCCTACAACTCATGAGAGTACATATAAATTATTCACAAAATAGGCTTTTCCTATATCATACCCCCCGACACCTGGAACACACAAACACCATCTGATAATTTTTTTAGATAATTGTATACAATCCCAACCCCTAAGATAATATTTTACACACCATTTAGATTTAAAAAGAACCTAGGCTTATTAAGAGTTGTTCATCAAGCTCTAAGTATCAATATGACCTGATTACACTTGGAAAACATTTTTAGTACAACTTCTAAACTTTATTCAAGAGAAAGAGTCCCAATGAATCTCTCACACATGTGGGTGAACACTTTAATTTTCATATCAAGCTTAAAATCTATTTTTTGAGAGCTCAGTAGAGCTCAAAACACAAAATCAAGCTCTCTCCTTTGACCCTTGATTTGATACATTTTTCATACCTTTACAAAAATATAATCCACATATGTCAATGCTTATATGATATCAAATACCTTGGAAAATTTATATTCTACATGGTTTTCCACGATTCGATCTCATTGTCTTCTAGTTCTTGCTTCAATGGAGCTTGAATCTGCCCTCAACAGTTGTACCATGCACCTTTACACCTTCCTCACACTCCTATGAATTGTCACACAACTTCTATCATATTCATACTCACTCCTATTGTCACATTCTACTCATTTATAAATGTCACCATACACTTCCTTTCACTAGGCCTTGAAATATTCTAAGACTAGGCCTTAAGTTAATTGCTTCATGACATGCCACATGTTTTATGCAATTGAAAAAATATTAGGAACAATCTTACACCCTTTCCATATTTGTATGTACCTTATTGACATCACAGCAACCTCATACCAGTAATATAACACACACACTAGACCATACATCATGACCATGCCTACTTAAATATACACCATGATACCATAAAGAATAAAACACACATTACTACTTATTTTTTCTCTTATTCTGTCACTCATCCTAAACTAATCAACCTTCACATATTCCAATTCAGAAATGAGAACTCATGGTCACACCTAACCACCCTTTGAAAACTATTACACCTTGACATCAATGACAACAACTTAAAAAATCTGCCCCTTTTTCATTAATGGAAACCAATCTTCTAAACACCTTTAGAACACATTTTTCCTAAAATTTTTGGATTTATCTCTCCCCCTTTTGCATTAATTAAAAAGGTCTCACAACTCATGTGGACATGCAACAATATCAAAAACATACTGAGAATATTTACATAACTCCCATGTCATGTTGGCCACTTTCTTCGAACTAAGATTGATGACTGATCCTTAGACCTGAACATTAATACGTTAAGAACAATGTTTGTTATGACTTTACTCGAATTGAGAAACACCACATGAGTTAACATAGCTCCCCCTGAGGTGATGCAAACCTTATTTTACATGACTACAACATATAGAGAAGAATCATACTCTACCTTGACTTATGCTTACTTCATCTTCTTATTTTCTCTTCACAAACCTTTTATACCATTTTCATGCACTTAGAGCTAAAAATTTACTTTCTTATCTCCCCTGGAGTCCTTGAATTCATAAACAAATTTTGGATATAGGAATCAAATTCAATTCATACCTTATATGTTTAAATTATTCCTTTGGTAGTGGCTTGGTAAAAATATCAACAATTTGATCATTAGTTGGTACATACTAAGTCTTACACTTTTTTCATTCAATTTATCTCTTATAAAATGATACATCATGGGAATATGTTTATTCCTTGACAATATTTTTTTACACAATGCATGACAAGTTTTTTAGGGTGTGTTTTTTTGAAACACCAGCAACACACTTATTGCTACTAACCCTTTCTTATTACTTGACTTTTAATTATCACAATTGATAGGAATGGGACTTTCATACACTACCTTTGAAGTGACTACCTTTTAGGTCCTTTAGATGTGAAATTTCATCCATAATTTTATACCTATAATTTGAGTACAAGAATAATCCAACATGAAATCCACTTATGGTTATTCAGCTAATATTACACATACTCAACTTGTTATCCAAAATTCACCCCTCAATAATTTTGATAACAGATCCAAGGCTAGTCTGGGCAAAAGGTAAGGGTCCCCCTTTCTAACTCCCCTTAGTTTTCTTGAAAACCATTGCAAAAAAAAGCTCGGGCCAGAAAAAATCAGAAAAATGGCTAAGTCCTAGTCCTTGCAATAGTTGGGACAAATGGGACATCTGGGCGTGAACCGGCTAGTTCGACCGAAACAGGGAACTTCAGTATTATGGGACAAAGGGACGCGTGGGATGTGGATAGCTGAAGGAGCCGAAAGCCAAAGAAATCCCTAGCCCACTAGTTTGTACTGGGACATTTCCTATCATACCCGTGGAACATCAAACGGCCATAACTTTTGACTTCCTGGACTTTCTGGAACGAGCACGAGTCTAGCATCAGTAAAAGCTATCAGCTGCCCGCACTGCCATAACTTTTACATTTCTCAACGAAATAGCACAAAATTGGTACCGTTGGAATCATGGTTCCGAGCCCGATACAGCAGTCAAGAAATTATGGATTTGATCAGAAATTGATTGATAACAAAACGTGGCTAAGTTCAGAACAGTGTTTTATTTGGTAGTTGGGAGTCCATGGTCATCCTTCTTTCTCTGCTACAGAACATGGGACAATATGGAGAGCCTTTTGAAGATATCTCACTCAAAATTCTACAGGTGGTTGACTCCATTTTCCCTTCTCTTCTCCTTCTCATTTTGCTATAAATTGCAATTGTAAAGCAGAGAGTTTTTGGGTAGCAAAGTGCCAAAATTGCTTTCTGAAGATCACTCCTTGCATTCCAGGCCCTTATCTTCTAAAATCTATTGTGCATACCAGGAAGCTACAAATGTATCTTCCCCTCCTATTTTTCTTGCCCCTTTGATCTTTCTTGCCTATAATGTTCTTGCAGGGATTCATTAGCCTATAAGATTAGTGGAGTACAATTTCACAATTTGGAGAGCTACTCTCACAATCACCTCTTTAGAG
The DNA here is from genome assembly GCA_019776745.2 of Taxus chinensis. NCBI lineage: Eukaryota > Viridiplantae > Streptophyta > Pinopsida > Cupressales > Taxaceae > Taxus > Taxus chinensis. Next base: position 799,391,273 of record CM034146.1, read on the forward strand.
GCTTTCATTTTATACACTTTGGTCCCTTGGAAATTTGATCCATCCTGCATTAGAGTGGTGGCAGGTATTCATCTGGAGGTCTATCTTTAGCAAGTCCCACTAATATCCAATACACCATGTAGTCTTATCAACATCCAAGGGTGGTGTGATTCGGTGATAACATAGGCCTACAGATCCTCCATTCCAAAAAAAATTCAACATTTCTCTTATATACTATGATTTTTAAATGAAAATACCATTCTATGTAGTTGAATAATTTGTAGTCCAAGGAAAAATGACAGTTCTCCATGCATGGACATCTCAAACTCATTCTTCATTAAATCATAAAAATCCTTGGTTCATATCTATATTATCTCCTCTAAAGATAATGTCATCTACATAAACCATCAAAACCAATTGATGGTCTCCTTATATATTTATTTATAGATTTATATATGCTTCACCTCTTTTCAAACCTTGTTCTAGTATATATTTATCCAGTCTCAACATAACTAAGCCCTAGGGGTCTTGTTTTAGACTTTAAAGAGATATTTATTTCAGTTTGCATACATAATATTGATCACTTATGCTAATACAAAACCTTCTGGTTATTCTATATATACATCCTCTTCAAGTTTTGAATTTAATAAGGCTGACTTAACATCTATATGATACACTTTGAAGTCCCTTAAAGCATGCATAGGCCAAAAAGACTCTTATTGCCTTCGTATATCTTGCTATAGGAAAAAATTTCTCTTCAAATTATATAATATTTTACCTATGCATAACCTTTAGATACCAATCTTGATTTACTTCTAATAAATTTTCCATTCTCATACAACTTATTCCTAAACACCCATTTAGTGCCAATGACATTTTTATCTTTAGGCCTAGGAACAAGATCCCAAGTCTCATTTTTATCTCTTTGATCTAATTCTTCATTCATGACACTCATCACAACATATCATCTTTACATACTTCTTAAATTATTTTAGGTTCAATTTTAGATAATAGAGAAAAGATTACTTGATTTAGATTACTTACGAGTATTATTCTTATTTATACACCCGCTTACTTTGTTGCCAATAATCTGAGTCTTAGTGATGATCCTTATTGTACTTTCTTTGAACGATCCTTTTGTGGTCTTGTCTTTCCTTGGCCTCCTCATCTCCTATATATTATTTCCATGACTTCATTTCTTATCACTTGATTTCAAAACCACATGTGAGCATTTTTATGTGACCTACTCGAGCATCTATCATCAACCTTTGTACATTTGTGCTTTCTACTACCTTGTGAAGTCTATTTGTTATAACACCTTAGAAGTTGTGCTTACTCTCCGAGTAACCCAAACATATCCCTTCATCAGCTTTTGAGTCAAACTTTTCATTAGATCTTCTTCATCCCTCTTGATGAAACACTTATTCCAAAATACACATAAGATGTTATACATTGGTATATATTCCCTTCAATAGCTCATAGGGAGTATGATTTATATTAATCATGATTTTTCCTTTATTCAAGATGTAATACAAATATGTTCTTGATTCCTCTCTCAAAAAACTATCAGGTAACTTTGAGTCATTCAACATAGGCCTTTTATCTCTTGAATAATCCTATTTTTTCTTTCAACTACCCCATTCTGTTGGGGTGTCCTGGAAGCTAATAATTATATTCTAATACCATGCTCTTCATAGAAATAATAAAATGCATTAGAACAAAAATCGCCTCTATCAAATCTTAGACATTTGATCTTTACATTCTTCTCATTTTCAACCAATGATTTGAATCCTTTGAACTTGTTAAGTGCTTCTAATTTTTCTTTTAAGAAATCTATCCAAGTCATCCTTGTGTAATCATTTATAAGCAATATCAATTAACTCTCACCTTACATACCTTGAAACCCTATTGGGTCCACATAGATTAGTATTTATCAACTCTAAAGGACATGAGGTGGAATATTCCTTGGATTTGAAATTCCTCCTAGCTTGTTTTCCATGTTGGCATGTTTTGCACAAAATACTTGCAAATTTTTTATCTTGGGTGTGTTCCTTACACACTTCTTAGAACTGATTTTGACCAAATTGTTCAAAATCTAAATGCCCCATTCTCATATGCCAAAGCCACCCTCCATCACTCTTACTCATAAAACAACTCTCTTTCTTGATTTCATTCAAAATATACATGTTTTTTATGGTCCTCTTGGCCTTAGCAATCACCTCCCCTAATTTTTTGTTATGTCACGTCCTTTGATATGAAATTTCAATGTGTGCTCTTCCCTACACATTTGACTCACACTGAGTAAGTTGTGCTTCAACCCTTCTACATACATTAAATTTTCAATTATGGTATTTCCATTATCCAAACTTAAAGATCCTTTACCAACTATCTTGGCAGAGTATTGTCACACCAAACCTTACTGATCCTAATAAGTTCTCCTTTAATGAGATAAATTTATTTATTTTTCCTTTTATATGGCTTGAACATTCACTATCAATGTACCAAATCATGTCCTCATCTTGAGAGTGAAATGCAGCTTTGAACAATCAAGGCTTCTTCTTCACTTTTTACATATGTGTACTACTATTGCATGCATTATTTATCTTTAGCATGGACATCCTCTAGCTGATTTTTAATCTTCTTAGCTCCTTTGAACTTGATGCTTGAATAATTTTTCAATGGGGAATAGAGAAAATAGTCCACAACTCTATGACCAAACCCATTGCATGAGAATAAAATTCCACGAAATGAACCAACATACCTTGTGTTGTTTGAGGGTTCATTTTCAATAATACTCTTTGAGAACCCTATCTTCTCCTTTATAGATTTAACCAAAAACTTTCCATAGCATAACCATTGTGCTTCAAGGATCACCTCATGTTGTTAATATTGCTTTAGAGGCCTACTCTAATACCAATTATTGGAAGAACAATAACTGAGAGGGGTTGAATTAGTGTTTTAAAATTTCTCTTTCCAATTACACATATACATCATACACCATTAAGCATTAAGAGAATGAAACAATGCACATACAACCATACACATGGAGAAATTAACACAAGAACACAAAATTTATGTGGGAAACCCTTAATGGGAAGAAAACTCACTAAAACCTCTACATATATTACAGAATACAAATATCTCTTTAGTGAAGTCACCCACTTCACAAGGACCACCCACCCCTAACACTTTAGTGAGGCACCAACCTCACAAGGAGTACCAACCCCTATTTAGTAAAGCACCCACTTTACAAGGAGGCTACAACCCCACAAGATGACCAAGCACCCACTCATACACCTGAATATGAAGATCACCTCTGAAAATTGTTTTCTGATGATGACAACTAATAATGATCAGTCCTTCAACTCATACACCTCTCAAAACATGCCTTTTCCTTCTTTGTTCATACATTCACCAATGTGTACTGATTGGGTCATATGAACTTGAAGTAGTACCCTTTCTACCCTTGCTATATTCTCATGGATTTTCTCTTCTCTACCCTTGATTCCCTTTAAGCCAAATTAAACACCTTTACCTTATTCTCTCTTAGCTCATTTCATTCTATCCTCTTAACTATAGATTTTACCTTATTATATTCTACATTTATACAAAGTTACATGCTCATAACCCTTCTAGGGTGGTCATGACCAATTGACCATAAATTTTAGTCATTTAAGACATAATAGAACACATTACATACATTTTCAAATTACAATGTATGACCATATAGGTTGGACATAAGCCATTACAACACAATACTTCTCAACTAGGCCTAAACATTAGGTCTACACTTAACGGTGAAAATTTGAACTTCATAGTGGGAACTTAACATCTTCACCAAGTAAAACTATTCCTTAGAAAAATCAACACCATCCTTACAAAACCATATTCATGCATGAATACCTATGTAATTTCCAATCTCAAAGTGGCTCCATTAGGCTTGTTCCTCTAATTAGGTTCTATGTACTTAATTAATCAGTTTTCAAAAAAGAGAAAGTTAGCACATAAAAACACCTCACTAAGGCATATATGTAACATTTATGGAAACATCTTGACCTTTGGGTCCTCAAACATCCATGGCATACTCTATTTCAGGGTTTTAGGCTGAAACCCTTGTACTTTTCCAAGACAACATAAAATTGCATTTAGGCCTCAAAAACCATTTTTGAACTCTCAAGTCTTCAACACATGTAACATTACCTCCAACCTCTTATAATGATTTTAACACCTCTACAAGGACCTGAAACACATATTCAAACAAAAATATTCATATGCCACTTAAGTTATATGGCACTTGCATATTCAAACCTCAGACCTTCTTAGCTTGCCTAGATAGGCCTATTAGACCTCTAGGGTTTCAACATGAACAAAAAACTTCCAATATTCCTATGAGATCTCACAAATCATACATGACCTCTACCACATGTCCATATGTCATTTAATCCATCACAACATCCAAACACAATAGTACCGTTCTTGAGCAATATGACTAGTTTTTGCTTCTTTAGCCTTTAGCAGTAGGTTACCTTGGAAGATAGAGTTTTGTTATTTATTATATCATTCCTATCTCCATAACTTTTCACACACATGTAACATGACTCCCATACTTTTCCCTTCACCAATTTCTTACCATGAACTCTATAAATCATGACTGTTATTGCAAATTATTCACAAACTAGGGTTTTTTGTTAGCATACCTGATACCTAGAAAGACACCACCACTATATAAAGAATCTCTTAGAGAATTATCTACAATTCAAAACCATCACATAATATTTTTCCACACCATTTAGATGAAAAACCTTCAATATATTTGCTATCACTATCAACCTAGGGTTTTGGAAGGGTTTAGATCACCCACCTGGCTTCTTAAGGATTATTCATAAATTTCTGATGACCAAAAATACCTCATTCCACTTGGAGATCCTTCTTAGTAGACCCCTTCAACTTTCCCCAAGGATATAGTCCCCATGAAAAGCACACACATGTGGGTGAACACTTGAAGTTGCATATCGAGTCGGAAATTGATATTTTGAGAGCTTGGTAGAGTTCAAAAGACAAGTTTTGAATTTCTCCTTTAAACCATGTCCATACCTTTACAATAACATTATCCAATTTTTGCAATGCTAATATGAGCTCAAGCACCTTTAAAACTAAATCTCCTACCTTATTTTCCATGCTTCTAACTCCTTACCTTCTATTTCTTGCTTCAATGGACCTAAAATCTATCTTTAACACCTGTAACAAGAAATCTTACTCATTCCTCTCATGCTTATGTATTGTAACACAACTTCTATAATGCCCATATTGACTCCTCCTAGTCTATTCTACCCATTTTTCCATGTCACCCTACCCATACATGCACTATTTCTAGCAGTATGCTAATATTAGGCCTTGACATAATGGTTTCATGACATGTCATATGATTCATGCACTTGACAATACCTTAGTGACACTCTTAAACCATTTCCATACTCATTTGTACCTTCTTGACATCACACCAACCTCATATCAACACTGAAGCACACACACTAGACCATACATGTTGACCAAACCTATTTGATTCTGCACCATGAGACCATAAAGAAGAAAACGTGCATGAGTACTTAGTTTTCTTAAAATTCTATCACTCATCCTAAAATAATAGACGTTAACCTATGTTACTTCATTAATGATATATCATGCTCATATTTAATCACCCTTTGACATATATGACACCTTGGCATCAATGGAAACATGTTCAAAAATCTTATGCACTAATGATGATGTAGATGACATGTTCAAACATAACATGGCAATAACCACTAGTTCAGTGCAAAACTCATGATTTAAGATGACACCATTTAACATACTTAGGGCCTTATCCATCAACATTTTATTCATGTAGTCTACCATTCCATTATGCCATGGATTATTAGGAATTGTCTTTAGCTTAACTATTCTACATTTTTCACATAATTAATCAAATTAATTTAAACAATTCTCCCATCCATTATATATGTGTAAAAAAAATAAAATTTTCTCGTCCTATTTGTCAACAAGCTCATTAATTTTTTAAAAGGTTTTAAAAACATCATAAATTTTTCATGTCAAAGCATTACCTACTCTTGATAGAATAATCATCTATGAAAGATGCATAAAACAGAAAATTTCCATGTGAGGGTACCTTAACTAGTTCAAATAAATCACTATTTATAACCTATAAAATTCTAGTGGAAGCAGTAGAAGTGTGAAAATTTTCTCTATTTTTCATACACACAATGTAAGAAAATGTTTAATACTAAGGGACTATCCAAAAAAAATTGTAACATGATCTTTGATAATATATGGCCCAACCTTTCATGTCAGATCATTGCTCTCTCTTCTAGAACCAGATCCTTCCTTTTTACCATATCTCATCGTCACCATATATTTTCATGGTATTCTTAGTTTCTCCCACAATGGATCAATCAACCATCACAAATATCTTCACTACGATGGCTTTTCTAATGTTGTTCCACAATGTTTATACACACACTCATGGGAATGTAGATTTTGATTAAATTTTCAAACTACCAAAAACTGGGCACCTAATGTGTTTCATTATTTCATCTGTAGGTTAGGAGATGATTTATTGCCTCATGTCGATGGATAAAATACCAAAAATAATAAAAATATTTATTTTACTAGAAATCGCACCACGAAGGTACAATGGAGACACCAACAGGGTGGAAAAAGCTTTATGAAAGTTATTTAAGAGCATGTAGACAAGGAAGATGAATTATGTAGAAAAAGATGCTAGAGGGAATGGTGGAGGAACATGACATGAGAAGAGGAAAGAATAATGAGTGTTGAAGGAAAGAGTAATGTGTTATGATGGAAAGGATAGTTGCAGTTCAAGAAGTTTGAGTTCTTCTCTTTTACGCAGGTGAATGTATGTCCCAAGAGCTATATTTGAGTACCTTTCAAAATAAAATTTGAGGGAGATACGAAGGTTTTGAAGGCATTGTACTCTTGAGATATCTTTGAAAATAATCCCTTGCTGTTCAGTATCTCTAATGTTAATAGTTTCCCTGTCAAAATTTAGGCCTTGATATTTATGTATTGTGAGGGCCCAAGCCATTTTAAGTGGGAGCTACCTTCGAGACACATGAGAAATAGGTGTGATCAGAATGTCAAAAGGATTTTTTGGGTCCCATGATAGTCTAATGTATCTTTCAAAATGATAAAAAAAAAAAATAATGTAGATCATGTGGATAGAAACTTGCATTGTAGATGATGGAAACAAAAATTCCAATAGAACCATTAACAAGGCATGCCCCAACCCAAATATTAGATGTTAACATAATCTTTTCACCATTATAGAGTAAAATTTTACCATGAAATTGGTCATAATCATGTTCAAAATAAATTATCTGTCTTTTGTATTGTGCATTGCAACGAGCGATGGCGGTAGCTAAAGAGCGTAACATCAATTTTTTGTTGTGGTTCACAATCTCATTAATCGAGAAAAAAAGTGGTGATGTCTAGAACTCTTTTATTTCTTGAGGGAATTTTTTTTATTCGTGTGTGACATGAGTGTCTCCCAATAATTAAAATTTGGCTCTGCATTTCAAAGGTTGTGAAGAATGTTCCGAAAATATTCCTAAAAAGAGTCAGAACCTTGGTGTCGAAAGACTATCTGAAGAGTGATTGTTGCATTGAAACCTTTCCAAAAGCCATGTACAATATGAGTGACCAACATACATGGGAATATTCTTCAAAGTAGTTAGTTGACCGAGTTCCCCAATAAAAATGGTAGACCTTCCACCAAAGGTTATGTTTTTCTCGTCAGGGAAATCCTCATGAAGTAAGAGATCAATTCGGTAAATCAATTTTGGACCTACAAAGCTCATTTCATCAATAAGAACATAGTGCAAATCTTTGACAGATTCTTAGAAATTTTTCAATGACATTCCCTCTAATGGTTTCACTTATTTAATTGCTATTCAAAAACTTGCTTGGATTTTAGTAGATGAAATTTTGAATGTTGTAACACCAGTGGGAACGATACATAGAAGGGTGGACCTATTATGATTATTGGGAGTTGCAAAAATTGTCCTTAGTGCATTGATGAGGAAGTATTTACTTTTTCCAGTCGTCCCTTGAATAATAAGCCTAAGATGATGGAGTGTATCTCCATGTGCACTATGATATAGCTTGGTATTGAAGGAAGGCTTTTTTTGGCGATAAATATGCTTTTCTACATTATTGAGGAATATTGTTGGATAGAATTTATTGTGGTTATCCCCTTGTTGAATTCAATGAAAGAGTTTGTTTTTTCTCTCAGGGTTTCAAAAATGTTGTATGTATTCCAGTTAAATTAGATATCGAAGTCACTATGTCCCAGCATTTGTAGTTCATTAAGTTGTATATTGGTGTTAGGGCGGAGTTGGGGAATGAGTTCCCACTTATCCAATGAGATGGGGCCATGTGTTGGAGTTTCACTTGAGGATTAATCATTAAAAGATGATTCAACTTATTTGAAGGAGCTATAAAGGACATGTCATGGATGATATGAGGGTTGCATAGTCTCCCAATTAGTAATGATTTCATTGTGTATGAGCCCAATATCACAGTAAAAGTTGTGGAAAGGCTTGTCTAATAGAAGTTAACTCCAATAGAATAATTCAAAAGAAGAAAATTCCTTTGAAGGGATCTTATAGAACATGTATGTGACGTGTACAATAGTTGTTGTTTGACACAACCTCCACTTTTCCCTAATACAGTTTGCATTATAAGACCAATTGTGATTTTCCTCAATGAGGGATATGTTTTATAATGTGATGGGGTGATTCTTATATGCATCGACTAAGGACGATGATTCTACTAGATCATTTTCATAAACCATAACATGTTGAATTGTTTTCCCTACATTGAGGGATATAAATTTTTTGCTGCATAGAACAAGGGGCAACTTATGCAACATATGACAAGTATCCTATGCATTAATGTCACATTAAATTATGCTCTGTGAGAAAAAATTTCAGAAATCATTGGAGGATGGGTTCAATGAGTCTGTAATGTCTGAAATGCATGACAAAATATTGTGATAACTTTGTAATTTTTTCTCATATTTGGAAGCATATTTGCTATATACCGTAATACTACATACTAAGAGAGAACTGGTTGGAAGTTAAGCATAACTCACCATATCAAAATAATATCTGTGTTGTGGATTTTAATATGTCATAATTGTGAGAAGGGATGTATTTTGTTTTTCCATCTTCTTCCCTACATAAAGTGAACTGTGGTTGAAGGTCCCTAGGATATTTGTACTAGCATTATAATGAAGACCTTATCTTTGGTAGACAAGTTTCTTCGTAGCATTTAGTGTTTCATTGGATGCGGTTCAGAAATTCCTCGTAGTCTTGATGAGAACTTATAGGAATATAGCGAGGATGTCCATTAGACAATATTCATCGATCATGGATCGACACATTGCTCCATTTATGAATAATTGACTACAAGGATTCCATGTGGAAACATAGTTTTCATAATAAGATATTTTTGTTGGCATGATTTTCATTGTTCTTGTCTAATGTATCAAAATTTGGTGCATTTTGTAGCCAAAATAATCCTTGAACATTTTCAAAGTATCTATTTTTCCATTCGTACCTAAGGGGAGAAAAACATTACCAAGCCAAGCAATTATGAGAAGGTAAAAAATGGGGAAAGGGAAATTAGTTTTTTTTCACATGTACCGGTAGTATTTTGCACCCAAATGCGTCTATAAAAATTCTTCATGGAATATTGTGAATATTTGATGCAAATATGTAGATACAATGTGATGATTGTTGACAACATTAAAAAATCTCTAGCATTTTTCTTCTCAAGCCTCATGTGGCAGAAATCTAGGCATAACTTTGTGAAGATTGGGCCATTTACTATTAGGGGCATTAAGGGTAAAGAAAAGAGTCGATGATCTAATTTGATTAATCATATAAACTAATTCTATGTGACACTTTCCCCAATAATATCTTGTGCCATGTAGGCTAGATCTAAATCTCATATAACTATCTAGAAGGGAATCATTTAGTGAATCAAGAAAATATTTATGGAGTTCATCTATAGTTGGCACAAGGAAGCTATCAACATTTTGTTTCATAAAATGTACAGTGGTGGATTAGATCCTATGTCTCATCATAAGGTTAAGCAAGAAATACCTGAAGCAGGGATTCCTCCGAAAGTGAACATCATGGAAATGCATCAAATGTAGGGCATATTCATGCATTTGGATATTTTTGATGCAGGGATGTCTAAACATAGCTTTACCATTTGGAAATAAAGTTGGGAATGCCATAGAAAACAACCCTTCTGTGTTGTATTTATTAAATAGAGACATACCAAGTTTAGGCCATGGAAAAGAGAATAGAGATCATGGCCTTGTAAAAAGCAAAAACTTTTATATCTCTTCATTTTTTTCCTGTATTAGGAATGGCCAGAACAAACGATGATGCCTACACTTTTTCATAATCATTAACAATAGTGTCCCCAATATCGACTCGTAAAATAGCTTGCATGGTTGTTGAAACATTGGATGTTATAGAGTGTAGTAATGAGGATACATCTGTGGGTATATCTGGAAATGAAGAGATCGCCTCATCATCTAGAAGAACATCTTTATAGTAAGGGTCATTGGTTACTTTTTATTTCAAGGCATTCAACACATAGCTTTTTCTTTGGAAAAAGTCATAATTTTTGTATTGTTACCCTTCTTATTCTACAAGAATAATTCCAGGATTAAAAATATGGCAAGGAAGATATTTAGCAATAGAAGAAATGTTTTGAGGAAATATTATGGTATGGAAATTATAAGTGTATTGTTCCCCTCATTTAGGATGACCTGCAGAATAGTATTAACTCTTTCTATAAGCATCTCCTCGACTTGTTTGAGACAACAAAAAACCTCTGGCTAGTCTCCACGGTGCATGTTATTCCATTTTGAGAATCGGTGGCCAATACGTTCATTGCAACATCTAATGCACTTGTCCAAGCCACTTGAGAATCTATTTTTTATCCTAGGATAGTTTTCAAAACATTCACAACATGTATTTGGGCTTGGTAGAAGATCTATAGTTTTTCTAAATTCTGTTTGGTCTTCCACATAAGGTGGAGTTTGCAAACTGTTAGGCATAGCTCGACGGCGGGATAATATTTTATGATAATATTTAGAGAGGAGTGGAGGACAATGAATACATATATGAAAGAGGAAGGGTGCTAGTGGCATAGCTGAAAACATCTTATGCAACCCGAAAGAGTAAGAGCTTGTTGATTCTAGGAAGGAAGGTGTAGGATTTATATGAAAAGGAGGTCCTTGGGGGAGGTGCAAATTGAAAGGAGTGAGTTGAGATGGAAGATTTTGTGTAGAGCAAATGCATACATTTTCTTGAGAAGGAACTAAAATAGGGTAATCTCAGACAAAGGCATTGTCTTGTAAAGAAGGAGGAGAATCTATTAGGGTTGTAGGAAGGAGATGTTCCCCTTTTTTACCGGTTAGCAGGTACAAATTTTAGTGGCCATGTGGCGTGTTTCGATGGGAAACATATTGTTTAGGATGCATAGCATTTATGTGTTCCCGATTTCTAGCATGGTATTGTCATCTTTTTGCTCTTGTATTTGGAGTGGACATTGTATGCTCATAAAAGAGGGAGAAAAGATGCACTCTGCAAAGAAAAAAACATAGGAAAATGTAAGAGATATGTACAAAAAAGAGATATTTTATGATTGTGACATTAGAAGCATTGGAGATAAATTACATATCATGCCTACAAATAGTTAACTCCATCATAGTTTGTTACGAGAATGATAAGGAAATTTAAACTACTTTGTTTCAGTTTGATTGATATGCACCATTTACTTTTTTTTGTCAATCAAAACAGACTCAAAATTATGAAATTTTTAAAAAAAATTCAAGATAAAATATTTTTTGTGCCTTCGGAAATTTAATGCAAACATAAGCAATAAGAAAAGAGCAAGAGTCACCTTGTTTGATTTTAGTTGGAAAGGGAGTGATTGTCTCAGTGGGAAACTTTAAAAAAATTGTTGTTGCACAGTCTACTATCCATCTAGGGATGTATTGGTGTGGCTTCACACAAGTAAAAATCTCATCTACACACACCAATTCCTTGCTCAAACAAAGGCACTTGTTTCGAGAACCAAGTTACAATCAAGCAAAACACAACATAAAAAAGAATAGCAAGGCATCGAGACATAGAAAGCTGAAATAATTACGTAGAATATGAAATTCGCAATGGCTTAGGTAAGAGAAGAATAAATCTATGGTAGAACTACACAAATACAACCTATACAAGACAATATTTTTTTACAAAAATTGTCAACGCACATATAATCAATTAAATTTAATAAGCAAACTCTTTTATTTTCATAGAAAAAGAACATAATCGCAACAAGCAAGAAATTTACAAATGACAAATGCAAGTTATGCTTTGTTTGATCCTAATGCTGGTTTTCAAATGGCATGCCATTTCCATTGAGAATGGCAAAGTGAAGTAAGAGAAAAACCGTACATAAAAAAACAAATAAAATGGGGTCACTGTCAAAGTAACAACAACAACAATGTATAACTATATTGGATCCATGGATGCATTAGGTAGGCTAGGCTAAGCAATTGGCAGAGGAGAGTGAATCTCGTATTGGAGACCATGGTTCTGCATAGGTAGCAAGGATAAATTTACGTTGTAAATTAACCCCCTTCTACAACACCCATCTTGACGACCAATAACAACCCAAAAAATTTCCTCTTCCCATGCTAAAATGTGTACAACCGCCAAAACAAAATGTAAACACCTAACAACAGCTAAAAAGTCTCTCAACCTCAAACATTAAACTTAGATCCTTTAATAAATTATTTTCTGATACGGAAACAAGAAAGAAAAAAAACATACTTTTACTGAATGTCTTCTCGCATGGAAAGAAAAAATAGTAGAAAACATAGGTCAGGTATGGATTATATCTTTCTAAAACTCCTCTTGAAGGCCTACCTATGGAGGACAGGAAATAGAATTGGATTGGGAAATAGAAACTGAAGTGAGAAATGTAGATAAAAAATTACTCTCATATTGAAGATGAGTTGGATACATTGTTTATGATAGGTAGACAATGAGCTACAAGCGTAAATGATATGTGATAAAGAAAAAGAGGCTACACATGGAAAATCAAAACTTAAAAGAGTATACACAATCTTGCTCATGACATAAAATAGCTGTCGGCTGTGCTTCGTCGGAGGTTAGGCCTTTAGCTATGAAAGGGAACACTTATCAACGTAATAATGTCTTTCTATATTTTTTTTTTGAATTTAATATTGCAACGAAGTTTGTGCACTGCATCAATTCTTTTTTTTCTTATAGAGTTATTTGGTTTAAAATGGACTGTTAAAAGTAATGGGGAATGAGCTACTTTAGCAGGCTATCAGTCAGGGTTTCCAATAAAGATAAAAGGACCTCTGCCGGCCAACCTAGCTAATATAATTTTGTTTGTTTCTACTTATAAATGGTTATCCGTACAAGGTTTTATCTCAAGTTCTCAATAAGTACCGGCCTATCAGAATGGCAGAAAGAAAGGAGGAACCACCAGCATTAATGTTTGTAAATTTGATTGGGATTCCCCACATTCATCAGTGGTTAGTTGAGGCATTCTTGAGAAATGTATCAGTATACCAGCGTCTGAGATGATGAATGTCCTCATATAGACGTTGGAAGTACGGATTATACAAGCAAGCGATTTACTTTACTCTCAAGTGATTACACCACTCTATTGAAATATCGAATCCCAAATGTTATTCATTAAAGCGGCTTAAATGTCCGAACAAACAGCGACTTCTCTAAAACGTCTTTTTGTTATCTTGCTTGGACCTCTCTAAATTTTGATGAGTGAGTGGCACTGGCGAGTTCTCATACATAACAAGTCATTGTTTCTTGGATGAATTAAAGTAGACGATGTGGGATTGGGTAGTGGTTCAGTGATCAAATTTGAAAGTTTCTTATATTTAAATCTGAAGGGTTGGGTTGGGCTAAGATTGATTAGTAAGCGATATAGATTAAACAATACGTTGCTTTTCAATTGAAAAATTAAATCTTAAGTAGTTTTCAATATAGGTATATTTGGTTATTTTATATAAAATAAATACCAAAATAATTAATATTATTAAATATTGAAAAATCAACTAAATCTTGAAAGATAGTTATATTAAATAGTCAAGATTCAAAAAAGTAATTACATGTTTAACATGCATACTCAAAGGAAGATGCATGTGAAATTTCATTTTTCCCCTTTCTTTATACACCTTATTCCAATCTACTATATCCAACTTTTGATGTGCAAAACGGATAATAACATTAATGTGTTTAATGTATCCAAGAAAAGTCTAGACGTCTCAATAGTTTGAATGCTATTTAACTAAGAAAATCCTCTTTCATATGTTGATGTACTTGTTGGAAATGTGAGAACTATTTTCCATAGTTTCTTTAAATTAGGGAATGAATCTTTACACATTTCATCTCTGTCACATTAATCTCATGCCTTGAACACAATCTTCATCGAATGTGCTTAGTGTAGATTCACAACAAAACTTAAATTGTACTTCTCAAATATTTTTTAGGGATATGAATAAGGTGCCATTTGGCATTCAGTGCCAGATTGTTGGTATAAAAAATATAAGATTCAAAAAAGAAACAAATTATTTGTCATTCATGAATAAGATTTGTTAGACAATTTAGAGTGATTAAAGAAATTGTAATTTTCTAAATCCTATTAAGGCTATAATAATAATCACAAGATATTTATTACATACAAAACAAACATAAAATATATGATTTTTTCAAACCTAAAAAAACTAAACGTGGTTTAATATTACATACCTTAATCTATCTTGAATACAAGAGTAATTTAGAACAAGGAGTAGTCCTTAAATAATCCAACTATCCATTGATTACACAATATTGAAGTTGTTAACTTAGAGGCATAAAAATTAGCATTATTATCTGAATAATAATTTGAATTCAAAATTTAGAAAAATAACTAATAATGAAGAACTTGATTTCTAAAATAGAATAAGGGCATTGAGAATAAAATCCCCACATTGATTTACTGGATAGAAAAGGATAAAAAAACTAGTATTACTATTATAAAAATAAAAACATTAAAATAATTATTTATTTAGTAGTAATTCATCTTCCCCCCAGATTTTTTGCATGATTTGTGTAAAGTGAAAGCGTATTTTTCTAACACATAAAATAGAAAGTAAGGATGAGTTATACACTATTACAATTATTCAGTTAATAATTTAAGTATTAAAATGAATCCAATATTTATAAAAATATACATAGCATTTAATATGTATATGAAAAGTATTTTTTTAGTTAGCTCCTCTACTAAAAAAGTAACATAAGTAACCTCATTTTAGTATTGAAGTGTAATTTTAAATTTTAAATTTCTTTTGAAGTGTAAATTTTTAAATACCCTTCTATGACAAGTTGAAATAAATTTGGATGACATTGAAAACTTCAAATTTAATCCCACTTGTCATTGATGTGGGTAATAAATTCTGTGACACAAATCACTTTGAAAATATTGACTCAAACAATGACATAATATTTGACATTCTTTATTGTAAATGGTAAATATGGGCATATTGATAGATGAGGCAATCCGTTGTGTGATGTAAAGTTCCTAAAGTTATTTAGAATAATGGCATATATTTGAGGTTCTTTTGGGGGATCGGACCTTTATTCTTGTAAAATTTTACAACATTTGACATTCTTTCAAAGCGTCTATTTTATATCACATTTGGAAATCTAGAAATGCTGCTATTTTTAATAAAGAGACAGTGGATAGAATTTTTGCTATTTCTAACAAGCTCGTTTTCATCTCCAATGTTTCGCTTCAAATCCAAGTATAGGCAGAGAAAGTCCGCATAGAGGTTGAACATTTGCAAACTCTGCTAGACCATTGGAAGAGTGCCCCTTGCAGTGTTAGTCACATCCCGCCTAATTCCCCTCGTCGCCGCACTCACTCGCAAGGCCACTGCTCATCCCATGGGCGGTGCAACTTCGACCAAGGTCCATCTCGTGGGCAAAGTAGCACCTCTCCTCACTGGCGGGTCTCTCCTCCTCCTTCTTGGCTTGCTTTCAAGGTTTTTGGTCAACTAGGCTCTAGAAGTGGTGGCTCCGGGAGGTAGTTTCCCAACCAGTCAAATTTTCCACATCTTTCTCGTGCCATTTCACCCTCCTGGAGGGGAAACGAGGAGTAACAACAGTAGACTAATGGCTGGGAATAGCCTGATGATGCCCCCGATACTACTCTTGGTGGTTGGGGGGACCATCTAAAGAGCCCACCACCGCCGCCACCTTCCTCCATGTTTTTTGTTGCTGCCTAGCTCTATGTTCGAAGTTTCTCTGGTTCTTAGCTTTTCTGTTTTAAGCTTTTTTGGTTGAAAATGTGTCTGTTGACATGACACTTTGCTACTCGTAGCCTTTATGGCTACTTTGATCCTGCTTATGGGGTGTGATCTTTTCCACCTGATTTTGTATGATTAGCATTGTACTTCTTTTTTTTAATATATGGTTATGCTTTTCAATAAAAAAAATGGTAAATAGATTCATATCAATGTTATATTACCCATCCATGCATAATGAACCTCTCTGACATAGAAAACTTATATAAAATATATAAAAAATAAACTTATAATAAACATGTGGCTCATGGTAGTAAGGGATATGAGAAGAAACTCACATTGCAAAGGAGAAAATAATTTAATCCTAAATTAAATGTTTGGTTCAATTTAAGTAGGTGTGAGAAAAATTAAGAGTTGATACAATATAGACACTAAATCAGATTTACAACTCAAATAAGATAATAAATATTGCAGCACGCCATTTAACATAACATGCAATTGAAAGTAAAAACAAGGGTATATATGCATTTAACTTACCACAACTACTTTCTGGAGAAATGTAGAATTGCACAACACCAAAACTAGGAAAACTAGATCTTGGAAACCCTTTGAAACTAGTATGAAAGTGTAACTATGTTTGGGGTGGGGTCATACCATAAGGTCGAATTCCTTATGTATGGTCTTCAACATTCTCTAGGAAAATCTTTGAAACTATTGGGGTTGCTCACTTTCATGGATTTTTTCATCACTATCAAACCCTAGTTTTTGCACATGCAGAGAAACTCTCTGAGTGAAATAATCATCATCTCAAACCCTAGCCATAGATGAAGATTCATGAAAAATAAACATTAGAAGTCTTGTGGGAAATTTTGTTCACTACAAAATTTTCCCTACTCCAAAGCTGACTCAAAATGCAGATCGTTTTACACCTAAGATGTGATATCTAGATAGATAAATCAAATTTGGCAATTTCTTTGAGTATGTTTTCTTTGACTTAGCTCTTCGAAAATAAATTTGGAGAGGGGATCTTTGGACACTTGTAGAAGATAGATATGGCTTCTTTAACCTATTTTTAGCTTCATACCTAATGCAGGTGCTCCCTTAGTGATTGTATATCTGAAATTATGAGATATAGGGAGATTTGGATGCCTTTTGCAAGTGTATGAAGTGAGTGTTCTAGTGCATTGCCTTAGGAGTTCTAGGTAAGCAAATGAGGTACTGTTAAATTACTTATATAGGGTTGTGTATATGATTTATCTAAGAAAGGATGGCCCAAAGGAAGTATAAGAGCTAATGAAATATTTTTCATTGAAATTGTAGTTGGAATACTGTTAATCGAAAACTATAAAATGAGGTCAAGGCCATATGGTACGGTCCTGACCAAATTGTATGATCCTAGCCAAGAGTAGGAAACATGAAGAATGAGATTAGTAATGAGTTAATAAATATTTCTATATAGATGTTGTATATTAAATTCTTGATATATGTCTCAACATATTAATGTGCAAGGATAAAAAAATATAAAAAATAGACCTTATAAGGTGTTAATTAGGAATGGAGAATTTTCATTTATCATAGAAACAATGCATAGTAAAATCAAGGATATTCGAAGTGTAAAAAACAAATGTGAGTTTCTATATTTATCCCCTTTAAGTATGAAATTGAAAATTGCATGTTTAAAGGAAATTGTACTTAAGTGTGTAAACCCACATTATTTTTTCTTAAATTTTTGTTTTTAAATTGATATTTTTGTCCTTGGTGTTGTTATACTCCATAATAAAACCTCTAACATAGAGTGTAGTCAATGGATCCATGACAGATAATTGATCGTAACTCAAATAGAACTTGTAACAAAAAATATATACATTTACACATATGTAAAGTGAAAATATGTCAATAAGGAAAGAATACACCTATTTTGTTGTCCTTGTAGATTTTTATTTAATGAAATTCAGTTAAGGATATGGGTTGATCATTCCTCAATCACTGGTTATGGGAAACGGTAGTGTTAGGTGCATGAAACCCAAAATAGAAATTTGTAACACAACAAAGAAGAAAGAGGTTAAAATTCACCCTTATAAAGGAATAAGATCATGTATCAAAGTTATATAGTAACTCTAATATATTCCTCTTAAAGTGTAATAGGAGAGGGAATCATGCCAACAAAAATCTTAGTTGGTTTGTTGTATTTCATAATCCTATGGATCATGCCATTGTCGATAGATCTAAACATAATTTTGTAAATAAATACATATAGTATCAAAGATGATACGCTCTAATTATAACTAAAACTAACACTTAAATATGTTGAAAATGTGCTAACAACACTAAAATAGAAAGGAAGCCCATGCCCTTAAGATTCCTAAAACTGAAACTGAAACCAAGTTTTTCCGTAAAGAATGAATGAAGGATTTTGTGCCCCTTTTATGTATTTGAAATATGAAAAATTGCAGAAAACCTATTAATATAAGTGGATATTTGAAAATGCTAACATATTTTTCTAAAATTGTAGGTTGGTTAAAAACATATGGGAGTCAGGAAAGTACTGTATAGTCTTGAGAAAAGTGTACAATTTTTAACATGTGGTGATTTTTCCAAAACTCTATATGTACTTACATATCTTTTTCCTTATATGTTATTTATTCTTACATCTATCCCCAGGATTTCATTTTATCTACTGAAAGTGTAAAAAACACCCAAGTAGATGCCCCCTGTAGTGCCCACTTTCCCTTCGACACTTTTATTACTGATCATGATACTACTGACTATATCATGGACATTATTATAGTTTTGGCTTAGTGTGATTTTAGATATTAGATCATGTATTATGGTTGACTTTGATTCATATTTGATGCATTATGATTATTAGAGATACTTTATATATTTATGATGATATACTTTTGGACATGGTTATATTATGGATGTTGTTCAGACATGTGATATTTGGATACTGTGAGTAGACCTAGAAAAGGAAATTAATTGATGATGATAAAGTTGTTGAGTAAAAATGCAAATGTTCTTGTTGGTTGCTTGGATGTTGTTGTGATTCATATATCTAGATGATTTTGAAATTTTATTTATATTATTCTTGATTTTCTGATATGGTCCATGAGGCCAAATGAGGTATTCGTATTTTGCAGGTTTAAAATATCACAACAAACATTGGGGGATTGGAGACTAACCACATTGGAATTCTAGATGAATTCAACAAGGTCACCATGGCAACTTGTTTTTCTTTTGTGTGTTTGATTGTATTAGAGATTCCCATGGGGGGGGATCGCCTTTAAATGTGACTACGGGTTATGTGTATTTATTTATTTGGTTCCTTTTTATTGATGTTTGTATGTTTTTATTAAGTGACATGTTTATCCCTTTTATTTAAATAAATTGTGGTATATAATGTGAGTAATCATATTGTTAAAATAAATTAATCAAATTGGGACATAAGAAAGTAATTATAGGAGTGGTTGAATCTTGTATTAAATGTTGTAAGATATGTGTAAGAGATACATTAGTAAATTTGGAGTATGAAACACTTGATCTTCTTTGGAATTCGAATCCTTGAAGACTGGTTTTGGAGGCTTGTGGGACAAGTTAAACTTGTCCCATACCTCTTAAATTTACATACCAACCTCACCTATGGTTGGAATATTTAAATCTAGCTCTCATTATGCATTTTTGTAAGCCTAGATGAATTTTTTTAATTGCACTTCTTGCTTGAAATTAATTTCGGTCCTTTGGAATATGGGCTTGATTTGAGTGTGTAAGTAAGACTATAATTTTATTCACCTACTTATTTATTATGCATTGGAGAATGAAGTTGAATTTTGGGTTGGGGTTAAGGATGTGTGATGTGATATCCTACATGGATCCACCTTATCCTCTTCTCTTCCCTCTTCTATAAGATATGAATTGGTTGCCTTGTTTTGGGATTTTTTGATTGCTTCACTTTTGGAAACTCTTTTGGGGGAAAATTATTTAGCTATTTTTGAGCTATTTCTTTGGAGAAGTTTTTTTTGAAGATTTTTGCATGCTTGTGCTTGGATGTTTTGGATTACTTGCATTGGGATAAAGCTTGTTGTTTTGGAACTTGGAACAACTCCATCATGGAGAGGTAGGAGCTTGGATCTTGTAATGCTTCTTTTCTATTTATGAAATTGTTATTGTTGTGAATTTTTTGGCATGTTTGTGAGATGTTGGGTAGATGGCCTAGGAATGGTGTAGGAGAAGACTATGATGTTCATTTTGTGGAAGGAAAAAGTGTTTTTGTGGAGGTATAAGTGTGGAGGGAATTGGGATTTGGTTTCCACCTTCCAAATAAATAGCTTGCATTTCTTTACTTTTTATGGGGTTCCATAAGAGTTTGGGGAGGCATAAGGAATTGTGAGGAATAAGTAGTACTTGTTGGAGGCATAAGGCCATGTCAGGGCTTTGATATACTATATTTTGGTGGTTTGAAATCAGGTGGTACTACCCATTTCCCTTTTAGGAGGCATAACTACCATCCCCTATAGTTTCTTTCTCCTTTGGCTTGCTTGATGAAGCCTTAGTGGTGTTTGTCATGGTTTAATGTAGTTGTAAACTAAATTTCATTTTGGACGGTGTTTTAAATGTTAAAATGTTGTTTGTGTATTGTGGAAGTCGTTGTTACCATGAGTTGAATCAGATCTGCTATTGCATTATGGTTGGGGCTTGGGGGAGAAATGAAGAAGGATGGCTTCTCCTTGTCATTGGATGTCTTGGTTGGGTGGAGAGTGTTTCCTTTCCCTTGTTCTTGTTTTGATCAGAATTAGAAGAATGATAAATCTGCATGTTGTTGTTCTGAAGCAAACGAGAACAAAAATAAATTGACAGTCCCTTCTTGTAATGAAATCTTACTGTAACCCTTACTACTTGAAGTGGATGAACTTGTATATGTTTTGTAATGGAAATATATTGTATTGAATATGAAAGTTGTAAATTTTGAAATGTTAAGGAGAGATATACTTTGTTTCTGTTGTTGGTACCCAAATTTAATCTCCTTCAAAAACCGAGCAACATCATGGATTAGACAAGACACTTAGAGGAAGATAGAAAATCATATATGTCATTTTGTAGCTGGGGAAGCAATCTATCTAACTTGTGGGCACTCAGGATTTAAAGGGAGTGTGAAGCACATTAAAAAGGATGTGATCTGATCCTAACTATTTTAGGTTTTTCCTTTCAACCAAGGTAAGAGAACCTTTTTTAACCTCTTTTATATGAAATTAGGTATAGGTACCTTTATTTTGCATGAATTCTATAGAGAATACCTTGTGGAAAATATGATCAACACACCAGATCTGACTCTCACAAGTTGTCACTACCAAATCGTGGAGATATCTTCACAACAAGGAAAAGGTTACTAAAGACATTTGAGACCCTGCTTCCTTCTGCATGTTTAGGTGATGAGGATTGTGCATGGGCATAGACACATGACAAAAATGGGTAGTATGGGTAGGATTTGGTTGTCGTTAAATGAAGTTTTGGTGAGAGGTGGGGCAGGTTGAAACTAGATTCACCAGATCCTTAAGAAACCTTACAAAATGGAAAGTCAGACCAACAGAATGCCATAGAATAGCTAAGATGTTTCTTCAAATAGAATATGTGCTTCAATGGAGGCCCAAATTAGCACTCTTTCACACAATATTTGAGATTCTATCTCGAAGGCTCGAGTTAGAAAACCCAACAAAGCATCAAGATCTAAGATCTAATCCAAATCACGCCTAAGGTAAACCCAAAGGCTTAAAGACAACCTCTGTCAATAGATGAGAGAAAAGTGATTCTAAATCATTTGTTCCAATCGCAAATGAAAGCTCTTCTGAGAAATGGAATTACAAATGGCACTAAAAAGTCAAAAGGATTGAGGCCTATGTGATTAAATCAAATTTTAATACAAGATTACAATAGGGAAAAGATAAACTACTTGCAGGCAATCAGATATAAAACCAACACATTTTTCTCAAGACAACACAAAAATAACTCGAGTTTGATTAAACTATCAGTAGGGGAATGTTTCTAGAACAGTCTCAGAGCTTGTCAATATATGTACACTTGCAACCACCTTGACACGATTAGATTTTAATACAAAAGAGATATACGAGCCTCTTGAATGGTTTCTCAAAAGGGATGGGCTCTATCAATCTTTCTATTACAAAAATTAGTCAAGACCCCTTACACTCCAACCATTTGCACGATTTTTTTTTTCCATTTATAGAATTTACAACAGAGCCTCTTCCTCATAAAATAAAAAGACATTTAATGCGCTAGTGTTCGCCATGATTCTTTCATGATTCTCAGAATTAGATCTGCAAAAAGCCTTCAAGGTGCTTGAGGGTGAAATTTTTCATTGAATACCTCCCAAATTCAACTCCTTGCTCTGGTAGATCACTCTTTCTTCAATTTTCCAACCACTTCCCCCCCTAATCTGTCAAACATGGCCCCTTGTGTGCTTGGGAGAAGAAAAATAGAAAATCTAATCAGACAGGAAAGTCAAACCATTTTAATGGCGAAAGACATCCTCCAGATCTTCCCACCAAACTTCAGATATCAACATTAACTTCCTTCTCTTCTTGGCATGTAGAAAAGACCAAGAAATCATGGAGACTTGCACTTCCAAATGTGTTTCAGAGAAATGGGGAGAAAAATCAAATTTCAAACTCTCAGCTATCATTGATCTTTACTTTGAATTTGGGTCATCCATGTGACAGATTTCAAACTTTAGAAAAGAGCCAGGGGTTTCCCTTGAATTTTCACAACTTTTTGAAAAAATGGAGAAATTTCACATTTTTCACTGCACCTCTACCCTCGAGATATGATCCTGACACGTGTCCAAATGTGACAGGAGTGGAACCATGGCCAAATTCTTCCATTTTACTCTCTTTTTGGAAAAGGGAAA
This sequence comes from Taxus chinensis, assembly GCA_019776745.2. Lineage (NCBI taxonomy): Eukaryota > Viridiplantae > Streptophyta > Pinopsida > Cupressales > Taxaceae > Taxus > Taxus chinensis. The sequence continues at coordinate 799,414,600 of CM034146.1, forward strand.
ATTTTCCAAATTTTCCCCATAGCTCTGCCCTCAAGAATGAGCCTGACATGTGTCCAAATGTGGTTGGAGTAGTGCCACGCTTCCTTTTTTTCTTTTGACTCTTTTTTTCTCAAAAGGAAAATTTTCAAAATTTCCCCTAAGAGCCCGAACCTCTATCGTTGACCAGGGTAAAACATAGACTTTTTCCCTCATCAGGCTTGTGGGCCATTTTGAAATTTTAACCCTTAAGGTGTAAAAAATATAAGTTTCCTCTGATGGCCCGCCTACCCATGCCTTTGTCTTTTCAAATTGCCACGTGTTAACATAACGCACCTTGACGTGGGTCCCAAAAATTAGATACCTTGAACAAGCACAAGCTTGCCACGTGTCCTACTCTGGTGAAGTCTTTGTGAATGCTTGAAGCTCAGTGGAAGGTGCCACATGTCATCATCTAAGGTAGTTTCCTTTTGGTTGTTGAAAAGACTAAGCAAAATGTAAATCATGCGGAGGCCTCCACCTGTCAGCCTGGTGCTTCTTTAAAATTGAACTCAAGGGTCAGTCCCCGAACATGCGTTGTTCCTCCACGTGTCTCCAAGGTGAAACTTCAAGATGGTGCCGAAAGAAGAGACTCTGAATGAGTGTGAGCTCGCCACGTGTCCTGTTCCACCATACTACTCCAACTACATAAAAAAATTTCTAAGCCCGGGGCCAAGTAGCGGAAGCCTCCACCTATCCTCTCGGTGTTGCTCCAAGGCCAAACCAAAAAGTAGATCTTTGAATGAGTGTCATGCCTCCACGCGGACACACTTTGAGTTAAGGATTTCCATGGATTTTTCTAAGTTCCTAGCTGAGTCGCATCCAACCAAAAGGTGCCACATCTCCCTGTAAATACATGGATGAAAATTTGACTGAGAAAAATGCCTGTCAAACTGTAAAATATAGAAAAACAACCATTTGAGCCTGGAAATGAAGTTTTCTTCAAGGAAAGAAAGTTTAGAAATGTTACAAGCCTCAAATACATTCTTCAGGGATACATCTATTCATTGTCTTCAAGTACTTAGGGTAGAAACATTAAGGAAGTCAAATCTTGACCATGGAGGACAAAAAAACATGAGTGAAACCCATTTTTTGATGGAATAGAGCACATGAGAATCAAAATATAGACCCTTAAGAGATTTACAACCTAGGAACCGATTTAAAATGGAAACAAGGATCAACTAGGCACAACACGGGGAAGGAAAAATTGACAGAGGCTATAAATCATTAAGTTTTTAAAGGCACAAATGGGGCGAGACTATTTTGAGCACTAACACCAGGTCCGACTCGAGGATGGGCACTCCTCGTGAGTGCCACAAGAACAAAAGTAAACCAAGTGCAAAAAATATCCATTGGGTAATGGAGTCATCTTGTAGAGCATAGAAACAGAGCTGTTTTCAAAAATGGAAAGAGAAACTAACCAAAATAGGTCACCGAGGACCAGAATGAGCAAAAACACAAAAACAAGGAACAAACAACAAATTATACATTGTACAAAAGATTTATGCCTTCAGTGAGGGGAATCAATCCAAGAAATGCTTCAAATGCCTGCCATTAGTAGGCAACTCAAACATTTCACCATCTAAGTCCTTAAATAACAAGGTATGATCCCTAATTTTGATGTCAATAGAGTAACGACCCATCCATAATGATTCAAACTTGCCATGCTTGCCCTTATCCTCATGTTTGAAAACCCATAGCAGCACAAGATCTCCATCATTGAAGGCTTTGGGAGTGACCTTCTTGTCAAATAACTTCTTCATTTTCTCTCTAAACTTTATATGCCTCTGGTGGGATGCCATCCTCTCTTCATCAAGCTCAATAATCTGGTTAATGTGAGCATCATAAGGACCTACCTCTTGATCTTCTAGTTGTTGCCTAAACTGATATGAAGACAGTTGCATATGAAGAGGCAGTAGGGTCTGAGTCCCATATACCAACTTAAATGAACTCTTTCCAATGGCCCTCTTGACAGTGATCCTATCTACAAAAACAAAAAACTGCAATTGTTCACCCCACTTTATCTTGTTCTACTCCAATGTTCTCCTGATGATCTTCATCAATTTTTTATTACTGGACTCAACTTGTCCATTTCCTTGCGGGATTGTAATTGGATGCATATTTCAAGTTGATTACATACGCCCTACACATTGCCACCAAAGGGTTAGCTCTAAATCTCATGGCATTATCGGCTACAATCTTGACTGGTACCCCCAAACCTGTAGATGATGTTGTTCAACACAAAATTCCATGACAAGTTGGTGTATTGCCTTCCTGGTGGGGATTTCCTCCACCCATTTAGTAAAATATTCAGTTTCTGGGTAAGTGCACCAAGTTGGGGGACAATTAAGTGGACATCAAATCCTGAATTTTACATTAAAAACAGAAAAACATCAAATTTAGTCTTCCGCGGACTTGAACCATGCCAAAAAGTTAAAAATATGTCATAAAAATGGTACCATTGCATAGGGGGAGACTATTAGCTTTGTAGAAATACTGATTTTTAAAGTGAATAGAAGAGGATAAATATCATTTTATAATTTTTTACTAATAGTAGGTCTTTAAGACACTTTTTCCTGTGAATGTTTATGTCTATGTTTAAGACTGCAAAATTTGTTTCACTTATCAGAATGTGATAAAACTTATACCATCCCAACCATGGTGAAATTATATACATGTTCAAAAAAAAAATTATTTGATTTCAATATTTTTTTGATGAAGTTATGGCGGGGCAAACGGAAAGTTCTTTGTTTTCTTTATGTTTTCATACCACTTTCACGGAAAAAAATCATAAAAAATAAAATATTACTCAAAAAAATACATAAAATCCATCCCAAGATAGATAGTGGCATATAACTTCTCACCAAAGGAAAAAAATATATATCAATTTTTGTTCATCCAAATTTTGGGCAAACGGACTATAATCTTATCGGCGTTTTAAAAAAAAAAAAACCAAGTCATTGAATTTTGAGTGTTTAATATAGCTAAGCACTTGAAGGGTCTATGATTTCATATCAACATAATCTCACCAATGCAATAATACATCCCCCATTGCTTGAAATGGTGCTTTCAATTGATATAGGATATTGAAAGGATAAAAATGGAGGCAGCCTGAAGCTTTCATTCTTCTAAAGAAGTTTTGGCAGCTTTCACATCTTCTAACCATCAAGGTTGTATCCTTGAAAAGAGTTAGCCACCAATAACTAGCCCTTAGAATCTTGTCTGCTATGACTCTTGCAACAAAATGCCCCTCACAAACTCCTTCATAGAGATCAGCAATTATCTTGGGGTATTCTTCTTTAGTAATGCACCTTAAGAAGACTCCCTCTGGGTTCTTCCAAGCTAACCCAAAATTAGTGATGACATATTTTTGGGAATCAAACTTAAGGGCTCTCTTCTTGTTCATACTTTAGTGCTCAAGGTAGCTCAGGTGTTTGAGATAAAAGATCACATCTTTATACTACTCAGAATTCATCGACCTTTCAAATACACTTGCCCTTTCTTCTTCTACCTCATTTACCTCAATATTTTTCAAGCTGATCTTAGCCATAAGCTTAGCCAGGCCCAAACCTCTCACCAGATTCGTGTTTTGGATGTCCATATCATATTCTTGTAATTTTTTGTCCATCGATATATTTTTCTTGAGACCTCCATTTCTCACAAGATGTCCTTTACCATGGTATGGGGAACATAAGTAACAACCTTTGAACTTAGAATATAAGGCTTGAAAACCTTTGTTGCCTTTACCAAGGAAAATTCCTACTTTTCATAATGGTATACTTCAGTTCTGCCCCCTTGCAATGCCTTACTGAAAAAGGCAATTGGCCTCTCAGCCCCTTCATCATCCTTTTGTAGTAGGACAAAATCAATAGTGTTCTCTGAAGCAAAAGAGAACAAATGAAAAGGATTCTTATAATCTGGAGCTGCCTATATAGGTGCATGCTTGAGTGCCTCTTTAATCACATTGAAATCTTGGATGGTAGCCTCCTCCCATTTGATGACCTAGCCTTTCTTTAGCATGGAAGTTATTGGAATGGTCAGTTCAAAAAAGTTTGATATGAATCTTCTAATGAAGGTTACCTACCCAAGGAAGGACTGAATTCATTTCTTAGTCTTTGGGATTGGGACCTTGCTGATGGCCTCTACTCTTTCTGGATCAATCATCACTCCTTGTTGTGACACAATGTGACCAAGAAACTTTTCCTTCTGCACTCCAAAATGGCATTTCTTTGGATTGAGTGAGATGCCATATTATCTACATCTTATCATAATCTTTTCCAAGTGCAGCAGGTGATCACTTCTCTTTCTAGAAAATGCAGTTACATCATCTTGATAGACTGTAATAAATTCATTGATGTAACCAATGAAAGAAACATCTATTGCTCTTTGAAAGGTGGCTCCAGCATTCATCAGACCAAAGGGCATCTAGACATAGACATAGGTCCCCCAACGAGTAGTCAAGGTTGTCTTTTTCCTTTCTGATTCCTTCACCACAACTTGGTTGTAGCTAGAGAAACTATCCAAGGTGGAAATAAACTCAAAACCAATTACTAACTAGAGAATTTTCTCCATATTTGGTAAAGGATAATTATCCTTAATTGATGCTCTATTTAGGTTTCTGAAATCCACACACGGTCTGATGTCACCATTTTTCTTTCTCACTAGCACTAGGTTTATAACCCAAGAGGAATACCTTGTGGGCTGGATAATCCCTCCATCTCTTAGCTTCTTCAGTTCTTCTTGTATTTTGAGGGATAAGTGTGGATTTATGGGCCTCTTATTTTTCCTAAATGGCTTTGCATTAGACACTAAGGGGATCTCATGTTGAAACAGGTCCTCTCTATATGCCTTTAGTTCAGAATAGGTCCAAGCCATGCAATCCTGATACTTTTTCAATAATTTGACGTGTGACTGCTTTTCCTCCCTATTGAGATTACTGCCTAACCAAATTTTTCTTGGCTTCTCCTCTGTACCAATATCATGCTCCTCAATATCCCTTGAGGATGCCATGCATCTATTAAAAATGTAATCAACATTATCAAAATTTGACTCAAGAGAAACCAGCCTTCTAGGAATGGTATTTGTTTTTAGCTAGATGATATCCTTGCCAAACAAGTTTTCTTTTCCTTTTGTTGCACAAACTATTGGCTCCCAATCAATACTTTGATCAACAAATTCCCCCTTGTTTTGTAGGAATATTCTGATCTGAGCATCATCATCAAAAATTTGCCAATGCTTGATGTTGTCAGGAAAATAAAGTCTTGTCAATACCTCAACCTCATATTCACAATATGGGGACATTGTGCAATTGTCAAACTGAGACCCCAAAACTACAATCTTTTCTACCAAGTCATTGAACTTCCTATCATGATGCAGTATGTTAAATGAATAAAACATCTCAATGAAGTCCCAAACTGCATGCTTATATTGCTTCATTCATTGGTTCTTTGTGGCATACAGTTTTCTGAATTGTTTCAGAATTAATTTTAAGTTTCCTTTGACCATGATGTCCTTGACACCATATTTCCAAGAAATTCTTAAACCCAACAATAGTGCCTTATACTCAGCAATGTTTTTGGTGAATTCAAAGTTTAGTTTGAAGGAAAAAACATTTTTTTCCTGACCAGGAGAAAGTAGAACAATACCAACCACCACTCCCAAATTTGGAGCAAGCTCCATCAAACAACAGAGTCTAGGGAGAGCCTTCTTGTTCAAGGTACTTTCATTATTCAATCTTGTGCTCCTTTCCATCATCAAATCCCACAAAGTTTTCTTCATCAACATTTGTGTACAATACCTCATAGGATTCATTTTTAAGATCCTCAATAAGATGTAGCATTTTCTTTTCTCCATACAACATGACAAGGATTCCCTCAACTAGAATGGTAGCATAAGACATATACATTTGGACACTCCCACCAAAATTTGTGGCCCATTTTATTGATAGGAGCATGCCCCACTTGGCTGGGTAGTCAATAATGAAAACATCAAGTTTTAAGTTTTTACCTAGGTAAGCTGCAAGATGCACCATCAAACCCTTCACACGTCCCACTACTGGCACTTCTGTAGAGTCCATGGCAGTGCAATTTCCATATTTTTTTGTCACTTTGATGTTTAGCTCATTCATGACTTCCAATGGCATGAAATTGCATGATGCCCCTGAGTTAAACATGCACTTGTGCATCACTCTATCCTTTATGATCAAAGTGGTGAAGAATGGATCCAGATTCATTTGAGATTCCACTAAGGATGTCCCCAAATAGAACTCAGGTGGTTCATCTAGATCTTCTCATGTTGGTGGTGCTTCTAGTTCTTCAATGATTGGAGGAGTCTCCACAATATTTACATTTCTGCCTAAGTCAGTCTTCTCTTCTTTCAACCCCAAGTATTCAAGTGCTCTCTTTTTATGCTCAGGAATCCTAAGCAACTTGAAAATTTAGATAGAGACTTTGATTTGACTCAACACTTTGGAAATATCATATGGGACATTCTTTGGCAAGGCAGTATTGGAAGGAAAGCTAACACTCACATTAGGTGGTACATGATTCTTTACAACTTGGGTATGAGGAGGGGTATGATTTTTGTTTGGAACTGCAAGGCTTCTGGAAGATGCATCTTTCCTAGGAGCCTCTTTAGGAATGTTTGAAAGAAAGGGAGATTTAGGCTTGGCCTAAGCCCCTTTCCCTTTGATAACCTTACTTATTATGTTATATTCCCTTTCTTGAGCAACAACAACATTCATCAACAACTGCCTATCTTCCTCAGATGGGACTCCTCCATCATACTTTTTCATCATTAAAGCCCTTAAATATTCAAATTCATTATTGGTTAATTAAAAAGCTTGTACATTATATACTTCTAAAGTATGAGAGAGAGGAAGAATAGGTACCCTATGAATACAGTCCCAAAAAATGGCAGAATTTCTAGCACTTATCAGCTTAGTTGAGTTTTCCCCTTGTTGTGAGCTGGTGGAACAACCCATCATGCAAACATCATCATCATTATCATTATCAGCTCCTTCTTTTTCTTGTTGATCTTCTTCACAAGGTGCATGGGGCATGAAAAATTTGTCACACTAATCAATGACATTTGTCTCCTCCACAACAATAACTCTAGTAGCCAAAGGATCAGATACCATTCTATTTTCTTTGCCTTGGGGCTTCCTATTTCCAAATCCAACAGGTCCTTTGCCTCTGTCATTAGATATTTGGTGATTTTTTGAATATATCTTGGCCTTGTTTCTTGTGTTGACCTTGTGAGCTCTTCCCAATTCCCTTCTCATCTCGGGCTAGCTTGTAGGATATTTCTTTGACATCCCCTGCCAAAGTTTTCACAACTTCTTCCAAATCAGCAACCTTGCTTGTTTGGGTTTTTTTTCAGTTAACCAACTTTACACCTTCCCTTTTTGGAGGCTTTCCAATTGCCTTGATGTTTTTCTCTATTTTCAAAGCCATGGTGAAGGCCTGCCTCAAATTTGTGGGGTTTTTATCCCTTAAATAATATGCAGCCTTTTTATCAAATGCATCAGTATATTTGATCAAACATGACTCATCATAAGGCCTTATTATAACATTTAATCTACTCAAGGTCTTATTAAACCTTGTGTTGAAATCATGTACTGACTCATTAGGGTTCTTCTTAATGTTTTGAAATTTTGTCAAAAGAAACCTAGGGTCAGTTCTATCACCATATTGCAATCTGAATGCATTGCTCATCTCAGTCCAAGAATCAATAGAGTTATCTGGAAATGCTTTATACCTGTCCCTAGCATCCTCTTCTAAGGTATGGATAAATGTCTTGATATTTACATCTTCATGTTCAATCTCAAAATCTTCCATCATATTGATAAAAAGCTTTAGATGTTGGTCTCCAATCATAGCATTGTTTCATTGGAACTTTCACATTCTGTTCCTCACATCTTGAGGAACTACATTTGGATAACCAGCCATTCCCACAAAATTTATAGGTCCAAAAGTGTCTACAACAAAAGCGGGTTTGGGTGGGGGCTGGGCCATGTTCCTTTGAGGAGGTGACTAACTGATGGGGGGTAGAGGGTTATTGGAATACTGGAGTATAAATTTTAAAATAGATACCCCCCAAAGATCTTGTTTCTTGGAAATCCCTATCAACCTCAGATAAGACAAGAGAAAAATGTGAAGCAAACTGTTCAAAATCAAATATTGAAGGCCCCTCTCCAGATGGAGAGTTCAATTCCACAAAGAGGCTACCTGATTCAGAGTCACTTGAATGACAATCTTCAATGATAGGCCATTCACTTTCATCAATGGAGATCCCTATCCTTGTCTGCTAACCTCCAACAGCTCTCCAGGATTTTCTTCCTTCTGATTTTTCTTTTCCTATCTCTGGAAACAATGTCCTATCAGGATCCCTAGCAAAGAAAGATCTTCTTCCTTCTAGCTTTGTAAATATTAGTAACAAATCTGACCTTGACAGAATTTTTTAGGAAACTGGTACTTATTAAGAATCAGATCAACAGGGAGTCACCACTAAGGATTTCCACATTAGTTGTGCAAATGCACTAAATATGATCTGTCAAATGTATGTTAATGCAAGAAACTTGAAATAGAAAGATTCTGACCTTCTCTTTACCAAGATTTATCAAATAAAAGCTAGTGCACTAGGTTGGAAGACTGAAAGAAATGCACATAGCAGTTGGAGCATACAAGAAGTGTTTTACTAGGTTCTTGATTTTGAACTGATAATCCCTGGAAATGGCACCAATTGTGTTGGTGTTGTTGACGGGCCAAATAGATATGGACTAGCAATGAATCAAAAAATCAATCTCTCAATGAAACTCCAGATTAACAAGTCCCCAGTATCGACACCACTTATGTTGGTGTTGTTGATGGGCTAAATAGATATGGACTAATAATGAATTAGAAAATCAATCTCTCAATGAAACTCCAGATTAACAAGACCCTGACAATGGCACTAGTTATGTTGGTACCCATATTTAATCTCCTTCAAAGAACGAGAAACATCATGGATTAGACAGGACACTCAGAGGTGGATAGAAAATCATGTATGTCGTTTTGTATCCAGGGAAGCAATCTATCTGACTTGTGGGAACTCAGGTTTTTAAGGGAGTGGGTAGCACATTAAAAAGGATGTTATCTAATGCTAACTATTTTAGTTTGTTCCTTTTAACCAAGGTAAGAGAACCTATTTTGTAACCTTTGTTATATGAAAGGAGATACATGTACCTTTCTTTTGCATGAATACTATAGTGAAGACCTTGGGGAGAATATGATCAACACACCAGATCTAACTCTCACAAGTTGTCACTTCTAGATCATGGAGATATCTTCACAACAAGGAAAAGGTTACTAAAGACATTTGAGATGCTGGTTGCTTCTGCATGTTTAGGTGATGAGGATTGTGTATTAGTATACACACATGACAAATAGGGGTAGTATGGGTAGGATTTGGTTATTGTTAAATGAATTTTTGGTGGGAAGTGGGGATGGGTGAAACTAGATTCACCAGATCCTTGAGGAACCTTACAAAATGGAAATTCAGACAAACAAAATGCCACAGAATAGCTAAGATGTTTCTTCAACTAGAATATGTGCTTCAATGTAGGCCTAGATTAGCACTCTTTCACACAATATTTGAGATTCTATCATGAAGACTCGAGTAAGAAAACCCAACAAAGCATCAATATGTAAGCCAAATCATGCCTAAGGTACACCCAAAGGCTTAGAAACAACCTCTGTCAACATATGAGATAAAAGTGACTTTAAATCATTTATTCCAATCCCAAATGAAAGCTCTTCTAAGAATTTGAATTGCAGATGCCACTAAACTATCACAAGGATTGAGGCATGTGTGATTGAATCAGATTTTAATACAAGATTGCAAAAAGAACAAGAAAAACTACTTGCAGACATTCAGAAATAAAACCAACACATTTTGTTCAAGACAACACATTAATAACTCGAGTTTGATCAAATCTATCAGTAGGGGAAAGTTTCTAGAATAGTTTCAGAGCTTGTTAATGGCTGTACACTTGCAACCACCTTGACATGATCAGATTTTAATACAAAAGAGATATACGAGCCTCTTGAATGGTTTCTCAAAAGGGATGGACTCTATCAAGCTTTCTATTAGAAAAATCAGTTCAGACCCCTTACATTCCAGCCATTACATGAAAAATTTGTGCCATTTATAGCATTTACAATAGAGCCTATTCATCATAAATGACAAATATTTTTAATGCACCAGTGCTCACCATGATTCTTTCATGATTCTCATAATCAAATCTGAAAAAGTTCTTCCAAGTGCTTGAGGGGGCAGATTTCATCGAATACCTCCTGGCATTCAACTCCTTGCTCTGGTAGATCACTCTTTCTTCAATTTTCCCACCACTTCCTCCCCTAATCTGTCAAATCTAGCCCCTTGTGTCCTTGGGAGAATAAAAATAGAAAATATGATCAGACACGAAAGTCAGACCATTTTAATGGGGAAAGACATCCTCCAGATCTTCCCACCAAACTTCAGATATCAACATTAACTTCCTTCTCTTCTTGACATGTAGAAAAGACCAAGAAATCATGGAAACTCATGAGACATGTTTCAAAGATATGGGGGGGAAAATCAGATTTCATGATCTCAACTATCATTGATCTTTACTTTGAATTTGGGCCGTCCATGTGGTAGATTTCAAAATTTAGAAAAAACCTAGGGGCTTCCCTTGACTTTTTACAACATTTTGAAAACATGGAAAAATTTCAAATTTTTCTTTGCACCTCCGCCCTCAAAAAACAATCCTGACATGTGTCCAAATGTGATTGGAGTGGAATTACAGCCAAATTCTGCTATTTTACTCTCTTTTTGCAAAAGGGAAAATTTTCCAAATTTTCCCCACATCTCTACCCTCGGGAATGAGCCTGACACATGTCCAAATGTGATTGGAGTGGTGTCGTTCTTCCTTTTTTACTTTTGACTCTTTTTTATCAAAAGGATTTTTTTCCAAATTTCCCCCAAGAGCCCGAACCTCCGCCATTGACTGGGGCAAAACATTGAATTTTTCCCTCACCAAGCTTGCAGGCCATTTTAAAATTTGAATCCTTAAGGGGAAAAAAATACAAGTTTGCCTCTGATGGCCCTCCTCCGCACCTCTTTGACTTTTCAAATTTCCATGTGTCACCATGGCGCACCTTGAGGCGGTCCTAAAAATTAGATACCTTGAATAAGCGTGGATTCACCATGTGTCCTGCATCGGTGAAGTATGTCTAAATGCTCGAAGCTTAGTGGAAGTCACCACATGACATCCTCCGAGGCAGTTTCCTTTTGGATGTTGAAAAGTCTAAGAAAAATTTAAAGCAAGCAGAGGCCTCCACGTGTTAGCCTAGTGCTTCTTTAAAAAAGAACTCAAGGGCCGGTCCCTAAACATGCATGGTTCCTCCATGTGTCTCCAAGATGTAACTTTAAGGTGGTTCCCAAAGTGGAGACTCTGAATGAGTGTGAGCTAGCCATGTGTCCTGTTCTGTGAAACTGCTCCAACTTCATAAAAATTTTTCTAAGTCTGGGCCAAGCAGCAGAAGTCTCCATGTGTCCTCCTGGCACTGCTCCAAGGCCAAACCAAAAATTAGATCTTCAAATGAGCGTTTTGCCTCCACATGGACACACTTTGAGCTAAGGATTTCCATGAATTTTTCTAAGTACCCAAGTGAGCCGCATCTAACCAAAAGGTTCCACATCTTCCTATAGATGCAAGGATGTAAATTTGACTGGGAGAAACACCCGTCAAACTGTAAAATACAGAAAAACAACCATTTGAGCTTAGGAATGAAATTTTCTTCAAGGACAGAAAGTTTAGAAATGTTACAGGGCTCAAATACATTCTTCAGGGATACATCCATTCATTTTCTTCAAGTACTTAGGGCAGAAATAGTAAGGAAGACAAATCTCAACCGTGGAGAATAGAACACATGGGGGAACCCAATTTTTTAGATGAACAGAGAACGGGAGACCAAAATACAGACCCTTAAGAGATTTACAACCTAAGAACCAATTAAAAATGGCCACAAGGATCAACCAGGCACAACACAGGGAAGGAGAAAATGATAGGTCGTAAATCAGTAAGTTTTCAAGGGCAAAAATGGGGTGAGACTATTTTGAGCACCAATACCTATTTTGAAAGAAAGAAATTGTATTCTGTATATTGTATTTGAGAAATGAAAGAAAAAAAATTGGGTGCATGTAAAAGATTCATGGAAATAATAGAATTTTTCTTACTTTGTTTCATAATGGCATTGTTATATTGAAATCTAATCATTCAAATGCACTATGAATTACCTGTTATCACCGAATCACCGCACCCCTGGATGCTGATTAGATTTCTAGTTTGATCACTCTAAGCATCTAGTGTGATTGGATAACATGGGTACTATCTCCAAGTTGTGGGACTTGCTACTTGAGATAGACCTCCAGAGAAAGCTGGTTCTTGCTCCTAAACTACCTGCCACAATCTACTCTAATGCAGGATAAGCTAACTATTCTAATCTAAATTTCCAAGGGACCAGGGAGAGAGAATACATAAAATGAAATCCTACACTAAAGTGGTGATACACCAGAAAAGGAGGGTGTGAGAGTAATCTCCAAATGTGTGAAATACAGAGGAAAAGTGCACACTAGAAGAGGTGATGACAGTTCACCATAATATAGCAAAATGCATTCACAACAATATTCCAAGCATACACAATGTTAATGAATCCCTGCAAGAACATAATAAATAGACACAATATTCTTATAGAAAGATTAAAGGGGCAAGAAGAATGCAAGAAAACACAGCATGGGAAGATACATCCACAAACTGGTATTTTATTGCTTCATGATATGCACAGTTCAATCTATTACAAGATAAGGACCTGGATCACCATGCAAGGAGTCCACTACAAGGGCCTGAAACATACTGGCTTCACAAAGAAATTTTTTCAGAGCTTTGCTACCAGAAAACTCCCTTCTTACAATGAGCCCAACACTCCAATTTATAGAAAATGAGAAGGAAAAGAGAAGGGAAAATGGAAATCCCGAAATCTGTCCTTCAACCACCTATAAGAGGCATTAAATTGAGTGAAATAATTGTATATTACTTACAAATGTCTCCCCATACTATCCCATGTGCTGCAGCAGAGAAAAAATGATGACCATGCCTCTTAATTGCACTCCCAGCTACCAAATAAAACATTATTCTGAACCCGGCCACGTTTTCTTAAAAAACTCAATAAATTTCTGATAAAATCTGGAATTTCTTGATTTTTTGCATCGGGCTTGGAACCATGATTCCAACGGTACCAATTTTGTGCGATTTTGTTGAGAAATGCAAAAGTTATGGCCTTCTGAGTGCGGGCAGCCATTTTGGGTCTGGCAGGCGTTTTTCTGTCATTTGACGGGAATGAGCATTAACTGACGGGAGCCGAACATGTTTTCTTTATTTAAATATATCTACCCTCATTAAAAATAAGACGTGCTCTGATTAACTGATGGGAGCCGAACACGTTTTCTAGAAAGTCCAATTTTGTGAAAATCGGAGCTCGGAGTCAAAAGTTATGGCCGTTTGAAGTTTCCGGACCAAATGTTGACTTTTCTTCCTCTCCCTTCGGCCGCTTCGGCTTTTCGCATCCCACACGTCCCTTTGTCCCAAATGTCCCAATGCTGAATGGGACAAATTCTTCCGAACTGTCCGAAATGGGCTACCATGTCCCTTTTCTGCCGGTGACACGTGGCGTGAACTTGTTGGCTTTCGGCTCCTTCGGCTATCCACGTCCTGTGCGTCCCTTTGTCCCAAATGTCCCAATGCTGATGTTCTCTGTTTCGACCGAATCGTCCGGTTCACATCCTCCACGCACTTTTGTCCCGCTTGCTTCCGGACTGTTTGTTCTCATTTCGGCCGATCCGGCTGGTTCCCGTACTTTCGGCCCAACTGTCCCAAACTGTTTCGGGCTGCCTTGACTCATTTCAGCTGATCCGTCCAGTTCGCGTACTAATGTCTCACACATCCCAGACTGTTTCGGCAGTTAGTCAATTTTTTCAACTTTTCAGCCAGTTCGGATTTTCGCGTCCCGCGCGTCCCTTTGGCCCGGATGTTCCAAATGCTGTGCAGACCGCCTGGCGGCCTTTTGGCCGGTTCGCGCCCAGATGTCCCAACTGTCCCAAGAACCGTCTGGACTAGGACTTAGCCATTTTTCATGATTTTTCCTTGCCCGAGCTTGTTTGTTGTAATTTTTTACATTTTCTCAGAACTTTCTCTCCTCTTCTTGGACAGGGGAGTTAGAAAAAATATGAGGGGACCCTAGAAACATGACTTTTTTTCCGGACTCAATATAATTTCTTGGGACTAAAGAATTTGATGCATGTTATCAAAATTACCTTCAGGGGTGAATTTTGGATAACATTACCTATAGGAAAGTTAAAATAAAAGTGAAATTTAGATGAAGGAAATGTATTAATCTGTTATTTCTGAAATGTTTGACTTTGGAAAAAGATAGAAAGTGCATTTGTGTTTTAATGCTTTCGATTGAAGGAAAGATGAAGTATACAACTTACTAGCATGGAATGAATTCATAGTTTTAAGTTAGTGAATGTAACAAATCTTTTCAAATTTTAAGTTTTGTTATGTAATTTTTCTAACTGACAAATATTAATAAAAAATTTAATAGCATGAAACTATAATATCTAAAATACCAATTTAGATATCAATTTGTATTTGTAAAGTTAAAACGACACCAAACAAACTAAAACACTTCAGAACTTTTTAAAGAAACTTTCAAATCGAGAAAAGCTAAAATTGAAGATGTTTCTGCTATAAAAATTGGTAATTTCGAAATACAACTCAATAAAATAAATTTAACCTTACAATACATCCCAAAACATTCCTAGTGAAATGCTCCATGCCTAGTAGGGATGTTGAGAAAGAGAAAATGACAAATTTGAACAAAAAATTTACAAGTTAAAATGACCAGTTCACTTTTTAAGTGACAACAAATCCTTTTATCAAAATTGACACTTTAAACTTCATCAAAATTAAATTCTTAATATTTATATGCAAAGAGGGCATCGAGAGCTTTCAAAAAAGTTCTCATTTGCCAAAAACTAAGTTCACTATCAAACGTTATGGCCTTCTAAAGTTTTACTTCATTTTTGGCCTCAAAATTAATCTAATAGTCAAATATAAATGATTAAAATATTCATTGGTAAACCCACATGTTTAAGTTTTCCCTTTACACTTTTTACCCAAAAGCGCTAAATTTATGAAGTTTTTTTGTCACCCCGTTGGTCCGTAAACCTCATTAATATCAAAATTAGTCTAAGTTCAGAAAGGGAAAATTTGGAAAATTTTCCCCACATCCCCACTACATTTCCCTTTTATTTTGGAATGCATTCCCACAGGCGCATGGGTGCACGCTTTAAATTAACCATTTTGAATCTAACTTTGGAAAATTTTCCGAAAATTCTCGGTGGCCCCACGTCCCTACCCTTGCCTAGGAAAATTACTTTAGTATGCGCATGGGCCCACGCGTTCAATTTAAATTTTTTATCAAGCCCTTTGGAAAACTTTCCTAACTTTATCCACCATCCCGCAACCCCACAGCCAATGGTTGGTTGACACGTGGCACCTGGAAATGATGACATGTTTCCCCTTTTAGGTTCGCAGGCGCGCAGAGGTAAACTGTGCCTTTGTCTCAAAAGGCAAAAAGTGGTAAATTCCTTCCCCGTTCCACTGGCTCACACGTTGGAAAAATTTTCTCTGTGACTCTGTGATTCCTTCTCTGGGTGAAATTTCTCCTTGTGGTCTGGAGGACCGCCCTTAGGAAAATTTTCACTGGCCCATAACTTGAGAAATATGAGGAGTTAGGAGGAATTTTTTAGATCACCAGAAAGGTGAGGAAGTTTCCTATACAATGGGAATATTTTTTGGAATTGTTGAGAGTGTTAATTTTTATAAAAATCAAGTTGAATATTTTAAGCCTGTTAGAGAGTGGTATAGCGAGAAATTACCCTCTTAACCTAACTGATTAATCTAACCCTAAGTTTGGACCTTGTCATCTTTTATAATTATCGTATTAATAAAAATATTAGCTATTCATAGTATTTGGCTTTGAAACAAGCTTGCGACAACTTTTGTCTTGTAACCTGGTTGTAGACTCTTTTAAACAAAAAAAAAATTATTTCGTAATTTCTTTTTCTAACTAATCCTAGGTTGTTTTTGGGTCTCAAGTGGGTTGGTTTTAGTGGGCGTTACACCCCCTCTTTTGATGCATGTGTGAAAATCATATTTTAGCATGTGGCTCAAAAGAAATGTGTGTGAACTGTTGTAGGAGATGTTTGTGGATGCATGTAAAGTGTTGAAGAGGTGATTGTCTTTGAGAACCTATACCTACAAAAGGAAAGTTGTTTATGCATGGTTGAACCCATGGCACATAAGAACAAAATGTTAATTATAAGGAGTGCTAGTAATAAAAAAGTAGTTAGTAGTAATAAGTCGCGTAGACAAACAAAAACAACATAGATGTAGTCAATTTGCAAAAAATATCATCCAAGAGCACAGAAAAGGAATTTTGGGGCCCACAAACATGGGAAACCCATGGTGTCGCAAGATAATCAAAGCCCATAGGCATGAAAACAAGAGAAATAAAATGAAAAGGAGATATCCATAATGCCACAAACATGGGACACCTAGAGTGATAGAAGAAAATCATGACATATAGGCCACAAGAAAATAAAACAATTAGGAAGCAATAGAGATGCAAGCATGTATACATGAAACCAATATATCAATACATGACAGTATGTTGTAGTAACCTGCATAGGTGAGGTAAATGAAAAAAGAGATTTTAATGCTACACAAGACACGTGTTAGTCATGTTAGTCTATAATGTAGCAAGTAAACAATGTATTAAATTGAGCTTAAATAAGGAAGTAAAAATGAACTATAATAGAACAATAGAACTTGTAGGATGTGAATGGATTTACCTTAAATGAAAAGAATATTAGGAGGCATGATTCCCCTATAAGCATGTCTAAATATTTGTGTCCTTCATCTATCTCAATATACCAATTTTATGTATGTGTAAATAAATAAAGCATGCTAGATATTAAACCAAAGTGATAAACAACATGTATAATGTAAAGTGCTAACAACTCAAGTTACATGCACAAGTCCTAGTTTTGTATTTTTGTAAATTTTGTAATGTTTTTTTACTATCACAATGCATATCTAGGAATAATATTTTGTGATTAGAAATATATCTACTTAACAAGAACCTATAAAGGAGGTGAAGAAGTTATCAACATAGATGGAGGCTTGGGTCTCAATTGTTCCAAATAATGTGACTCAAGTGCGTATGTCATAGAAAACTTGGGAGGAGGGAAAAGTATAATAGATCCACAAGAATCCATGTGTGACTTAGATAATCAATGAATATGTGTTCGTGGGGAAAACCATATCGAGACAAAAGTCTTAGAAATTTATGAATAACACAGTAGTCAATTAATGAGAGGAAGATGAGGATATAAGAGGTATGCAAGAGCATGGAAAATTTTAAGACCCACGCCTAAAAAAATATAGAAATTCGTTGGAAAATCAGGGAATATTGAATTTCTTGCTAATGGCGAATATGAAAAAATTCATATATGATGTTGGTTGGAAGCATTTTTTATGCTACCATTCGACAACATATATTATGTTTTCGATTGATGATATATTATGTCAAAAAACAATATATGTAATTTTTTGGAAAATTCTTTTTGACAATAGTAGTTAAAATGACTAGATCGACAATAAATATGTCCTCAACAGATATGACACGAAAAAAATTCAAAAAAAGTACTAATTTTGTATGGGATATATTGTTTTGAAATATTTTGATGTTAGTAGTTAAAACGATTGTGTCAATGAGAAATATGTCCTCCCAAAATATGGTGCAAGCAAAAAAAATCCCACACTCATTTTTTTCAGTCTATTGGTACCGGAAAGTAGCTTTTTTGTATTCTACCATCTGATAGCTTTTTTTTATGCTATCATCCAACAACATAATTATGGTGTGGATCCGTAACATAAAATATACTACCGATCGATAGTTTTATGATGAATATTGTTGATTTTTATTTCGCAGGAATGGCAAATTGGCCCCGAAAAATTAAATTGTACCTAGAAACATTTGGCGACCCGGTCCTAATTCCTACCCTAAAAATTCATCAATTTCAAATTTCAAAATATGGAATATTCGTGAATTAACAAATATTTATCACTAAATTTTTCCCTATGCAAGAGTTACAATGTAATGAGGTTCACCTATATCAACTTACAAAAAGGGAGAGACATGAGGCTAGTCACAAGTATAAGTGGTCATGTAGAAGTAGTAGAACAAGAAAAACATACCAAGTCATGCAAAATATAGCATATGTAATATTATAATGAGTGGCACCATGAATACAAGTTAGGGTCCACATGGCATAAATAAGTTCATCGACTGTAATGGAAGTAATCTTAGAAGAGAAAATGTTAGTCTTTTATAGAGTAGTAGATAGAGGCGCAAGCATGTTCCATGTAGTATCTATGATATCCACAATAGGTGTAACATCGTGGGGGTGAACATGAGTTCTACTAGAAGTATTTATCAAGATAATAAGGAGGTGGATACAATGGGGTGCTATATTTTTCCACTTACAGTACAACATTATGTTATATAACTAGACATTGAGAAATATGTAATGCTTCTAGTGAAATAGATTCCTCTAGTTTATTAGTAATGAGAATATTTTCCATGTTTCCAACATAAAGTTGTTAAGAAGTATACTTAGAATCTGGCTTAAATTATCTCATGCATATGGAGATCCACATATCATTAAGTAAGTCACCAAAAATCATGTTGTGATAATTTGTCTCATTTTTTTGTGAAGGAGTAGAAATATTTTTAGATTATGTTGTCATGTTGCCCTTATATTGCGCTTATGGTGGTTCAACTGATATTTTTTGTTCTATTTTTTGTATGACATTAGGAGATAAATCATGTGGATTTAGCAAGGGGGTGTGGCATTCTTATCCTCTTGTTTAATAAGTGGATCTTGAATTATTGTATAAATTAAATCATTCAACATTGAATGATGTTTACTAGACATAAAGCGATCAACATTGGGAACCCGTTGATATTTGCTAACTTAAGATGAATGTGTGCTAGAATATTGTGTAGAAATTGAAATAAATCCCTTATGCTCAACTTTTTAGCTTCATTGTTGTAAATTATAGCAATCATTCTCACAATGTCTATTAACTCTATGATAATTACAAACTAGTTGAATTTAGAATTTTGTAAGTTGATAGCGAGGGTAGTAATGAGTAGGTAACAAAGTGATCAACTAACTATTGAGTAGCTCAGATAGGATATCGTGTTGTGTAGCACACGTGGAAAACCAAAGAGGTTGATATCATGGAACATACATATTATTATCTCTATATAGGACTCTCACCTCACTTGAATGAGCTCATGTAGTAGAA
The DNA here is from genome assembly GCA_019776745.2 of Taxus chinensis. Taxonomy (NCBI): domain Eukaryota; kingdom Viridiplantae; phylum Streptophyta; class Pinopsida; order Cupressales; family Taxaceae; genus Taxus; species Taxus chinensis. The sequence goes on from CM034146.1 coordinate 799,434,137, forward strand.
ATAAAACTTATGTCATATTATTTATCATTGGCCTCAAAAATATCATGGTATGTAGAGAGAAAACTAATATGTGCATTGGAAGTAGGCTTGAAATGTTGTATCTCATCATTTAGAGATGTAATCTCAGTATTCATAGCTTCTAACTTATCTTGAAAACTGCAGTTTAAAACTTTAATAGATTGTAATATAGCCTCACAAAAATGTTCATTATTACTAATAATAAGATCAAAAACACATCTCACAATTGAATCCACGTGAGAATGTGTTTTGTTAGATGAATGGCATATAGGATCAACATGATGATTCTAGTTTGGATGTAAAGAATCAACATGGACCTAATTATAGGGATAATAACCAATACTAGCACATAGGTTTGAGTATTTAGACCTAAATCTACGAGAATTGAAAATGTTAGATAATTTCAAAGTGATACAACACCAAGAACTTAGTGGATAAACATAAGAAATATAAAATAATATAAAACAATGAGAAGGGAACAACATCATGACCTGTAGGGAATCTAGGGGTGGCATATTAGTAGGCCTAATACATAGGAAATTGATTCTATAGTACGCTAAGGATTCGTTCAAAAGTTGTTTCACCATAATGTTTAACCCTAAATTAAAATTCTAGTTCAATTTAATTAGGTGCGTGAGAAATAAAGAGTTGTTTATTAATCTAAAAAGGATGATACGATAAAGACAGACATTAAAATTTATAACTCAGATCTAATAAGGATAAATACACACCACTTAATACAAAATGCATTTGAGAGTACAATAAAAGAGTATACCGACACTTAACTCTCAACAACTAATTTATCAAAAGATTTGGGACTACACAACACAAAAATTGAGAGAACCGAATGAGGGGAACCCTCACAATGTGGGATAGAAGTTAAAATGTGCTGAGGTAGGGTCTTAAAAGACAATCAAGACCATAAGATATGGTCTAGGAACTTTTGTATGGTCTTGGACCTACTATAAGGTAACCTTTGCAAGTTTCTAGGTTTCTCTCCTTCCTAGATTTGTTCACCCTTTTCAAACCCTATTTTTTGTAGATGCAACAAAACTATCTGAATGGACTAATCATCTTCTCAAATCCAATAATTATGGATAAATAATCTTGTAAAATAAATATAAGGAGAGTTATATGAACCCTCCTGCTCTAGTGATATTGGTACTGCTCTAAAAGTGCCTCAAACCACGCATCATTCTCCATCTAACATGTGATATCTACATAGATAAATCAGATTTGAAAATTTCTTTGACCATGCTTTCATTGACTTTTCTCTTGCTAATAAAACTTGGAGAGGGGATGTTTTGATGGTTGGAAAATAGAGATATGGTTTCTTTGACTTAGTTTGTAGCTTCAAACTAGATATGGGTGTTTCCCTAATGACTGTAGACATGCAATTTGTATATTTATGGAGCTTTGGATGCCTTTTGCATGTGTATGAAGTGAGTGCTCTAGTGCAATATCTTACAAGTTCGAGGTTACAAATAAGGTTTTTTTTTTTCTTTCTTATATAGGTTTTGGTAAATGATTTGTCTAAGAAAGGCCAACCCAGATGAATTATAAGACCCAACAAAATATTTAATATTGAATATGCAGTTGGAAGACATGTTGGCCAAAGACCACATACAATGAAGTCACAACCATATGGTACGGTTCTGACCACATTGTACAGTCCTTGAGAAGAAAAGAGAACATACAAAATGAGATTAAGAACTAGGAAACTAATATTTCTATATATAGATTTTTTCTATTGAATTCTTTAGATATCTCAACATGTTAGTGTGTAAGGATGAAAAGGCCGGAAAATGAACATCAGAATGTGCTAAGTATGAATCGAGAAGTTGTGTTTATCATAGTAGGAATGCATAGCCAAATCAAGTATTTCCAAAGTGCAAATGTCAGATTTCAGTGTCTAAAAAATCAAAACAAAAATGGAATTAATAGAGCAAAAGATAATAACAAGAAAGAGATCTAAAAACATTAAAATTAAAAAAATCCATTATAAGTGTATTTTAGTTTTACTATTTACTTAATTATCATGTTATTGTCAATTTATATTATTATTCAATAATTACATTTTATTAAGTTAATATAAATAATATTACACATTATAGTGTTTAGATACAATGATTATGTTATTTATATAACAATTATGGACACATGTGAAATTATATTATCAATAAAACCATATTTGTTTTGCACTAATGGATCAATTATATAAAACCAATTGCTACAAAGAAACTCTATTATGATTGAATTTTTTTTAATAGTAATGTGTTAAAATAAATATAATGTTATCTGTTTTTTTCAATACACTTATAAATACATTCATCAAACATTTAATATAGCAAAAAAAAACATTAGTACAGAATATATATATATATATAAGTTCCAGAAAATACAAACACGTCTAGATGGTAAGAATAACACAATTAATTTATCTAGAAACCATTTTACATATAATGTTTATCAATGTTCACTAGATATTTATTTCAATTCAAAACCCATATATAAAGTGTATTATGTATTATAAAACACACACAATACTAGTTTGAAATTATGTTATTTGAAAGCAAGGAATAGAGATAAACATATTGTGGAGAATAATACTGAAATATTTTATGCTTAAAAAAATGTTGAAAAAATCATATATACATTTATTTTTAGAAAATGAATAATATATTTGTATTGATTTTAGAACAATGTTAATATTAAATTAGATAAGATAGTTTAAATTTTCCGTCAAAGAGATATATATATATACACACACCCACACACAAAAGTATCCATATACTTTTATATTGTTATTAAATGTATTCCAAGATAAAATTATCCATGTATATGTTTTCAGTAAACGTACATACAAGCGCATACACACATTTATTGCTTCACTTTTCAAAAGAATTGAATGAGTATATAATCCATTTTATAAAATGAGGGGTTCCTCTTGACACAATGTGAGAGAATACATATTTAAATGCTAAAAGCGTTGATAGGGATACTGAAAACAGGAAAGATGTGGTGTATAAATGGACAAAACATAATTATCCTTAAGCAGTACTATATAGATGTTCACAAAAATTAACGAGATTGGAGGAAAACATGATACAGTCGCCATTTTGTATAAAAAAGAACACAATGAATGGTGAGGGAATCATAAAATCCAAAACGAATGAATCTAGATTGATTTCACTTTCTCAATTTAGATCCTATCGTTTATACGCTTAAATGAAGTCTTGATTTCAATAAGATATCAATGTGATTATGGCTCGAAGGATAAGAGAACTGAAATGAAGTTCATTATGGAGATGTATTTTGGAAGGCCTTGTTTTTTATTTAGAATCTTAATTTCACGAATACAAATAACTAAGTCTTCTATGCAATACATAAATCTAGTGATAATAAAAAGCTATTGTATTTGCCTCATATTTTAGAAGAATTAAATAAATATATAATCTATATTTATGGAAATGTGCGAATTAATATTGAAAGGGTAACGCTAGTGATTATATACGAGTTTTAATGTGTGGTATGTGAAACATATGGAATCATTGTTAGTTTAAAATCATCTCATGTCCACGAAGATAAATCATTCATCATGTATATCCAAACTCCATAGTAGGCATTCACATAGATCCTTCATAGGTACGAACTCTACATTCTTTGCCAGCATAGTATATTTATTGTTTATTAGGAAAAAATATCTTATTAATTAATAATATTTTTAATAAGCTGAAATTATCTGATTGTAACTCTTTCAAATAATCATATTTCATGATTTTCTATTTTAAAAATCTTAGTATGACTCTTTATTAATTTAGTCAATTAGAAAATATTTTGAAATGTGTTTCAAATATTAATGGTAAATGAGGGTCAAGAGACTTATAACATAGCACAACTTAATGCAAATAGTTGTCCTAATGAAAAAAAAAATCAAAGTACATATATCATCATTAACTCCTAATTGTGTTCTCAAAAGCATTAAATAGATGATTCTACCATTTATGTTATCTAATGACCTTGTGTATAACTGCATAAGAATTTTAAGCAGACCATTCCTTAATTATATGTGGCATGGAAGTCCCAATGCCCTAAACTCTATAATTAAATACATGGTACCAAATATGAGTATGTACTTCTAATGTGAGATGGTGAAAGTTACATGTGTTTCTGAAAAATTTTTGAATGTCTTCCAATTATGTGCCATCTTTTAAGTAATTTGTTCAATATTTTGACCTCGCAAAAAAATTACAAGCTTTCCACCAAACTTTGAAATGTATAAGCATATCATGGAGGCGTGACAATGCCTTATGAGTGTCCTTTCCATTTGTATGTCCACATGTCTATGAAATAACCATGTTTTACTTTGCACCAGTGAATACTGCTTTATAACAATGATATAGAGATTTAAGTGATTGAATAGAGCATAGAGAAATTTACATCAGTTTGCAAAAACATTGGTAGTGGACCTCGATGGATTTGACATACTTGTTCGATGCTTTGATGGTGGCTCAATGTAAAACTTTTCATAAATGTGCATGGAGCTGAGAATGCAGGCACACAAACTCTATGCAGATGTTCTACTAAGAGCTATAATAGAAATATTACATTCGTATTGTATTTTATCCTTTCCACAAAATACCATAAATAAATAGAAAGCATTATCTATTTCCAGAAATTTACACTATATTTGCATGATATGATTAAATTAGGCTCTCATGTATTGGTATTGATGGCAAAATTTAGTGTGAATGCAACCAACAAAAGGAAAACACAACCAGAACACAATATAACACACACACACACACACACACACACACACACACACACACACTATATATATATATATATATATATATATATATATATTTTATTTGAAAACTTCATACAATCTCAAAGATCCGGCTCTATATATTTTCTTTTGTTTTCTATTACAATATTTCACCACAAACTTATACTCTATATTCTCCTCTCTGTATATTCTTTTTCTTCCTTCTTCATATGCTCTTTTCTCCTACATATATATTCTATAGTTCTCTCCTTTATCTCTCTTTTTATGCTGCTACATTTATCTATATATCTTCTTCTAATATCGATGCCATATGTGTGTGTGTGTGTCTCCACATGTCACCCATACAACACGTGACACACAACAAACATGGACCTGAAACCTTTACCTATTTCCACTGAATCCAAGGCATGAAGTTTTTCAGATCCCATCACTATAGAATGTGGCAAAATCAAGCCACGTGTCTAGCATGAACGTTCTAATCATTGCCCACTGATAGCTTTGACCGAGGCCGGACCTAAAGATTTGTACAACTCGGTAAGTTATGTTGGTTTTGGATTATGTAGAAAAACTAAACACCTGCGGGAACCTCCAGATCTGGGCACAACAGTACCACTCAAACTTTTTCTTTGTCTCGTGGCCTTAATCTTCGGCTTTGTCCTACGGATTTAAACCATTCCATGGAGAACTGGACATGAAAATTCTGCACAACACTAAATTTTCCTTTGTATCGTGGCTGTGACTTATGCATCCACATTATACTTCCGCTCCACTTCTTTTGTTGCACGGTTTTAAAACACTTCCATGTGTAATTTAAAATAATGGCCAAAATAGATATAAATGTCTGTCAGAGGTGGTGGTTCGAAGAGAGGGAATTTTTTTTGAATAACTCGCATCGATCAAGATTACCAAACACAATTAATTTCAACACTCCCTCTTAATATTGAGACAACCAAAAATTTATTCAAAAATGATTTTAATTTCTGGAGCTAGGCAGTCTTTCATCTATGACGCCCAGACATTCTCAAACACTCAAACCTTTTTTTTTACATAGGTTTGGTAAAAATGTTAGATAGTTGCTACTTTGACATGTAAAAATTAAGCTCCATTTCACCTTTTTCAACCAATTCACGAATAAAATGATGCCTGATTGTAATATGCTTGCTTCTTCCATGGAAAACTAGATTCTTTTACAATGCAATAAAAGACATATAATCACATAAAATAGTAAAACCTCATTATTTATCTTCATGCAAATCTGAGAGCATTCTCCTTAACCATATAATCTCACAAGCAACTGAGTTTGCTGCAATATGCTCTTCTTCAACTGTAGAGAGTGAAACAACTGACTATTTCTTTGAATCCCCTGAAATGGATCTTGATCAAACATTGAACACATCAAAATGTGCTCTTTCTATCATTAGGGATACCTGCCCAATCACTATCTGTATATAGATAACTAACTGAGAATCATTATTAAAAGCATATAAAATTTCATAATTTCTTATTCCATTAACATACCTTAAAATATGCTTTCCTGATTTCTAGTGTATCTATTTTAGAGTCTACATGAATCTAGAAATGAAGATAAATCCATACATTATATCTGTTCTAGTTACAGTTAAATACATCAAGCTTTCTTGTCATGATTTTATATCTTGTAGGATCCACTTTTCAGCTTCAATCATCTTTGGTCAATTTCAGACATACTTTAGCTCGAGTAGATGTTGGTTTGTTGTCCAACATTCCAAATCTTTGAAAGATTTATTTTGCATACTTTTATAGAAAAACAAATATTCCCTACTCCATTTGATTGACTTCAATGCCAAGAAAGTACTTCAACGATATTAAATTATTCATCTCAAACTCCTTCATGGATGATTTGAATTCATCTATTCCCTTGTTTACATTTCCATAAAATATTAAAGCATATCCATACAAAACAATAATTAATATGTCAACATCCTTGATTACTTTGATGTAGAGTTTGGGCTCAATACTACTTTTTCTAAATCCATTGCTAATCAAATAAAAGTCTATCCTAATGTACCATGCCATTGGTGTTTGTTTGAGTCTATACAATGCTTTCTTGAGATTGTATACTTTTCTCTCATACACTGGAATCTCATAACCTAGTGGTTGTCCCACATAAACCTATTCTTCCAACAATCCATTTAGAAAATATTATTTACCTTCCATTTGATGAAGCTTCCTTTTGTGTTGTGCAATTATGGAAATCATTGTTCTCATAGTTTCTAGCCTTTCTACTATAGTAAATGTCTCATTATAATCACGTCTAGGTTTTTTGGTATCCTTTGGAAACTAATCTTATCTTGTGTCTTTCAATTTTTCCTTCGAGAGTAGTCTTGGTTTTATAAACCTACTTGAATCATATTATTTCCTCTCCTGCTAGAATATCTACTAACTCTCATGTTCTATTATTCTCTATTGCATGCGTTTCTTCATCGATTGCTTGACATAATTAATTATTCTTAATGTCTTCTTCAAAATAAATTGGATCAACTGCTAAAAATAAAGAAAAATTGATCATTTCATCTTCATTTTCTTTATACCTTGACTACTCATAAATCTCTTGTACACTCCTCATTCTTCCTTGGTGCTGATTAGAATCAAATGATGATGAAGATGCCTACTTTTCTGGACCTTGAATATTTTGTACGTTGCTTGCATTTGAAGATTCACACCTTTCTGAAATGGGTGTCCAACTTGGTACATTGTCTACTCTACCATTTCCTATTTCAGCATCAATGATAGCTGCATTTTCATTTGTTTGTGGCTTCTCCACTTCTTGTAAATCTTCCCAAGATGCTTCCTAAATGAATTGAACATCCCAAATGATTATTAGTTCATTTGTAACTGGATTATACAATCTATAGGCTTTAGATTTCTCACTACATCCAAAAAATATGCACTTCTCTCCTTTGTTATCCCATTTTGATCTTCTTTTCTTTGGCACATGCTACACACCCAAAAACTCTCAATTACTCAACACTTTGCTTTCTTTCACTCAAAGTGTAGTGCCCACTTCCCTTTGACACATTTTTGATACTAATAATGATACTTATAATTGTATTATGGACATCATTATGGACTTTATTATAGTATGATGTTAGATGTTAGATCAGGAATTACTGTTGACTGGATTCAGTTATGAAGCATGATGATTATTAGAGACATTTTATATGTTGATGATGATATACTATTTGACATGGTTATATAATGGATGTTGTTCAGACATGTGATATTTGGATATTGTGAGTAGACCTAGAAATGGAAATTATTGGATGATGATATAGTTGTTGATAAAACTGTGAATGATATGGTCATATTGCTTGGATGTTGTTGTGATTCATATATCTAGATGATTTTGGGAGTTATATTTATATATTTTTTGATGTTCTGATATGGCCACGAGGCCAAAGAATGAATTTGTGTTTTGCAAGTGAAAATATCACAACAAAAATCAAGGGATTAGAGAACAACCACATTGGAATTCCAGATGAATTCAACAAGGTCACCATGACAACTAGTATTTTTTTATGTGTTTGTGTGTGTTAGGAATTTCCATGGGGGAGGTCACCTTAAAATATGACCAAGGGGTTATGTGTATTTATTTATTTGACCCTTTTGTTTAATGTTTTATGTGTTTATTTTGTGATGCATTTTCCCATTTCTTTATTTATTAAATTTTGTATTAATATTGTGGGTAAGCATGTTGTTAATATTAATTAAATAAAATATCTCATAACAAATTAATTAATATAGTTTTTGCCTATGATTTAAAGTGTTGTAAGAATGAGTTAATAATATGTAAGTAATATGTAAGTGAGTGTAAGATTTTTGAGTGTGAAACACTACACCTTCTTGGAAATTTGAATTTGTCCTTGGAGGCTTGTGGGACAAGTTAAACTTGTCCCATACCTCTTAAATTTATTTACCAACCATGCAAATAGTTGGAGAGTTGAAATTTGACATTTTTATAATGCCTTTTTAGAAGGTAAATTGGAGGTTTTATTTGCACTTTTCTTACATGATTTAATTTCAGTATTTTGGGGTGTGAGTTGGATTTGAGTGTGTAAGTAAACTATCATATTATTCACCCACCTATTTATTGTGAATTGGAGAATGAGGTTAAATTTGGGGGTTGAGGTTGAGGATGTGTGATGTGACATCCTACATGGATCCACCTCATCCTCTTCTCTTCCCTATTCTATAAAATTTGAACTCCTTTCCCTTTTTTGGGTTGCTTCACTTTGGAGACTTCATTCTTCAGTGAATTCTTTGTTGTTTTGGAAGTCTTGCTTTGAAGATTTTTTTACAAGATTTTTGCATGCTTGTGCTTGGCTGTTTTGGATTTCTGGCCTTGGGATAAAGCTTGCAATTTCAGAACCTGGAACAACTCCATCATGGAGAAGTAGGAGCTCGGCTCTTGAAATGCTTATTTTTGTTTATGGAAATGTTAATGTGTGAATGTTTTGGCATGTTTTTTGTCTGTTGGGTAGATGGCCTAGGAATGGTGTAGGAGAAGACTATGGGTTTTATTTTGTGAGAGGCACAAGTGTGTTTTAGGGAGGTATAAGGGTGGAGGGAGTTGGGGTTTGGGTTCCACCTTACAAAGAAATAGGTTGCATTTATTTACTCATTATGGGGTGCCATAAGAGGTTGGGGAGGCATAAGGAAATGTGAGGAATAAGGGGTACTTGGGGAGGCATAAGGAATGTCAGGGTTTTGATATATGTTATATTTTGGTGGTTTGTAATTCAGGTGGTGATACCCATTTCCCATTTTGGGAGGCATAAGCAAACTAACCCCCATAGTTTCTTTCTCCTTTGGCTTTCTTGATGAAGCATTAGTATTGTTTTTCATGTTTTAATGTAGTTGCCAACTAAATTCTGTTTTGGATTGTGTTTTATTGTGAAAATGTTGCTTGCGTGTTTTGTGGAAGCATGTTGTTTCCATGAGTTGGATCACATCTTTTATTGCATTGTGGTTGGGGTTAAGGGCCAATGAAGAAGGATGGCTTCTCCTTTTCATTGGATGTCTTGGTTAGGTGGAGAGCATTGCCTTTCCCCTACTCTTGTTGTGATCAAATTGGAAGAATGAGAAATCTGCATGTTGTTGTTCTGGAGCTGAGATGGAAACAAGATAGTTTCATAATCCCTTGTAAAATGAAATCTTATTGTATCCCTTTCCCAATTTGAATTGGATGATCTGTATATTAATTGTAATGGAGGGATACCTTGTATTGACAATAAAAGTTGAAATTCAAAATGTAAAAGAGTTATACTCTGGTTTTTTTTTGAAAGAATGTGAAAGAATGAAATGTATTTTGTATGTTGTATTTTGAATTTGAATGGAAAGGAAGTTGTAGGAGTTTCATTGAATAAATGGAAGTGTTTTCCTTGTTCATATGATATTATTTCAATTGGAAATTTTTGTTTAACATGCACTATGAAATCCATGTTTAGAAAGTGGAAAAGTGAAATACGTGAGAAGAAAATGTAATTATTCTCCTTTGTATATAATATATGATTTTTGGAAAGAATAAAAGAAAGATGTTTCGAAGTTGTCTTTTGGAATCAATGAATGGTGTATTACCTTCCTCAAATTACCCTGTGGTATTGAATTTGATCTCTTAAATGTAATTGAAATCTCTATTTGTAAGGAAGAAATGCGTATAAAGGAATGTGTAATACTCTGGCTTTTGAAATATGTGAAAATTTGAAATCATAGATGTATCTTAGTTTTGAAAAGTTTTTTTGAATCAACTAAATGTATTAGATTAGGATTGGAACACATTATAATGCTTGGAAGAAGAAAATGGCAAATAGACCTTTTAAAATTTAATCTTTGTCTTACATTTTCAAATTGACAATTATTTAATCCAAAATGCACAGACCGAATCTGCAACAATGAAATAAAAAACTATACTATTAAAATGAAGTATTTTTCCCTAAACAAATCCAATTAGACAAATATACTTAAAAGAAAACTTCCAAAACATGGAAAAATTGAGTTCAAAGCATTCAGAGTTGTTTTGCTGAAAAAATTGTAAAATTTCGAATCGGAATTCAATCACATAGATCTACCTCACAAAATTATCCTAAATCCACCTAAGAAAAATTCTCCATGTCTATTTGACATGTTGAGAGAGGAACAAGAACAAATTGTACAAAATTTTATAAGTTAAAATTTACCAATTCGAACTGTAAAATCCTACTGATCATTTTCACAATATTGACCCCTTAAACTCTATCAAAATTTGTAGCTAATGAATTTTTTGCAAAAAGGACGTCGAGAGCTTTCTAGAAAGTCCTCGTTTTCCCAAATATGAGCTCTCCATCAAAAGTTATGGCCTTCCAAAGTTTTTCTTCATTTGGCTTCAAAAAAAATAAAATTTGGAAACATTTCCATGGCAAGCCTGCAAACCCGAATTTTTCCCTTAAAGCTTCAGAAAACTTTTGGGAATTTTTTTCAAATTTTACCCGCCGCCCCTCCATCCCACAACCTAATCAGAGGCTTCCACGTGGCACTAGGTGTTGGCAGAGGGGAAAATCACTTTTTAACTTACCGCTTCATAAATTTTTTGGGAAAATTTATCAAATTTCCTTGGCTGCCTTGCCGACCTGTGGCCAATCAAGAGCTACCAAGTGGCATCACGAGGCATCGGCGGAGGTGTGGGTGAATGTGATACTTTTTTTCCCTTCAGGATGTTAAAATAATTTTCTCCCTGCTGCCCCACCTTTCCCACATTGGCATGGAGATGCCACGTGTGCTTTGTAGACTTGCGGGAGCGTGAGCACAAAGTTGGCTTTTCACCCCATGCAGGAAGAGTTTTCAAAATGTCTCCCACCGTCCCACTCTCCCCACACTGACTTGGGAGGTGCCAAGTGTCCCTTGTAGACTTATGTACCTACTGGGTGGGTGGGTGGGGTGGTACAAAGTTGGTTTTTTTCCTCCTGCATGAGAAATTTTCCAAAAGTCTCCCCACAGCCCACTGACCTGCCCTTGGGGCAATTTTTCTCCCTTGGGCCCGCAGGCCCGCTCTTGGGGAAAATTTTCACCTCAAGGCCGGTCGTCCCATAACTTTAAAAATATGAGGAGTTAGGAGGACTTCTTTATATCATTGGAAAGGTGAGGAAATTTCCTATCCAATGGGAATGACTTAGGGAAAAATTGAATGTGTTAATTTTGAGAAAAACCAGTTGAACCTTTAAGCCTGTTAGAGAGTGGGTATGGTGAGGAATTACCCTCTGAACCTAATTGAACCTTCTAACCCCAAATTTTGGACCCTGTGACCTCTAATATATGTTAACAAAAGAAAAGTACATTCTAGTTGATTATAATTGATCTGGAACTTGTTAATGACAATTGTTGTCTTGTAACCTGGTTGTAGACTCTTCTAAACAAAAAAAAATTATTCCATAATTTTCCTAACTAATCCTAGGTTGTTCTTGGGTCTCAAGTGGGTTGTTTTTAGTGGGCATCACACTTGGTATTAGAGTAGTGGTTCAAAATATTGGGCTAGTGGGCACACTTGAAAACTTAAGACATGAACCTTAAACCTAACACACTTTTAAATCTAGAAGACAACTTAGTTTAGAAATTATATATTTTAGTAAACATGGAAACTAAGTAAAACCTAGAATAAGCAACTAACTCTCGTCTTTCTCTGTGTAGGAGGCACAAAAAAGATGAGGAGACTTTTCACATAGACCAAGGCATAACACTGCACAAGATCATGTTGTAGCATCCATCCCACCCTAGATTTTGTAGAATCTTAAGGATGTTAATGTCACTCTATGCAGAGGATCAATAGGAGGACACACAGCCATAAATGATAGAGTCACTTCCATTGAGGGTCATGTATCACCCCGACCCAGCGAGGATCATGGAGGAGAGAACTCCCATGCAGAGTTAACTAAATTATAGTCACCATAGAGGGGACAGGGAGACCGATTTTTGGGGCATAGAGAGAGGTCTTTGAGCCCTAGGCTTAGGGATGTGCATGCAGAGAAGCCTAGAGACCTTCAGACCACAGCTACAAATCACATCAGGGAGATCCTAAAGCTTAGGCCATCACATTTATCTAGTGACACAAGTGGATTTCAAGCAAAGGCCTGGTTGGTGGGCTTGAGCAGATGCTTCAAGCTCTGTCGTTATTCTAACAACACTAAACCTCGTGTTATGATCCATCTTCTGAGGGATGGAGCTGGTGTCTGGTGGCGGACAAAGGAGCAAAAGCTCCATGTTGATTTTGAGATAGTTACCTGGAAGCTCTTTGAGGAGCACTTCTGGAGTAGATATTTGTCACGGAGATTCATACACCAGTGGATAGATGAGTTCCATGACCTCCAACAAGCATCTCTTATAGTGGCTGAGTATGAGAGTAGATTTCTAGATCTTCTCCAGTATGTTGTTTACATGTAGTATGAGTGGGTGTAGATCCACAAGTTCATCTAGGGCCTGAATCTGAACATTGGAGGTGCAGTGTGGATCCATTGTCCATAGACATTAGATGAGGCTTTCAAGAAGGCCTATATAGCAAAGGAGACTCAGGGAAAGACCCAACAAGCTAGAGACTAAGTATAGAGCCGCATACAGTAGATGTAGGACAACAGATCGAGGGGGTTAGTACCTCTTCCTCATGGTGGATAGGGTTCAACACAGTCATCTTTTATACCATAGTAGTAGCATTAGTAGCAACAGTTCCTCCCACCTTATAGACCTCCAAAGAGGTTTGATACATAGAGAGGTCAGAGTATGGGGCCTCCCTCCTAGGCGTCCCATCAAGACACATGGTTCCCAAAGAGAGCTCACTCAGGATGAGCTCGCCAGTAGAGACCTCAGTAGAGTGTAGCTGGATCATCACAATCCACACCACAGATCTCTAGAGTACCGACTGGAGCTGCTACACAGGGGAGAGGATCAGGCGGTTGTTTTGGGTGTGGTGTTACTAGACATTTTTGGAGAGATTGCCCATAGAACCCTAATAACAAGGGTAAGACACAGATCTTAGAGCCTACTATTGGTGATATGGGGCACAGTCATAGGATGTACGTAGTGGTCAAGAACTACCAGGAAGAGCATTAGAGTACAATTATTGAGACTACAAGTAACATTAGTTATATTCCTACCTCCATTCTATTTGATTATGGTTCTTCTGATTCTTTTATTGCACCATCATTAGTAAAGTGATGTAGGCTAGTGGTAGTTAGGCAAGGTCATAGTTGGGATGTTGAGATGGCTTCTAGAGCTAATATCTCTATAGACTCCTTAGTTAAGGAGTGTGTGGTGGATTTGGGACCTTTCACCACTACCTCACGGATCTTCGTATCCTTCTGTTGGGCTCTTATGGAGTCATCTTGGGCATCGACTGGTTGTCTTCTCACAAGGCCAGGATGGACTGTTACCACAAGATTATAACTTATGTAGATGATTTGGGAGTTGAGTCGGTGAAATCAGGGGTCAAGAGACCCATTTCTATTCACACCATCTCTTCTATGCAGCTTAAGCGGTGTGTGTGATGGGGTTATCAGATGTATGCTATTACAGTTAGTGACAGATTAAAGGATGGGTCTAGTGGACCATCGCTAGATGATCATCCCATTTTGAGATAGTTTGCAGATGTCTTTCCATGGGAGCTACCGGAGTTACCACCCCCACGTGAGATTGATTTTCATATAGATCTCATTCCGAGAGTAGAGCCTATCTCACGAGTACCTTATATGATGACTACCCCTGAGCTCTATGAGCTCAAGTTGTAGGTTGAGGTCCTTCTGGAGAAGGGCCTAATTCATCCTAGTGTATCCCCTTGGGGTGCACCGATGATATTTGTAAAGTAAGGACGGATTCTTGTGGTTGTGTATTGAGTACCACTAGCTTAATAAGGTAACGATCAAGAATCGTTATCCCCTTCCACGCATTGATGTTTTTATTTGATTAGATTAAGGGAGACACATTTTTCTCTAAGATAGACCTTAAGTCAGGCTACCATCAGTTGAGGATTTCAGAGGTAGACATTCATAAGACCACCTTCCATACGAGATATGGCCACTATGAGTTAACAGTGGTACCTTTTGGTTTGAATAATGCCCCCACAGTATTTATGAGTTTGATGAATGGGGTATTCCGAAATTTATTAGATCGCTTCATGCTCATCTTCCTTGATGACATTTTGATTTACTCACGTATGTGTGAGGAGCATGAGGGGAACCTTTGCCAGGTTCTTTGATGTCTTTGAGAGTAGCACCTTTACGAGAACTTGGAGAAGTGTGCATTCTTTCAAATAGAGGTGCAATATTAGGGTCATATCATTTCTGGGGAAGGTATCGTCATCATTCCTTCCAAGATTAGAGCTATTATGGATTGGCCAAACCCACTACTATGATAGAGGTGTGCAGCTTCATGGGACTAGCAGGTTACTATAAGGATATTTATTCAGGACTTCTCTCGGATTGCGTACCCAATCACTTTCCTTCAAAGGAAAGGGAAGAAGTTTGTTTGATCGGATAGGTGTGAGTAGACCTGTAGTACATTGAAGGAATGTCTCACTGATAGCACCTATCCTTGCTAGTGCCAGATCCACAAGGTGATTTTTGCATTTACACGGATGCTTCTTTAGTAGGACTTGGAGGTATGTTGATGCAGGAGGGAAGAGTTAGTGGCTTTTGAGTATCGCAAACTCAAAGATTATGAGATTAATTATCCTAACTTGTGATCTTGATCTTGTGGCAGTTGTGCATGCTTTGATTCGATGGAGGCACTTTCTACTTGGTTGGAGATTTAAACTCAGGACAGATCACCTGAGTCTTCGCCACCTCTTCACACATCCCAATCTCAACACCCATTAGCAGCATTGGATGGAGTTTCTTTTTGAGTATAATATGGAGATAGAGCATGTCAAAGGGAAGGATAATGTGGTGGCAAACACTCTCAGTAGAGCAGAGACATGTGGCTATGGCCACCTCAGTGAGCACATGATTCTTAAGAGTAGGATTCTTCAGCGGCTTCCTTTTGATAGTTTCTACATTGTAGTTCAAGCAGAGATCAAGTCTTAGAGACCCCTCGAAGGGGAATTTTGATTGTTTTCCTCACTAGAGGTAGATGACTCATCTCAGGCACAGAGGCCAGATTTATGTTCCTAGAGAGGGAGGCTTGAGGCAGGACATCTTGGCACAGGCTCATCATGCACCCTATTCAGCCCACCCTAGGGTGAAGAAGATGCATGCCACCTTGAGACAGTTGTATCATTGGAGAGGACTTCATAGAGACTATGGCCCAGTTCATGTCACGATGTTTAGATTGACACAAAGTGAAGGTCCAAGTATCAACATCTAGATAGCCTTCTCTTTCCTCATGCTATATCTGGAGTGGAAATGGGACACCATTTCCATGGACTTCATTGTTGGGTTACCGATGTTGAGATATCACCAGGATGTCATCATGGCCACAGTTGATAAATTGACAAAAGTGGATCACTTTTTCTCCGGTGAAGACCACTTCTACAATCTAGTGTAGCGGCATGGGTATATTTGGACGAGATTTTTAGGTAATGTATGAGATTCCACTGGAATATCATAAGTGACCGTGATTCTTTGTATACTTCCCATTTTTTGACTAGCATGCAGCACGCCCTCAGGACGAGAATTAACTTCAGCATAACATATCACCCCGAGATAGATGGAAAAACTGAGTAGGGTGAATCAAATTTTAGAGGAAATGTTGAGGATGTATGTGACGGATCAGTAGTCTAGATTGGAGGAGTACTTATACTTGGTGGAGTTTTCCTACAATAATAGTTTTCAGACTTCTATAGGTATGGTTCCTTTTTAGAATTTGTATGGTTGGGAGTGCAGGAAACCTCTTAGTTGGGACTAGGTTAGAGGACAGGGTTTCTCTTGGACTATCTTTTTTACAAGATATGGAGCAGAAAGTGGTTTTGATAAGGCACAGAGATGGCAGGAGGCACAAGACATGAAGAAGAAGTATGTAAATCAGCATAGGACGGACCAGTAGTTTTGATTTGGGCATGAAGTTTTTCATTCATGTCAGGCCACATAAGAGGCCTTATCTCATTATGGAAAAGGTTCTAAGTTAGCTCCTATATTTGTGGGTGTTTTTGACATCTTGGAGTGTATTGGCCCTTTGGCCTACCATCTAGCATTGCCACCAAGATTGTCTCGTGAACATGATGTGTTTCATGTTTTAGTTCTTAGGACATATGTTGCAAATTCTTCTCATGTATTAAATTAGACATCATTGCAGGTGTAGGATCATGGACAAGTGATGCTGGATCCCGTTCGCATCGTAGATTGTAGGACCCTAGGTCATCGAGGCAGAGAGGTTGATCAGGTCTAGGTGTAGTGGGACAGATATGATGAGATTGTAGCTACATGGGAGGATGCTACTTTTCTACAAGTTCAGTTTCCACATTTTTCCAGTGACTTCCAGGAGGAAGTTGAGTCTAAGGGGAGGGGGATGTAGTGCCCACTTCCCTTTGACACCTTTTTGTTACTAATCATGATATTTCTAATTATATTATGGACATGATTATGGACTTTATTATAGTAAGATGTTAGATGTTAGATACATAATTATTGTTGAATGGATTCAGTTATGATGCATGATGATTATTAGAGATATTTTATATGTTGATAATGATATACTATTTGACATGGTTATATAATGGATGTTGTTTGAACATGTGATATTTGGATATTGTGAGTAGTCCTAGAAATGGAAATTATTGGATGATGATATAGTTGTTGATAAAACTGTGAATGATATGGTTAGATTGCTTAGATGTTGTTGTGATTCATATATCTGGATGATTTTGGGAGTTATATTTATATTATTTTGGATGTTCTGATATGGCCATGAGGCTGAAGGAGGTATTTATGTTTTGCAGGTTAAAATATCACAACAAACATTGGGGGATTGGAGACCAACCAAATTGGAATTCTAGATAAATTCAACAAGGTCACCATCGCAACTAGTATTTTTTTGTGCGTGTTTGTGTGTGTTAGGTATTTCCATGGGGGGTATCACCTTTAAATGTGACCAAGGGGTTATGTGTATTTATTTATTTGACCCTTTTGTTTAATGTTGCATGTGTTTATTTTGTGATGCATTTTCCCCTTTCATTATTTATTAAATGTTGCATTAATATTGTGGATGAGCATGTTGTTAATATTAATTAAACAAGATATGTCATAAGAAATTAATTAATATGGTTGTTGGATATGATTTAAAGTACATTGTAAGAATGAGTTAATAATGTGTAAGTAATATGTAAGTTTTGTGTAAGTTAGATTTTTGAGTGTGAAACACTCCACCTTCTTGGAAATTCTAATTTGTCCTTGGACGCTGATTTTTTAGGCTTGTAGGACAAGTTAAACTTGTTCCATACCTCTTAAATTTATTTACCAACCAAACCTATGGTTGGAGAGTTGAAGTTTGATTTTTATAAAGCCTTTTTAAAAGGCAAATTGTAGGTTTTAATTGCACTTTCATTAAATGATTTAATTTCAGTCCTTTTGGGTGTGGGTTGGATTTGAGTGTGTAAGTAAATTGTCATATTATTCATGCACCTATTTATTGTGCATTAGAGAATGAGGTTGACTTTGGGGGTTGGGGTTGAGGATGTGTGATGTGGCATCCTACATGGATCCACCTCATCCTCTTCTCTTCCCTCTTCTATAAAAATTCAAAATCCTTGCCTTCTTTTGGGTTGCTTCACTTTGGAGACTTCATTCTTCAGCGAATTCTTTTTTGTTTTGGAGCTCTTGATTTGAAGAAATTTTTGGAAGATTGTTGCATGCTTGTGCTTGGCTATTTTGGATTGCTTACCTTGGGATAAAGCTTGTTGTTTTGGAACTTGGAACAACTCCATCATGGAGAGGTAGGAGCTTGGCTATTAATTTTTTATTTTTTTAATGAAAATGTTAATGTGTGAATGTTTTGGCATGTTTGTGGGCTGTTGTGTAGATGGCCTAGGAATGGTGTAGGAGAAGACTATGGGGTTTATTTTTTGGGAGACACAAGTGTGTTTTAGGGAGGTATAAGGGTAGAGGGAGTTGGGATTTGGGTTCCACCTTACAAATAATTAGCTTTCATTTATTTACTCGTTATGGGGTGCCATAAGAGGTTGGGGAGGTATAAGGAAATGTGAGGAATAATGGGTACTTGGGGAGGCATAAACGAATGTCAGGGTTTTAATATATGTTATATTTTGGAGGTTTGTAATTCAAGTGGTGATACCCATTTCCTATTTTTTGAGGCATAAGAAGCATCGCCCATAGTTTCTTGCTCATTTAGATTTCTTGATGAAGCCTTAGTATTTTTTTCATGTTTTAATGTAGTTGCAAACTATATTCTATTTTGTACTGTGTTTTATTGTGAAAAAGTTGCTTGCGTGTTTTGTTGAAGCTTGTCGTTGCCATGAGTTGGATCACATCTTTTATTACATTATGGTTGGGGCTCGGGGGCCAATGAAGAAGGATGGCTTCTCCTTTTCATTGGATGTCTTAGTTGGGTGGAGAGCGTTGCCTTTCCCCTAGTCTTGTTCTGATCAAATTGGAAGAATGAGAAATTTGCATGTTGTTGTTCTGGAGTTGAGATAAAAAAAAGATAGTTTGACAGTCCCTTTTAAAATGAAATCTTATTGTAGCCCTTTCCCACTTTGAACTGGATGATTTGTATATTAATTTTAATGTAAGGATACTTTATATTGAAAATGAAAGTTGAAATTTGAAATGTAAAAGAGTTATACTCTGGTTTATATTTTTTTTGGAAAGAACGTGAAAGAATGAAATGTATTTTGAAATCGAATGGAAAGGAAGTTTTAGGAGTTTCATTAAATAAATGGAATTTTTTTCCTTGTTCATATGATATTATTTCCATTGGAAATCTGTGTTTAACATGCACTATGAAATCCATGTTTAGAAAGTGGAAAAGTGAAATACGTGAGAAGAAAATGTAGTATTCTGCTCTGTATATAATATATGATTTTTGGAAAGAATAAAATAAGGATGTTACAAAGTTTTCTTTTGGAATCAATGAATGATGTATTACCTTCCTCAAATTACCATGTGGTATTGAATTTGATCTCTTAAATGTAATTGAAATCTTTATTTGTAAGGAAGAAATGCATATAAAGGAATGTGTAATACTCTGCCTTTTGAAATATGTGAAAAATGGTAATCAAAGATGTATCTTGTTTTTGAATAGTTGGTTTGAATCAACTAGATGTATTGGATTAGTATTGGAACACATTATAATGCTTGGAAGAAGAAAATGACAAATAGACCTTTTAAAATTTGATCTTTGTCTTGAATTTTCAAATTGACAATTATTTAATCCAAAATGCACAAACTGAACTTGCAACAATGAAATAACAAAATAATTGATTAAAATGAAGTTCAAAGCTAGCAAAACCGAGTTCAAAGCTTTCACAGTCATTTTGCTGGGAAAATTGTTAAAATTTTGAATTGGAATTCAATCACATAGATCTACCTCACAAACATATCCAAAATCCACCTAAGAAAAATTCTCTATGTCTATTTGACATGTTGAGAGAGGAACAAGAAAAAATTGAAGAAAATTTTATAAGTTAAAATTTACCAATTCGAACTGTAAAATCCTGTCGATCGTTTTCTCGAAATTGACCCCTTAAACTCTATCAATATTTGAAACTAATGAATCTTGTGCAAAGAGGAAGTTGAGATATTTTGAGAAAGTATGTGTTTTCACAAAACCAAGCTCTCTATCAAAAGGTATGGCCTTCCGAATTTTTTGTTCACTTTGCGTAAAAAAAAAAAAAAATTGGGAAAATTTTCCTTTACGGGCCCTCGGGTCCGAATTTTTCCCTTAGAGCTTCAGAAAAATTTTGGGAAAATTTTCCAAATTTTCCCCGCCACCCCACAACCAATCATAGGCTACCACATGGCACCACAAGGTGTTGGCTTAGGGGCGGATCACTTTCTAACTTAGCACTTCAGAAAAATATTGGGAAATTTTTCAAATTTTCCCCACCGCCCCGGGCACCGACTCGTGGCCAATTAGGAGCTGCCATGTGGCATCACGAGGCATTGACAGAGGAACAAATGAATGTGATCCTTTTTTCCCTTCGGGGCATTAAACTAATTTTCTCCCCACCACCCCGTCTTCCCCGCATTGGCTTGGAGATGCCATGTGTCTGTTGCAGACTTGTGGGAGTGTGGGCACAAAGTTGGCTTTTCACCCCGTGCGGGAAGAATTTTCAAAAATTTTCCCACCTCCCTACTCTCCCCATACTGACTTAGGAGGTGTCAAGTGTCCCTTGTGAACTTGTGAACCCACCGACTCACTCTTGGGGAAAATTTTCTCCGTTGGGTTCGCAGGCTAACTCTTGGGGAAAAATTTCACCCCAAGGCCCGCCGGCCCATAACTTAAAAAATATGACAAGTTAGGAGGACTTCTTTATATCATTGGAATGGTGAGGAAATTTCCTATTCAATCAGAATGATTTAGGGAAATTTTTAATTCATTAATTTTGAGAAATATTAGTTGAACCTTTAAGCCTGTTAGAGAGTGGGTATCGTGAGGAATTACCCTCTGAACCTAATTGAACCTTCTAACCCCAAATTTTGGACCCTGTGACCTCTAATATATGTTAACAAAAGAGAAGTAAATTCTAGTGGATTATAATTGATCTGGAACTTGTTAATGATGACTGTTGTCTTGTAACTTGGTTGTAGACTCTTCTAAACAAAAAAATTATTCCATAATTTTCCTAATTAATCCTAGGTTGTTCTTGGGTCTCAAGTGAGTTATTTTTAGCAGGAATCATGCCATGCCTCTTGAGGTATCATGTTCCTCACACTTTTTTAGGACATATATTAAGCAAACATACTACTGTTATAACAGCTTCCACCCAATATTCATCAAGAAATCCTCTTTCTTTGATCATGTTTCTTGCCATTTCTTGAATGGTTTATTTTTTTTCTCAGTTATAACATTTTTTCTGCGATGTATACCTAGTTGTGAATTGTTTCTTTATCCCATGCTCCTTACATAATTTTAAAAACTAATTTGATATATACTCTCCCCCTCTATCCATTCTCAATGTATTTATATAATGGCCACCATTCTTCTCACCCATGGCATTAAATTTCTTAAATACCTCAAATGTATCTGATTTATTTTTCAAGAAATAAACCCATGTCCTTCTGCTAAAGTCATCTATAAAAGAAATAAAATATTCACTTCTATACAAGGAGGGAGTCTTCATGGAACCACACAAATCTAAATGTATTATCTCAAGAGGATATCTTTCTCTCCAAGATTCACCTGAGAGAAAAACATTTCTATGTTGCTTCCCCAATATGCATCCTTCACATAATTTATCTGGTTATTAAATAGGGGGAAGCCCTCTAACCATTTTTTTTTATAGAGAACATGTAATCCACCAAAAATCTAATTCCCATACCTTAGGTTCCAAATATTAGATTTATACATAGCTATTGTTTTGAATGTTGTTTCTCATTCACTCCACATCCTTAAGGGAAATTTTTTATTTTGTGTCATTTTCCCTTTTGAAATCAGCCTATTGCTTCCACTTCTATCATATATAATGCATTCTCCATTTTCAAACTTCACCTGATATCCTTTTTGGACAAGTTTCCCAATACTGAGAATATTATACTTCGATCCTAGAACATAAAAGACATCATTGATAATAATGGATATGTTTCCATTTCCCATCACAAAATTTTTTTCATTTGTTCCCATATTCACTTCAGATCAGATTGCTTAATTTATATTATTGAATATTTCCTTTTTTCCACACATATGGTTGTCGTATGTAGTATCTAAATACCATGTTTGTTTTTTTCCTTGCTTAGCTACATTATGATTTAGAAACCGAGTTGCACTAGTTTTATTCATCTCAGGTTCAACTTAATTTGTATTAAAGAAGCTTGCATTCTG
This sequence comes from Taxus chinensis, assembly GCA_019776745.2. Lineage (NCBI taxonomy): Eukaryota > Viridiplantae > Streptophyta > Pinopsida > Cupressales > Taxaceae > Taxus > Taxus chinensis. Next base: position 799,456,935 of record CM034146.1, read on the forward strand.
ATTTCTCAAACTATATTCTTTCTTTCTGCATTCACTAGCATAGTGTTCATACATTTTATAGTTATAGCATTGTACATCTAGTTTATCATACCTTTGTGTAAAAATGCCTCTGGCTATGTTGTTTCTCCTTCCTGTTCCTCTTGCATGTGGCTCTTGCTGATCGTGTCTTCCACCTTCTTTCTAGTTGCTAAATCTTCCACTTCCTATTTTGTAGTCTCCTCTCCCCCTACCTCTTACATTTGTTTTTTTCTTAAAGGATTGTTCATGGGACGAGTTAGATGTTCTACTCGTCCTTTGGTCATGGGGTTGCAAAGAACCCGTTAGCTCATCAACTTTCATTTGTCTCAAGTCCTTAGATTCCTCTATTGCAACCACAACTAGATCAAATCTTGTTGTAAGGCTCCTCAATACCTTCTTGATGATCCTATGATCTTCAACAACATCTCCATTAGTCCTAATTTGATTGACTATGGCCATTGTTTTTGTGGAAAAATCAATTCTAATTCTGATTTTTTCATGAGAAGGGTATCAACATCTCTCCTCAACATCGGCAATCCAACTATATTCACCTTGCCACTTATTTGATAAGTAGTCTACAAGGTATCCCATGCCTATTTGGAGTTTATAGATGTTGCTATTATTTGGAAATTGATTAAGTGACAACCTTTTAAATATAGCTTAAAGCCTTTGAATCCTTCCTTCTATTTTCTTTCACAACATTCTTCTGAGCTTGTGTAAGTGCAATGAAAGAAGCTTGATCTGCTACCTCTATGTATCTTCCTTCAACAAGCTTCCATATCTCTTGATAATATAACCGTTTCTTCATCTTGATACACCAGATATCATAGTTATTCCCATCAAATATTGGAGGTTATTTCCATGAGTTAAAGTTATTAGAAGCCATTAAAACTCAAAACCATAAAATAAAAACTCAAGCCCACGAGATATTGAGTTCTTATTTTCTCCAATATGAAATTGATGGAAAAATTAGTGCCAACGTAACCAACATAGGGGAAAACACAATAAAAACACACACATAATATATATTATATTTTATTTGAAAAATTTATAAAGTCTCAGAGCTTCAAATTTGTATATTTTATTTTGTTTTCTATTACAATATTTCACCTCAAGTTGTTTCTCTATATTCTCCTCTCTGTTTATTCTATTTGTTCCATCTTCTTATGCTCTTTTTTGCTACATGTATATTCTATATTTCTCTCTTTTTTCTCTCTTTTTATGTTGTTGCATTTATCTATATATGTTTTTCTAATGTCAATGTCACACACACACACATAATATGTGTGTGTGTGCATGTGTGTGTGTGTCTCCACATGTCGCCCTTAAAACACGACACGCAAAAAATGGGGACCTGAAACCTTAACCTATTTTTTTTTAATCCAAGGCATGAAGTCCATCGAACCCCATCACTATAGACTATGGTAGAACCATGCTACGTGTCATGAATGGATGGTTTGATCACTTCCTGTTGATATTTTTGACCGAGGCCAAACCTGAATATTTATACAATGTAGTAAATTTCACAGGTTTTAGCTTATGTGGAAAAACTAAAGACCCACGAGAGCCTCCAAATTCACACAAAACGACCGCACACACTTTTCCTTTGTCTCGTAGATTTAACCTTCACGTTTATCCCACATCATCAAACCATTCCGTGGAAAATTGGACCCGACAATTCTGCACAACACTAAACTTTCCTTTCTATCGTGCATTTGAATTTTGCATCTAGATTATACTGTCTCTCCACTTCTTTTTTTGTGCGAATTTAAAACACTTCCACGGGTAATTTAAAATAACATCTGAAATACATATAGATTCTTGTCATAGGTGGTGGTTAGGAGATAGGGAAAAACAATATTTTAATAACTCGTAGGGCTCAAGATTACCAACTACAATTAATTTCAACAGGTATCACGATTACCTATGAATGAATATCTCATGTTTTTTCTTGTTTTAATTATCCCATACATTTCACAGATGTAAGGACCAAGAGGAAATTTATTCCTCTTATTCCATCCTATATAAGAAGAAAGATAAGCATCCCTTGATTGTGAGATGTATACAAATCTTATTAGGTTCCCTAATTTGTATGAAGGAAAACATCACTCTCCATTTAGGAATATCTCATCAGTGTTTATTTCTTCACTTTTTTCTCTTCAATAACAAAATTCCCTTCAATTTTAAGTAAATTTCATAAATTATAAAGATAAATTAAAAGAATATAAGATAAACAATGAATAATTTAAATCCACATTTAAAGGTTTTTGTGAATTATAGGAAGGTATATTTATAGTTTTATTGGTCAAGCATTACAATTACATGTCAAAAATAATTTTTCATGTAGGTTCGGGATAAACGATCTATAAATATAAGTATCTATTAGCTATTAACAAACATTATAAAGTATTGATTATGATACAATATTAAAAATATATATCTTAAGACAATAGATATTAAAATAAATTTAATATCAAGTTTCTTTTAAATGTTCCAAAAAGATCTATTATCACTCTTCGAGAATTTACTAAAAATAAATGAGACGATAAATCTTGGAATTATAACTATAATTCCCATCAAAAAAACAACCACTGGAGACCAAGGAGCAACCTAGGTTTAGTTAGTAAAATTATGAAATAATTTTTTTTGTTTAAAAGTGCCTACAATAAGGATTCAATAATACAGTAGCCACAACAAGATTCATGGTCAACATATATTTAATAACTAAATTTTTCCCATCACAACAGCTATAAAATTCACAAGGTCTAAAACATAGGGTTAAAATAATAATTTAAACAAAAAGGCAATTTCTCACCGATAATGTACTCAAAACTTCCTGGAACCATTCCCATTAGATATTAAATTTCCTCCCCTTTCAAGGGATATAAGGAAGTCCATATAACTCCTTCAATTCTCAAGTTATGGGTCGGTGGCCTTGGGAGGAAGAAAAATTTCCCCAAAGGTGGCTTCCAGGCTTGGGGAAGAAATTTCACCCGAGTGCAGAAGACGGGCATCGAAGAAATTTTTTCAACTAGGCACGAAAGACAGGTGCAAAAGAAACTTTTTCTCCTGAGCACGGAAGAAACCTTTTCTCCTAGGCATGAGAGATAGCGGGCGGAAGAAACTTTTTCTCCTAGGTGCAAAATTTTGGTCTGAAACATGGATGCGAAAGATGGGCATGGAAGAAACTTTCCCTTTTTCAAACTTATAAAATTTTCGAAGCCCAGTGAAGTAAAAACTTTATGAGGCTATAAATTTTAATAGGGAAATCAGTTTTTGGAAAACGAGGACTTTATGGAAATCTCTCGATGTACTTTTTGCACAAAAACCTTAAAATTTTAATTTGGATAAAGGTTTAAGGGATTATTTTGAGAAAATGTTTTTCTATCACTAAACGGGTGAACTGGTATTTTTAACTTATAATATTTGTTTTAATCCAATATTATTTCTTTCTCAACATGCCAAACATACATGGGGGATTACACTTGGGAAAATTTAGGATGGTTTGCAAGGGTTAATTATTTGATAGGAGATCAATTCGAAATTTCACAATTTGACAGTAAAAATGACTATGAAATGTTTTGAGCCCGATTTTAAAGGTTCTATGAAAATTTAGTAAGTGATAAAGTATATTTGGGTTTGCTTTGGTCATGCAACTACAATTTAATTGTTTCATTTAATTTCCTAAGGTTGCAGGGTCATTCTTAACATTTTTGTTATAAAACATTTTCCGGTTTAAAAACATCTAACAGAGATCCAATTCGAATAGATTTTCTTACACTTACCAAATTCAACTATGAATTAATTTGAAAGCACTCTAACATATTAAAATTGATTCCAATCAAGGAATTCAAAGGCCAAAATATAATTCTAATTTCCAAGCCATACATTTCAAAAGAACAAAATATTATAACATTTCTTCATATGTATTCACTTTTCATCTTTCCAACAAGGATTTCAAAATACATTCCATAATAAGGTTTTAATACCTAATAATGTCATTTGAGAAAAGTAATACAATATTTTATTGATTCAAAAGGATATATTTACAATTTCTTTCTTCCATTCCTCAACATACATAATACAATCTCTTTCACATTCTTTCAAAAGTAGAAAATGGAGTTTATCTCTTACACATTTCAAATTACAACTGTCATAGTCAATACAAAACATCTTTCCATCACAAAAATATACAATGTCGTCCACTTCATGTCGAAAAAGTCTACAATAAGAAATAATCTCAATGATGACTGTCGAATAAGACTTTTTTTCTTTTCTCCAGAACAAAAACATGCAGATCCATCATTCACCAATTTTATCACAACAAAAGTAGGGGAAAGGCAACACTCTCCACCTAACAAAGACATCCAATGAAAAGGAGAATCCATCCTTCTTCACTGTCCCCCGAGCCCCAACCACAATGCAATAGAATATGTGTTTCAACTCATGGCAACAAAGGCTTGCACAACATACAAGCATAAATTCACATTTAAAAAATAGTCCAAAACATAATGTAGTTTGCAACCACATTAAAATCATGAAAAATAAAATTAAGGATTCATCATGGAAGCCAAAGGAGTAAGAAACTATGGGGGATGCTACTCATGCCTCCCAAAGGGGAAATGGGTATCACCACCAGATTTCAAACCGCCAAAATATAGTATATCAAAACCCTGACATGCCCTTATGCCTCCCCCAAGTACCCCTTATTCCTCAAATATCCTTATTCCCCCCCAACCTCTTATGGCACCCTATAACAATTAAAGAAATGCAAGATATTTTTTTGCAAGGTGTAACCCAAGTCTAACCTCCCTCCACACTTATACCTCCCCAAAAACACTTATTCCTCCCATAAAATATAGCCCATAGTATTATTATACACCATTCCTAGGCCATCTACCCAACAGCCCACAAGCATGCCAAAATATTCATGACAATAACATTTGCATAAATAAAAGAGGAGCATTTCAAGAGCCAATCTCCTACCTCTCCATGGTGGATTTGTTCTGAATTCCAAACAACAACTTTATTCCAGTGCAAGAAATCCAAATATCAACCAAGCAAAAGCATTCAATGATCATCAAACTTCTCCAAAGCAACATCTCTCAAAACAACAAAAGAAATTCACACCCAAATGAAATATCCAAATGTGAAGCAACCCAAAACAAGGTAAGGAATTCGATTTTATAGAAAAGGGAAGAGAAGAGGATGAGGTGGATCCATGTAAGACGCCAATTCACACATATTCGACTCCTCCTCATAAGTCAACTTCAATCTCCAAGGCATAATAAATAAGTAGGTGAATAATATGATAGTTTTACTTACACACTCCAATCAAGCCCACACCCCATAAGGACTGAAATTTAAAACATGAAGAAAGTGCAATCAAAACATACAACTTGACTTACAAAAATGCATAATGATAGTCTAAATTCAACTCTGCAACCATAGGTAAGGTTGGTATATAAATTTAAGAGGTGTGGGACAAGTTTAACTTGTTCCAGAAGCCTCCAGAATCAACCTTTAAGGAAAAAATCGAATTTCCAAGAAGGTGGAGTGTTTCATACTCCAAAATCAACTTACATATCCCTTACACATTGCTTACAACATTTACTACAAGAGCCAACAACTCCAATAATAACTTTATTATGACCCAAATTGATTAATTAACTTTAACAATATGATTACTCACATTAATTACCACAATTTATTTAATTAAATAGAAAGGGGAAACACATCACTTATAAAACACATACATACTAAACAAAGGAATCAAATAAAAGAAAATACACAAAGTCCCTTGGTCACATTTAAAAGTGATCCCCCCCATGGGAATCCCTAACAAAATCAAACACACATAGACAATTATAAGTTGCCATGGTGACCTTCTTGAATTCATGATCTAGAATTCCAAAGTTTTTGGTCTCCAATCCCCTGATGTTTGTTATGATATTTTTAACCTGAAAAATTCAAATACCTCCCTCGGCCTCATGGACATATTAGAACATCCAAAAAAATATAACTATAATTCCAAAATCATCAATATGTGTGTGTGTGTGTGTGTGTGTGTGTGTGTGTGTGTGTGTGTGTGTGAATCACAACAACATCAAGAAAATCAATAATATCACTTACAATTTTATCAACAACTATATGATTATCAATTAATTCCATTTTCTAGGTATACTCAATATATCCAAATCTCACATGTCTAAACAAAATCTATAATATAACCCGGTCAAATAGTATATCAACATCAATATATAAAATGTCTCTAATACTCATAAAGCATCATATAAGAATCAATTCAACAATAAGCTATGGTCTAATTTCTAACATCATACTAAATCAAAAGTATAATAATGCCCATAATTTAGTCAATAGTGTCATGATCAGTATCAATGTAAGACCCTTGACAATTGTTATTTTCCTCCTTTGTATTTCAAGTGTTGACATGTGATTTTCCTTATAAAAATATGTTCTTTTGATTTTAGGAGATCATGCTTGATATGGATAAATCATCTTCTATTCTTATGATCCTTTGACTAAATTGGAATGGTTTCCCTTGAATTCATTTTTCACTTCTTGTAGGTGAGTTGCAATCTAGTTTAAGAATTGTAAACCTATATATTAATCTGACTCATCCATGGATCAATTTCAGTGATCCAAGGAATGTTTTAAATCTACTCTATTGAATGAATGGTAAATCGGCATTCCATGAATTAAAAGAAATATGATAGAACTTTGTTGGTTACAAGTTCTTTGATTTTTGTATGAACGTGTTCTATTGAGTTGTATGTTGTGCTTGGGTCTTTGGAGATCGGTCGTGGCAAGACAATGCTGACGTAAATGAACTATAGCCTGTTCACGGCTTAAGAAATATTTTGATTCCTAAAAAAGGGGGGGTTGTCCTATGAAATCCTAAGCTAGGTAAGAATATATATATTTACTACCTAGCTATGTTAATTAATTAAATTTTATCCTAACCTATGCTTTGTGCTAAAGGATTATGGAGAGGTTACTAGGTTATTTAAATTAACCTAAAACCTAATGCTATTTGGTTATATGATGAACTAACCTAATGTTTAAAACTATTATGTTGGGGTTATATCCTAAGGTTACATATTATAAGCTAACCTTAGATCTAACCTAATCAATTTTGTCTACCCTAGACTAAGGGGCATGGAGGGGGAATTGGTGGTCGCATGTATCATAGGTGATGGTTCCAAGGAATTTAAGTTGTTGATAAGGTTTTTAAAAGCATAGGTTCTGCCAGTTGTGGCAAGGGCTAGTTGACTTGGCGGAGGCTTATGTGGAAACTTCACTAAAAATGGAGTTGCATGTTAATTTTGATTTGGAAGTCACCAAACTTGGAAGGTGGTGTCAAGGAAGGATAGGCAGGAAAATAGGAATTAATGGAATTTATTGTTTTTGATTTTTGTGCTCAAACCATTTTTGTAGGAATGCAAATAGGTTTGTATGGGGTTGTTTCACTTTGCATTCTTCACGATTTTTTCTCTGCATGCTCTCTAGTTTTTCGAATGAGCAGATAGAACTACACTTAATGGCTATTTTTGAGGTTTTAGACATATTTTATGTTCATGGGATATATAAGAGGCATTGTGGAAAAAGAATGTGGTTGTTTGATCTTTCATGGAGAAGAGGAGAAGTTGTGAGCTCGGTTGGGGGTTCCCTTCGATTTGTCAAAACTGCTATCAGGTATGATAGGCTCTAATCTTTAAGATCTCTTGCTTTCATATAAATGTTTCATTAAAACAAGCCTGCTCTTTTGAGATTATTTGCTTGCATGCTTAATCCGTTTGCTAGTTTTATAATCTGTGTCATCTTGGATATGAACCCGTGGCAAAAATTACATTGGTTTTGGAAACTGTCTTTTTTTATAATTAATAATGATACATGCATGCAGAGATTGTATTAGAAGTTATGTTTCATTTTTCTAAATTTTGCTTACAAGGTTGTTGTGGTATTGGAACTGACCTTCATTGCAATACATGGATTCTAAACCATATGGGAACCCTGAGTTCCATTTAAGCTTGTATTTGGCCTTCGTGTTTTATTTGAACTTGTGTAGGGGCTTCTTGTTGTTATTTAGTGACGTTTGGAAACTTGGGTAGTTCTGAACTATTGTTCGAAGTCAGTATATGGCTCTGAACGCATAATTTAATACTAGGTTTCCCTGAACTGTTGTAAGAGGATTCTTGTACTTAGGAATCCTGTGTTGATTCTTGTGATGACCTGGACTGTTGTTGAAGTCCATATATGGCTTAGATCTTGTGTTATTCTCTAGTGCCCATTTGAACTGTTAATGGAAGATTATAATGTACATGGTACTCATATTTTATTACTTGTGTGGACTCTGAACTTTGTGGGAACCCTGAGTTCCATTGGAGCTAGTATTTGGGCTTCGCGTTTTGATATGAACTCATGTTGGAGTCACTTGTTGTTTTGTACCAGTGTTTGTATCTTTTCTAACTTGGGACTGTTGTTGACATCATATGTGGCGCTGTACCCATGGTTTATTTGGTGAAATTTTGGGACTGTTAATGGAGATTCGTGTTTTTCATCGCATTCATATTTTGTTATTTGTGTAGTTCTGAACTTTTTTGAGACTTTGTGTCGACTCTGTTCTAGTATTTTGATTTTGGTTCTAATTGTAATAAATGTTTAAAACTTACAACTCTTTTGTTGAGCTATTGCTCAAAGAAAATTAGGAGAAGAGTTCGCAGAGTTATTAGGAAAACTCTTAGAGATCTTGACTGAAAGCGTCTTTGTTGATGAATGAATTTGGTAATTCCTTTTGTGAACTATTTCTTATTTTCTGGGATGTCAATGGCGTTTTATTGAGGGTATTGTTTTCCCCTCTGTTTCATGGAAACTCGCATCTTCAGATTTCTTAAAATAAGTTTTGGGTTTCGTTTAAGAGAAGAGTTTAGTAAATTAGTACTTTGTACTGTTTTGGAGGGATTACTTATCTCTGTTCAAATAGTTTTTGTATTATAATACTTCTTCAATCAAAAACTGATTACTCTTTTTGTAATGCAATAATGAAATCTGACAACGGGGTTTCAGTCTGAGTTGTTGATACTTCTGATCATGTTAAACTTGTTAATCGGTTATTTTTCTATCTCTTGTTGGATAGAGTAAATACACCTTGTGTCTTTATAAAAGAAAGGAATGTGATTCCTTTAAAACTGAATGTGTTTTAGGATTGTTGTTTTTATTTCATTCTGAGTATGGAATTGAAACTCGTGTTTCTTGAAAGTAAAGAAGTGTAAGGAATATGACAGTATGCTTTCTTCCTATTGTATAGATCATTAGTTGAACTTTTCTCTTTTGATTCCATTTAAAAATGGGATTTCTTTATGAGCCGTTTGGTATTCCTTATTCAAATATTTTTTAGAAATGATGTTGGAAGAGATTAGATTATTCAAAAAAATTTAGCTGGAAAATGTAAGCTTGTTTGGAAGACTATTTATTTGAAGAGACTTTACTTGTTTGGTTTGAGATGAGTAAGTTTTGTCTCTTGTATTCTATCTTTTTTGTGAATTCTCCTTAGATGGACTGGACTCAAGTAGAGATTAACTCTGGTATGAGTCTACCTTGATTTTTGAACGATTGTTTCAGATCTTTAAAAATTAAATTCTATATGTGGAAGTAGATTTGAACTTGCAGGTAGACCGTTTGATTTTCTATTCCTTCTTGGATTAAGATAGAATTCTGTTATGATGAATATAGTAAATGTTAAAAATTTTAAGGTAGTTTTCCTTTAAAAGAAACATTTAAATCATGTTTTGAATATATTCGGTTTCTCAGATGTTTTGTGTCTAGGTAGAGTGGTAATGTTTCTCTTCTTCTTTTTCTTAGGAGCTAGATGAATCATCCTAAGTAGGACCATGATTTAAATCCTTCTTTTGGCTTGAAGCAAAGGTAAATATTGTATTCTATTATGAAAGATTAAGAACAATGAGATGTTATGATCTGTTGTTTTCCTAAGGATAATTGATAGGATTAATTAAACTCTAATTTTGTAAGGCTGATATAGTGGATTATATTTTGTCCTTTTCTTTGAAGTGAATTCAATTGGTTAAAATGTACTTCTTTTCCGTTACTTTTGATGTATTGATATTTTTATGTAATAATTGTCTCATTAAAGCAGAGTTGTTTTAATGAAACAATTATTGGAATGCACTTCTTTTTAAGGCTTAGTGTTTATCATGCTCAGTTCATTTAAGCCAGGCAAAAAATTCGTAAGTGATAAGGAAGGAAAAAACTTATATGATGCATTAGCTGATTTAAGCCTGGTTTTTGTGAAGAACTTTGAATCGTTCTTGAGATTGTATTTAAAAAGAAAAGTAGTATTATTTTGTAATGAAGGTGGTTGTTATGTAGCATACCTAAATGCATAATTTTTAGAGATGAATTAAATGTCGAGAATTTATTTACATCGGATGCGTAAATTATCTTGTACTTTCATTACATAGATGGAATCCTATCTTGTTGATATACTCCATATTATGTATATGCTTAATGGAGTATTCTTAGATAAGTTTGACAGTGGGATTTGGAATAATCTCCCTAAATTGGATGCAACTTCCTAAGTTGCAAAGTTTGATAGTTATAAATAAACAATTCAATATAGTAATACGATGTGGAATGAACATTCAGTCATAACTATTGAATTTGTAAATGATTTATAGGGGTGCTAGGCCCTAGCACTTAATCATATAAAGGAATATTCTTACTCTATCTTAAGAGTGCAAACAAAATGGATGATGTGAATCCTAATCATTAGATTTCATTTAATAAAGTCTACTTAGTTACAACCTGTTGGTGCCATTTTTGAGCTTGCACCATGTTGCCCTAGAATTTTCAAATCTATATCTACTCAAAAGCATTTTACCCTTTGAGTCAATGGTCTGAATTTCTTCCTCTCTAGTTGAATGCTTTCAAATTCTCACAAACATGTTGTTTTGCCCTAATTTGATGGAATATTCCAAGTTTTCCCCTTTCTGTGCCCTAATTTTTCCAATTTTACGGGCTATGTCATTTTTCTCTTTGCTAGATCATGGAAAAAATTGAATTTGATCAATTCATACTTGTTTTTATTTGAAAATCCAATCCCAAGGTTGAAAATGTTGTAAAATTATGCTTCAGTTGATTCAAAATCAAAAAATTTGCCATCCTTGGTGAAAAATTTGAATTCTAGGGCATCCCTAGAATTTTTTACGTTTTGACGGTCAGACGGGTGTCATTTTCCTATCAAATTCTTCCTTGAACATGCATTGGTAATGTGGTGGGTTTTCATTGGCTGAGGAAACCTGGGGAGGTGCTCTAACTTTTCATTTTTTGCCTTTTAAAGCAAATGGGGCATTTTAGGGCTCGAGGCTCTGTTTTTTCGAAATTGCCTACGTGGCATGTTCGTATTGGTTGAGGAGATGCAGGTGGTAGAGATAAGCTTGTGAAATTTTGTGTTTTTTGCCTCAAATGTTTAAGGGAAAATTTTGACCAAGAACTCTGCAGCCAAACGCAAGAGGACACGTGTCTTGGAAGTTTCAAAATGGAGGTGCGGGCGACGGGGTGACTTAGAGTTTTTTGGCTCTAATTTTATAAAGTTTCAAAACCAATTTTTCCCCCACTCCAATCAAAGGAGGACATGTGGCAGGACAGCGGCATAGAGCAGGTCGGCAGGCTGGCAAAAAGAAAAGTGAATTTTTTCCCTTGTTCACAAAAAGTTAAAGTAATTTTTTATCCCGAAAGCCCGCGTCCAATTCAGGTGAGACACGTGTAACATTTTGAGGATTAAAAGGGGGCGCAAGTCAACATTGAAGTTTGTGAATTTTCAAAAAATTGTAAGGGAGGTTTGAAGGAAGAAAGGGAGAGTTGGACCCGCAACAAATAAGAGGATGCCATGTGGCGGGGATAGTTTCGGAGGTGCGGGCCCGTAGAAACAAAGTGGAGAATTTGCCCTTGGCTTAAAGGGAGTAAAAATGAAGATTAATCCCGTAGGTCCTTAGCAAATGAAAGATGGACACGTGGCAAAGGACAAGGCAGGTCGGCAGGCCGACGGAGGTAAAAGGGGATTATTTTCCCTTTTTCACAAAAGAGTTCAAAATCAAAATTTTAAGCATTGGCCCACTAGCGAATTACAAGGAGACACGTGGTGAGGGAAAAATCAGGTTTGTGGGCCCACGGGGAAAAAGTGAAAATTTTCCCAATTTCCAAAAAAGGTCAAAATCACAGAATTGAAGCATGATTTCAATGGGACCCACCATATGCCACATGTTAGCTCCAAATTTCAAGGGCAGATGGGCGGAAAAAAAGTCAAAATTTACCATTTTTCCAAAAAATGTGGAAAAGTCAAAAATGATCCCATTTTGGTCCCAATTGTTTTTTGATGCATGGAGGGCCAGGATTTAAAGATGAATAAGATCGACAGTTGTTGTACATATATTTGTTTTGAATGCCATGGGAGCTCCAGGAAGCTTGGAATCACGATTTTGCATCAAAATTCATCAAATTTATAGTGATTTTGTGTCATCTTGGCCTTCCAGGATCATTGACATCACTTTCATGGCTTAATTCTTTGATTTGAGGTGTTTTTCTGAAAATAATTTTTGCCCTAGCCCGAGTAAACACGTGAAATGACAAAATCAAAATTATAGAGGTAGTTTTAAAAAGGTGAAATGATGAGAGGAACAGGGTGTTTGCATTCCTCAATGATGAAAAACATGCCTCCAGGATGGATAATGATCCAGATATTTGTAATGATTTAATCTTTGTGGCACACCTGGCAACCTACGAGTGTTTTTTTGTTTGATTTCATTTTCATCTAAATCATGAAGAATTGTTGTAACAAACTTGATCCTATGGCATATTCTTTACTTGGGAAAGAAGGATCCAATGTGGCATGGGGTATATAGTGCATTTTGGAGAAATTGTAAAGGGTCAAGAGTTGAAAATTATGAGCAAATTCTAAGAGAAAGCTCATTTTTTGAGAAATCCACCAAAGAACCAGGTTAATGTCTCATGTGTTAGAAATTCATGTGTGTGAGTTGGTTATAAGTGTATAGCCATCACACAACTCTGAGATTGTTCATGTAACTATCCCCTGTTGTTGAATCTAACAAGTTTTTAATTAAATCTAGGTATTTCTTTGGGAAATATGATGTCTGTTATCATTTTTAAATCTCTGCAAATAAATTTTATTGTTCTTGTTACAATATTGCATTGAAAGTCTTTAGAAATCACACAAGATCTCCATTTCTGGTTGATAATTTAGTGGCATTTGCAATCTCATATTTAGAAGAGCCTTCATCTGATAAGGAGATAAACAAATTTAAAATCACTTTACCTTCATTGACTACAGAGATTTCTTGTAAGCCTTTGGGGGTACCTTAGGCATGGTTTGATCATGGATTTTTGTGTTTAATTGAGTTCATTACTTAAAGATTTTTTGGTGAGTTCTCAAAGATTGTGTGAAGAGTGCAACCTGGGCTTCCATTTGTGCCTCTTCTAGTTGAAAGAACATCCTGATTCTTTTAGGCATTTCATCTGATAGTTTCTCAAGTATTGTATGGATTGTCAAAGATCTTATCTATCTCAGTTTGTCTCATTAATACCCCACCAAAAATCATCTAACAACAAAGATCCTATCATGTACTATTCCTGATTTGCATTTGTATACCCATAGAAGATCAAAATCCATTTGCAAAAGTATGCATAACAAATCAGGATTTCTAATGTCTCTAGTAACCTTTGCCTTGTTTTGAGAACATACCCATGTTTTGAGAAGTGACAACTTGTGAGAGTTCAGATCTGGGGTGTTGATCATGTTTTCATCAAGATTTCCATCATAGAATTCCAAGCAAAGAGAAGTACATCTTCATCTCCTTCACTATTAAAAGGTTACAAAATAGGTCAACCAGATCCTTGGCAACCAATGACATACAACATGGTCTAATCATTCTTTAAGCTCCATGACATATCTATGGTCTGCTCAGACTGAAAAGGAGAAAAATTTTGGATACAAACACGAGTGCCAGCTAAACAATATCCTCGGCTACCAATGACATACAACATGGTCTAATCTGTCTTTAAGCTCCATGACATATCTATGGTGCTACTCACACTGAAAAGGAGAACAAATTTGGATAACAAAACGAGTGCCACCGTTTACCAGGGACTTCTTGGAATTTCTTGGTGTTTTTGAAGTATTTGAAAGGTTTTAGCATTTGTGTACTCAAATATATAAGCTGCTACATTGTTAAAATATCATTATATGCTTCAAATCTGCAAGTTTTAAGTAAAAGTTTCAAATCTCTACCTACCCTTTTTCATTTCCCAACAGTTTATACACTTTGGTTGCATTGTGATTGATTTATCTAAGAAGAAGAAGGTCTGATTTGTAAATTTTTGCAATATTTTTAGTGCTGGTAAATATTTGACAGAAGTATTTTAATGCATTCTTGCACAACTAAGGTGAAATTCCTTAGTGGCGACTCCATGCTGATTTGATCTTAAAAATACCAGTTGTCTTAACCTTTTGTCATTTACTTTTGTGTTGCTAATCCCTGCAAAACTGGAAGGAAGAAGATATCTCTTCATCAAGGATTCTGCTAAGAAGTTGTTTACAGATTCAAGAAACTCAGAGCTAGAGGGGAGAAAGGTGTGGAAGGTTGTTGGAGACTAGACTACAAGAAAGGAGATTCCTATTGTTGAGCTTGAAAGTGAGCAACCTGTTATTGAGGACCATAATTCTTCTTCAAGTAGATCTGACAATCTTATTGGTGATTTTAATTCCCCATCAGGTGAGGCACCTTTGTTGTGCATTTGAAAGGCTTGCTCCTAAATTTTCTACTGTATTTTCTAAATTTTCTAGAGATCATCAAGAAGGAGAGCCCTTAAGATAGATTTGTCTTGAAGTTTTCATTCCCATTCCCGACATACCTCTCACTCCTCATCATCTTGTTTCACCTCCAAGATCACCCCCACCAAACAATATGGCTCAGCCTAGACCTTCATTTGTTGTTAACACCTTTGGTCCTATAAATTTTAGAGGAATGGATGGTTACCCAAATGTTGTCCCACAAGATGTCAGAAATAGGTTGCCAAAATTCCAAGGTAATAATGCTATTACTGGTGATCAGCATCTCAAACTTTTTGATAATATGATGGAAGATTTTGAGATAGAGTTTGAGGATGTGTATGTCAAATTGTTTATTCATACACTAGAAGAGGATGTTAGGGATTGGTACAAGGCTCTACCTGATAATTCTATTGATTCATGGAATGAAATGAAAAATGCATTTAGGTTGCAATATGGTGACAAGACTGATCCTAGATTTATTTTATCTGAGTTTGAAAATATCAAGAAGAACCCTAATGAATCAGTCCATGACTTCAACACAAGGTTTAACAAAACTTTGAGAAGGTTTCCTATTGGTTTGAGGCCTTGTGATGAATCTTCTTTAATCAAATATGTAGATGCATTTGATAAGAATGCAGCATATTACCTAAGAGACAAGAACCCAAACAATCTAAAGACAAGCTTTCACCATGGCACTTCAAATTGAAAACAATATCAAGGCTGTTGGGAAACCTCTCAAGAGAGATGGTGTAAAATTGTATAAACCCTGAAAAACCTCAAGCTAGCAAAGGTGCTGATTTAGAAGAGGTTGTGAAAACTTTGGCAGGGGCTGTCAAAGAAATCTCATACAAGTTGGCAAGAGCTAAGAAGGGAATTGGGCAGACTTCACAAGGTCAGCCTAGGTAGCAAGCACAAGATAGATTTGGCAATCACCATAGAAATGATCAGAGGTTTGATGATAAGGTAAAGGACCTATGTTAGATCTGTAAATAGACAACCCCAAGCACAAGAAAGTAGATTGGTTCCTGACCCTCTAACTATCAGGGTTGTTGTTGTTGATGTAGTTGTTGATATGGATTGGTGTGATAGATGTTTTCTTCCTCATCCTCCATGTGAAGTGGACCAACAATAAGGTGAAGCTAATAATGATGATGGAACTGATGATGATATTTGCATGGTGGGTTGTTCTTCAAGCTCACAAGGAGGAGCAACATCTACTGAAGTAATAAGTGCAAGGACTGCTCCTACCTTTTGGGATTGCATCAAATGGGTACAAGTCTTTCTTCCCCCTCATGCTCTTGAAGTTGATGTAGTGCAAGCTTTTGAAATTCCTAACAATGACTTTGAATACTTAAGAGCTTTGATGATTAAGAAGTATGATGGTGGTATCCCTTCGGAGGAAGATAGACAATTTGTTGATGAATGTTGTTGTAGCTCAAGAGAAAGATTATAACACTAGAAGTCAAGGTTGTTAAGGGAGTTGGGCCTCAAGCCAAACCTAAAACACCCTTGCTCACAAGCATTCCCAAAGAATCTCCTAGGAAAGAAGCACTTGCCAAAAGTTCTATTGTCCCAAAAAAAATTACAATCCTCCTCATGCCCAAGCTACCAAGAATCCATTTCCTATCCAATGAATCTTCTTGTCTCCCTTCCAATGTTGTCCTACCAAAGAGTGTTCCCTATGACATATCCCAATTATTGATCCAAATTAAAGTGAGTGTTCCAATCATTAAGTTGTTTAGAATTCCTGAGCATAAGAAGAGAGCATTTGAGTACTTGGGGTTGAAGGAAGAAAAGATCACTCTAGGAAGAAATGTAAATGTTGTTGAGACTCCTCCTCAAATCATTATTGACCTTGAAACACCACCAATAGTAGAAGATCTTGGAGAGACACCTGAGGTATATTTGGAGACATCTTTGGTTGATTTCCAATTGAATGTTGATCCATTCTTTACAACTTTTCTCATAAAAGATAAGCTACTTCACAATTATATGTTTGATTCCAGTGCATCATGTAGTGTCATGCCTCTAGAATTCATGAATGAGTTGGATATCAAAGTGACGGATCTTCTTATGGGAAGTGTACTACCATGGATTCAAGAGAAGTGCTGGTGGTTGGTTTTGTGAATGGTTTGGTAGTGCAACTTGCAACCTATCCTAGGAGGAATTTAAATTTGGATGTTGTGATTGTTGATTGCTCTACCAAATGGGGTATGATTTTGTCAATAAAGTGGGCTGCAAGTATTGGAGGTAGTTTCTAAATGGACATGTCTTTTGCTACTATTCTCATTGAGGGCAGCCTTGTCAAACTTTATGGTGAAAATAAAATGTTACATCTAATTGAGGATCCAAATAATGCTTCCTATGACGTGTTGTTTATAGATGTTGGTGTTGATAATTTCATTGGTTTTGCTGATGGAAAAGAAACACAAAATGGATCAGTCAAAGTGCCTTAAACAAGTATGTTCTCCTTGGACCTTGCTATTTGATGGATCTTGCTCCAAAGTTGGAAATGGTGCTGGTGTAATTCTGATTTCTCCTAGCTTGGAAGAATTTGTTTTTTCCTTCAAGCTTAATTTTGAATATACTAACAACATTGCTTAGTATGAAGCCTTGTTGTTAGGTCTGAGAATTGCATGGAAGTATGGTGTCAAGGACATAATTGAAAAGGGATATTCATAAGCTAGTTGTCAAACAAATAAGAAAAACTATATGCTACAAAAAATAACGGATGAAGCAGTATAAGCATGCAGTTTGGGATCTAGTTGAGATGTTTGATTCCATCAATATTATGCACCATGACAAAAGTTTGAATGCTACTGCTGAAAAGATGGCAGTGTTGGGGTCAAGATTTGGATTTTGCACCGTTTCACCTTATTGTGAGTACAATTTTGAAGTGTTGACTAGGCCAGCTATCCCTGATAACATCAAGCATTGCCAAGTGTTTGATGATGATTCTCAAGTGTAAAGGTTCTTGCAAAATCAAGGTGAGTTTGTAGATCAGAATATTGATTAGGAACCAATGGTGTGTATAACTGAAGGAAGAGAGACTTTGTTTTGAAAAGATATCATCCAATTGAAAACAAACACCATTCCTAGAGGTCTTGTTGCACTTGAGTCAAATTTTAGCAATGTTGTTTGCATCATAAATAGAAACATGTTTGCCTCAAGGGATGTGGAAGAGCATGACTTGGGAATAAAGGAAAAACTAAGAAAATTTTGGTTAGGCAACATTCTAAACAAAGAGGAGAAACAGTCTTATGTTTAGCTGTTAAAGAAATATCTGAACTATCTTGCATGGTCATATTCAGAGCTGAAAGCATATAGAGAAGACTTGTTTCAACATGAGATCCCTCTTGAGGCCAAGAATCCAAATCCATTCAGATAGAGGCAAAGGCCAATTAATCCACTTATCTCCATGAAAATGAAAGAGGAGTTGAAGAAGTTGAGAGATGGAGGTATTATTAAGCCCACTAGATATTCATCTTGGGTTGTAAACCTTGTGCCAATCAGAAAGAAGAACGGAGACATCAGAATTTGTGTGGATTTTATAAATCTAAACAAAGCATCCATGAAGGACAACTATCCCTTACCAAATATGGAAAATATGTTGCAGCTTGTAACAGGGTCTGAATTTCTTTCTACATTGGATGGTTTCTCCAGATATAATCAAGTGGTTGTCAAAGAATCAGAAAGACTTAAGACATCATTCACTACTCCTTGGGGAACATATGTTTTTTTTAGGATGCCCTTTGGTTTGATGAATTCTAGTGCCACTTTTCAAAGAGCAATGGATGTTGCTTTTGTTCGTTACATCAATGAGTTTATTGTTTTTTACCAAGATGATGTGACAGTGTTTTCAAGGAAAAGAGGTGATCATTTGCAGCACTTAGAGAAGATGCTGATAAGATGTACGGAGTATGGCATTTATCTTAATCCAAAGAAGTGTCATTTTGGTTTGAAAAAGGCCAAGGTGCTTGGTCACATTGTGTCAAAAGATGGTGTTATGATAGACCCTAAGAGAGTGGAAGCAATCAGCAAAGTACCTATCCCAAGAACCAAGAAAGGCATCCAATCTTTCTTTGGTCAAATTAATTTTATTAGAAGGTTTGTTTCCAACTTTGCTGAGTTGACTCTTCCAATCAAAAGCATGCTAAAGAAGGACCAAGTTATCAGGTGGGAGGAGGCTGCCATTCAATATTTTGAAGGAATCAAGGATGCACTTAAACATGCACCTGTTTTAGTAGCCCCAAACTATAAGAAGTCTTTCCAAATCTTCTTCCTTTACTTCTGAAGTATACTATTGCATCTATTTTACTCCAGAAGGATGAAGATGGGGTTGAGAGGCCTATTGCCTTCTTTAGCAAGGCTTCACAAGCTGCTGAGGTTAAATTATACAATCATGGCAGAAACAAACATTTTCCTTGGTGAAAGTAACAAAAGTTTTCAGGCCTTATATATTGAGTTCAAAAGTTGTTGCTTATGTTCCCCACACCCACGGTGAAGGACATCTTATCAGAGATGGAGATCTCAAGTAAAAATATGTAGATGGGTGAATAAACTGCAGGAGTATGATATGGACATTCCAAACCATAAGGTTAGCAAGAGGTTTGGGTCTTGCAAAGCTCATGGTTGAGAGAAACTTGTAGAATGTGGAATTGAATCAACTAGAGGAAGAAAGGGTAAATGTGCTTACAAATTTGGTAAGTTTCTGAGTGGTACAAAGATGTGATCTTCTACCTCAAACACATTGTACTACCTTAGATCACTTAAATAAAAATCAGAAAAGAGCCCTCAAGCTGGCTTCTTAAAAATATATCATCATAGACCTTAGGCTAGCTTGGAAGAACCCTGAAGGTGTCCTCTTGAAATGTATAATTGAAGATGAAGCTCCCAAGATAGTTGCTGATTTCCATGGGGGAGTTTGTGGAGGACATTTTTGTTGGAAGAGTAACAACACATAAGATTTTGAGAGTCTGGTTATTGGTGGCCTACTCTCTTCAAAGATGCAACCCAACTAGGTAAGAAAATGTGATAGTTGCCAACATTTGTCTAGAAGACTGAAAGCTTCAGGATCCCTTCCTTTGCAACTTATATCAATTGAAGCTCATTTCAAGCAATGGGGAATGGACTTCATTGGTGAGATTTTAGTTCCTTCTAGTGCTGGCCATAAATGGATCCTTGTAGGCACTAATTATTTTACAAAGTGGGTAGAGGCAATCCCCACCAAGAAAGTAACACAACAAATAGTTATGGACTTCTTGTTGAATCAAATCATATGCATATTTAGAGGCCTAGTCAATATTGTAGCTAATAATGCCATGTGCTTTAAAGCCAAACCTTTAATGGCAATGTGAAATGAATATGGAATCAATCTGACTTATTCTTCAAACTATAACGCCCAAGGGAATGGACAAGTTGAGTCCAATAATAAGAATTTGTTGAAGATCATTAGAAGAACATTGGAGCGAAACAAGAAGAAATGGGGTGAACAATTGAAATTTATAGTTTGGGGCTGATAGGATAACTCCTAAAAGAGCTATCAGTAAAAGCCCATTTGAATTGGTGTATGGAACTCTGTCTTTATTTCCCTTACACCTACAATTATCTTCATTTTAGTTTGCCTAACGGTTGGAGGATCAAGAGATTGTCCCATATGAATCAAGGATCAACTCAGATTATTGAGATTGATGAGGACAGAAGAGCATCCCATCAAAGGCATGTCAGATTTAGGGAAAAATTGAAGAGATTGTTTGAGAAGAAGGTCACTCCTGGAGCCTTTAGTGTTGGAGATTTGGTTCTGTTGTGGGATAGTAGGCATGAAGACAAGGGCAAGCATGGCAAGTTTGATGCATTATAGATGGGCCCTTACGCCATTAATATCATAATTGGTAAACATACTTTCATTCTCAAGGACATAGATGGGGAATTGCTTGGAGCTACCTATTAATGGCAGACATTTGAAACATTTTTTAGATTAATCCCCAAATTTGAGGTATGCACCATCTTGTACAGTTGTATAGTGTTCATTTTTTGCTCCATTTTTGGTGTTTTGTTAGTTTTGTGGTTTGCCTTGCTGTGTGGCAGCGATTTTTGTCAGATTCTCAGCTGGTTTTTGGTGATTTTGGCTCATGACTTCCCTTTTCCCAATGGATTATTTTGGCACTTAGTCTACGTTTTATCCTTATGGCACTCACTGGGAGTGCCCATCCCCAAGAAAAAGCTGATGTTGGTGCCATTTTTAAGCTTACACCATGTTGCCCTAAAATTTTCAAATCCATATCTGGTGAAAAATGTTTTACCCTTTGAATCAATGGTCTTAAATTTCTTCCCCTCTGAGTTGAATGCTTTAAAATTCTCACAAACATTTTTTTTTTCCCTAATTTGAAGGAACATTCCAAGTTTTTCCCTTTTATCTGCCCTAGTTCTTCAAATTTTGTAGGCTATGTCATTTTTTTTTCCCTTTTCCAGATCATGGAAAAGATTGAAATTTGATCAATTCATACTTGTTTGTATTTGAAAATCCAATCCCAAGCTCGAAAATGTTGTAGAAATCATGCTTCAGTTGATTTAAAATCAAAAAATTTGCCATCGTTGGCGAAAAAAATTGAATTCTAGGGCATCCCTCGAATTTTTTTTGCATTTTGATGGTCAGATGGGCATCATTTTCCTGTCAAATTGATCCTCAATGAGGTATTGGCAATGTGGCGGGTTGTTCATTGGCTGAGGACAGGTTGGCAGGTGGTCGGATTCCCTCGGAATTTTTAGAGTTTACTTTGCAAAAAATTTTAAAGTCAAAATGGGGCATTTTCGGGCCCGGAAATCCGTTTTAGGCAAACTAACTAAGTGGCATGTACGTATTGGTCCATAAAAGATGCAAGGGTAGAGGAGTAGGCCAACTTGGGGGACTTAGAGTTTTTTGGCTCTAAGGCTTATACTGAAAGTTTCAAAACTAGTTTTACCCCCTAGCTCTAATCAGCAGGAGGACACATGGCATCACTGGCAGTTGCAGGGTGAAGGTTGGTAGGTCCACGGAGGTGATTTAGAGTTTTTTGGCTATAATGTTATAAAATTTTAAAACCAATTTTTCCCCCACTCCAATTAGAGGAGGACATGTGGTAGCATCAGTCGTGCAGAGCACGTCGGTAGAGGCCAGGGGAAAGAAAAGGGGATTTTTCCCCTTTTTCACAAAAGGACTCAAAATAAAAACTTGACGTGCAAAAGCCCGCTAGCGAATCAAAAGTGAGAAATGTGTACACGTGGTGAGGGTCAAAATTGGAGGTGTAGGGTCCGCGGGGAAAAAAGTGAAATTTTTCAAAAAAATTTCCAAGTGAGGTTTGAAGGTCAAGAATGTGCAGACTTTGACCCATAGCACGATTTCATATGGGACCCACCATATGCCAAGGATAGTTTCGGAGGCGTGGGCCCACAGAGATTCAAAGGCGGAAGGGCGCAAAGAAAAGGGTCAAAATTTTCCATATTTCAAAAAAAACTGGAAAAGTAAAAAATAAGCCCGAATTTCGTTCCTAATCATATTTTGACACATGAAGGGCCAAGATTTAAAGATGGATAAACTGTGACAGTTGTTGTGCATCCATTATATTTTGACCACTATGGGAGTTCCTCTAGGAAGCATGGAATCATGATTTTTGCATCAAAAAATCATCAAATTTATAGTGATTTTGTGTGCGTCTTGACCTTCTAGGATCATTCGCATCACTTTAATGGCTGTAATTCTTTGATTTGAGGTGTTCTTTGTAAATATAATTTTTTACTCAGCCCGAGAAAACACGTGAAATGACAAAATCAAAAGTTACAGCGGTAATTTAAAAAGATAAAAAGCTGAAAATGATGAGTAACAGGTGTTTGCATGCCCCAATGATGAAAGACATGCCTCCAAGATGAATAATGATCCAGATATTTGTAGTGATTTAATCTTTTGGGCACACCTAGCAACATCTGAGTGTTTTTTTGTTTGATGTCATTTTCATCTGAATCATGAAGGATTGTTTTGTAACAAACTTGATCCCATGGCATATTATTTTCTTGGGAAAGAAGGCTCCCACGATGGCATGAGGTATATAAGTGCATTTTGGAGGAATTGTAAAGTGGTTGGGAGTTGAAAATCATGAGAAAATTCTGAGAGAAAGCTCATTTTTCTAAGAAATCCACCAAAGAACTAGGTTAATCTCTCATGTTGTTGGAAATTCATATGTGTGTGAATTGGCTACAAGTGTATAGCTATCACACAGACTCTAATATTTTTCATGTAACTCTCTCCTACTGTTAAATCTGAACAAGTTTTGAATTAAATCTGTGTTTTTATTTGGGAAATATGATGTCTGTTATCATGTTTAAATGCCTGCAAATAGTTTTTTATTGTTCTTGTTGCAATATTTCATTGAAAGTCTTTAGAATTCACACAGGATCTCCATTTCTGGTTGATAGTTTAGTGGCATTTGCAATCTCATATTCAGAAGAGCGTTCATCTGATAAGAAGATAAAAGAAATTTAAAATCACTTTACCTTTCATGACAGCAGATAGTTTCTTGTAAGCATTTAGGGGTACCTTAGGTGTGGTTTGATCAAGGATTTTTGTGTTTAATTGAGTTCTTTACTTCAAGATTTTGCGGTAAGTTTTTAAATATTATGGGTAGAGTGCAACCTGGGCTTCCATTTGTGCCTCTTCTGGTTGAAATAACATCCTGATTATTTGAAGGCATTTCATCTGATAGTTGTTCAAGTATTATATGAGATTATCAAAGATATAGATCTATCCCAATTTTTCTTGTCAATCACACCACCAAAAATCATCTACAACAAAAAAAAAACCTATCGTGTGCTATCCCTAGATTTGCATTTTTTATACCCACAGAAGATATCAAAATTCATTTGCAAAAGTATACATAACAAATCAATATTTCTCAATGTCTCTAGTAGCATTTTCCTTGTTTTGAGAACATACCCATGTTTTGAAAAGTGACAAATTGTGAGAGTTCATATCTAGGGTGTTGATCATGTTTTTCATCAAGGGTCTCCATCATAGAATTTCAAGCAAAGAAAAGGACATATCCATCTCCTTCACTGTCACAAGGTTACAAAATGGGTCCTCTTACCTTGGTTGCAAGGCACAACCTAAAACAGCTAGGACAAGATCAAGTCCTATTGGAGTGCTATCCATTTCTCCACAAACCTGAGTGCCATCTAAACCATATCCCTAGCTAACAATGACATATAACATGGTGTAATCCATTCTTTAAGCTCCATGACATATCTATGGTGCTGCTTAGACTAAAAAGGAGAACAAATTTGGATACCAACACTAGTGGTGCCGTTGCTGGGGACTTCTTGGAATTTCTTGGTGTTTCTGAAGTATTTGAAAGGTTTGAGAATTTTTGTACTCAAATATTTGAGCTGCTAAATTGTTAAAATATCATTCTATGCTTCAAATTTGCAAGTTTTAAGTAAAAGTTTCAAAGCTCTGCCACCCCTTTTTCATTTCCCAGTAGTTTATACACTTTGGCTGCATTGTGATTGATTTAACTAAGAAGAAGAAGGTCTGATTTGTAAAGTTTTGCAATATTTTTAGTGTTGGTAAATATTTGACAAAATTATTTTAGTGCATTCTTGCACAACTAAGGTTATATTCCTTAGTGGCGAATCCATGCTGATTTGATCTTGAAAATACCAGTTGTCTTACCCTTTTGTCATTTACTTTTGTGTTGCTAAACCCTACAAAAATGGAAGGAAGAAGACATCTCTTCATCAAGGATTCTGCTAAGAATTTGCTTACAGATTCAAGAAAATCAGAGCTAGAGGGGAGAAAGGTGTGGAAGGTTGTTAGAGACTGGACTGCAAGAAAGTAGATTCCTATTGTTGAGCTTGAAAGTGAGCAGCCTGTTATTGAGGACTACAATTCTTATTCAATTGGATCTGATTCAAACAACCCTATTGCTGATTTGAATTCCCCATCAGGTGAGGGACCTTCTTATGCATTTGAAAGGCTTGCTCCTAAATCTGCTACTGTATCTTCTAAATTTTCTAGAGATCTGTCTTGAAGTTTTCATTCCCATTCCCCACATACCTCTCACTCCTCATCAACTTTTTTCACCTCGAAGATCACCCCCACAAAACAATATGGCTCAGCCTAGACCTTCATTTTTTGTTAACACCTTTGGTCTTATAAATTTTAGAGGAATGGATGGTTACCCAAATCCTATCCCACGAGATGTCAGAAATAGGTTGCCAAAATTCCATGGTAACAATGTTATTACTGGTGATTAGCATCTCAAAATTTTTGATAATATGATGGAAGGTTTTGAGATAGAGTTTGAGGATGTGTATGTCAAATTGTTTATTCATACACTATAAGATGATGCTAGGGATTGGTACAAGGCTCTACCTAATAATTCTGATTGATTCATGGACTGAAATAAAAAATGCAATTAGGTTGCAATATGGTGACAAGACTGATCCTAGATTTATTTTATCTGAGTTTGAAAATATCAAGAAGAACCCTAATGAACCAGTCCATGACTTCAACACAAGGTTTAACAAAACTTTGAGAAGGTTGCATGTTGGTTTAAGCTCTTGTGATGAATATTGTTTAAACAAATATGCAGATGCATTTGATAAGAAGGAATCCTATTACCTAAGAGACAAGAACCCAGCCAATATAAGAAAAGCTTTCACCATGGAATTTCAAATTGAAAACAATATCAAGGTTGTTTTGAAATATCTCAAGAGAGATGGTGTAAAATTTTTAAACCCTAAAAAACGTCAAGCTAGCAAAGGTGCTGATTTAGAAGAGGTTGTGAAAACTTTGGCAGGGGCTGTCAAAGAAATCTCATACAAGTTAGCAAAATATAAGAAGGGAATTGGGTAGACTTCATAAGGTCAGCCTACGTATCAAGCACAAGATAGATTTGGAAATCACCATAGAAATGATCAGAGTTTTGATGACAAGGGTAAAGGGCCTATTGGATATGATAGTAGACAACCGCAAGCACGAGAAAGTAGATTGGTTCTTGACCCTCTAACTACCAAGTTTGTTTAGTTTGATGTAGTTTCTGATATGGATTAGTGTGAAATATGTTTTCTTCCTCATCCTCCATGTGAAGTTGACCAACAAGAAGGTGAAGCTAATAATGATGATGGTACTAATGATGATATTTGCATGGTGAGATGTTCTTCAAGCTCACAAGGAGGACCAACATTTACTGAAGTAATAAGTGCTAGGACTGCTGCTACCTTTTTGGATTGTATCAAATGGGTACAAGTCTTTCTTCCCCCTCATGCTCTTGAAGTTGATGCATTGCAAGCTTTTGAAATTCCTAACAATGACTTTGAATTCTTAAGATCTTTGATGATTAAGAAGTATGATGGTGGTATCCCTTCGGAGGAAGATAGAAAATTGTTGGTGAATGGTGTTGTAGATCAAGAGAAATATTATAACACTATAAGTAAGGTTGTTAAGGGATTTGGGCCTCAAGCCAAACCTAAAACACCCTTGCTCACAAGCATTCCCATAGAAGCTCCTAGGAAAGAAGCACTTGCCAAAAGTTCTGTAGTCCCAAAAAAAAATTACAATTCTCCTCATTCCCAAGTTGCCAATAATCCACTACCATCCAATGAATCTTCTTGTCTCCCTTCCAATGATGTCCTACCAAACAGTGTTCCCTATGACATATCCAAAGTATTGAGCCAAATTAAAGTGAGTTTTCTAAACATTTAATTTCTTATAATTCCTGAGCATAAGAAGAGAGCATTTGAGTACTTGGGGTTGAAGGAAGAAAATATCACTCTAGGAAGAAATGTAAATGTTGTTGAGACTCCTCCTAAAATCATTGTTAACCTTGAAACACCACTAGCAGTGGAAGATCTTGGATAGACACCTGAGGTATATCTTGGAGAAATTTAAATGGTTATATATTATATGAATGATTGATAAAGAATGTATGTTCAAAATTATGAATTTAGAAGAGAGAACATTATTAAAAAAAAAATCCCTTGTTTCTAAAGTCTTAAAATGGGAATGTTACATCTTGGTATCAGAGCTGAAGGTTGCATCTTTTGGACCTATTGTGTCCATAATCTGATTAAACTTAAATTTTCTTGTAATAGAAAATGGTGAGGACAAGAGGAAATGCTGCAAATAACCCTCCACCAGTGGAAGGAGTGGCAATTGCCCAGAAACTTAATGAGATCCTTGCTGCCCTATTGGACACAAGAGATTGTTTGGCTATGCTTTAACAACAAGTAATGGGCAATGAGGAGGAAGAAGAAGTAGATAACAATAATTAGCCACCCCCATGGGACAACGCCAATGTGGGTGTTGATAATAACAACGTTAACATACCTATTCAACCTGAGAATGAAAAGGCTAGACTAGCAGTAGAACTCACTAATCACATAAAAATGATAAGTATGCCCAAGTTTGATGGCACCACATTGGGTGATGGAGCTGAGAATTGGTTCAGTGAAATGGAGAATATACTTTGCAATAAGGAACTTCTCAAAGGAAACCAAGGCTATATGGGGAGCATACAAGCTTTCCCATGAAGCATCTTCATGGTCGGACAGTCATAAGGCTGAGTTAAATATTGATGAAACTAACATCACTTGGGAGCAATTTAAAAGTTATTTTAGGCAACAATGGCTGCCACAACTCTACTATGATCAGAAAATGACTGAATTTCAAAACGTATCTCAAGGAAAGCTAATAGTAACTGAGTATTGGGAATGGTTCATGAAACTCCTCAAGTATGTACCTCAGTATCAAATTGATGAGAATTTCAGGATATGGAAATTCATTATGGGATTGAATCCCACTATTGGGGGAGAATTTGATGTTCACAGCCCAACCACTCTAGAAGGGGTTGTTGAGAAATACATAAGGTAGGAACAGAAATGAAAGGATATTTTTACTCATAAGGGGGAAGTAAGGAAGAAAGTTCCAAACCCCGCTTCAACTTCTCTTGTACCTAAGAAGGGAGCATGGAAGAATTTTGGTAGTAAAAGTAAGTTTTTAGCTGATAATAATAAGAAAACAACAACGAATAAGACTACTGGAAATGTACGGAAAAATTTTGCCAAGAATAATAACAATGGACAGAAGTCCTCTGGAGGTCAAAATAATAACTTTAAGGTTGGAAATAATTCCGAATCTAGAAAGGGACCTATATGAGGCTGTTATAGTTGTGGCAAGGATCATTACGTAAATAATTTTCCTTTAAAGAAGGATGATCGTAATCAGCAACACAAGATACATGATGCAGTAGCTGACAAGCAAGCTACACCTATAGAGGTTCCTGGTAAGTTATTTGGCACACCTATAACTATTCTTTTTGATACGGGAGCTACGGAATGTTTTATTTCTAGTAAACTTGCTTCAAAACTTAAAATAAAAGCTAGAAAAATGGATAAATCATGGACTGTACATTATGGTAATAATTCTATTCATATAGTTAGTATGTGTCTTTTTGGAGCAGTCCTTGAATTACCTAACTTTTCCACAAAGTTTGATCTTTATGTTGCACCTTTAGGGTCTTATGATGTAATCATAGGGGTTAATTGGTTAGTAGAACATAAGGCTAAAGTGGACTATTTAGGAAAATGCATTAGTTTTTTAGACGACCTGTAGAAAAAAACAGAGATTTAGGGTGTGAAACGTGAGATTTCCCTTAGGAAATTGTCAGTTGTGAAACTTAAAAAGGC
Source organism: Taxus chinensis (assembly GCA_019776745.2). NCBI lineage: Eukaryota > Viridiplantae > Streptophyta > Pinopsida > Cupressales > Taxaceae > Taxus > Taxus chinensis. The sequence goes on from CM034146.1 coordinate 799,485,553, forward strand.
CAAGAATAAAGGATGTACCTTATAGGCAAAAAAAAATTAAATCTGTAAAGGAAAATAATGATTTCATGGAATGATATCCACTATTACAAGACTTCAGTGATGTTTTTCCAGAAGAATTTCTAGGCCTTCCACCCAAAATGGAATTTGATTTTACGATTGAGATCAAGCCTGGAACTGAACCTATTTTTAAGGCACCGTATTGAATGACTACTATAGAATTAGTAGATCTTAAGGCTCAATTGTAAGAACTTTTGTCTAAGGATTTTATTAGGCCAAGTGTTTCACCTTCGGGAGCTCTAGTGATCTTTTTGAAAAAGAAATATGGAACACTTAGATTGTGCATTGATTACAAGATGTTAAACAAAGAAACAATCAAGAATAGATACCCACTTCAAAGAATTGATGATCTATTTTATCAGATGCGTGGAGCATCGGTATATTCTAAGATATATCTTCAATCTGGATATCATCAATTATAGATTAGGGATGAGGATATTCATAAAACAAATTTTCAGAACAAGGTATGGACATTATGAGTTTATGGTTTTACCTTTTGGATTAACTAATGCACCTACAGAATTTATGAGTTTAATGAATAATATATTTCAAGAATACTTGGACAAATTTGTGCTCATATTCTTGGACGAAATTCTCATATATTCTAAAAGCATAGAAGAGCATCATGAGCATTTGAAAGTAGTTTTGGAAATTATGAGAAAGAGATAGTTGTTTGGTAAGTTGTCCAAATGTTCTTTCTATGACACAAAAGATCACTATTTGGGTCATGTAATAAGTAAGGATGGAATTGGTGTAGACCCTTCTAAAATTGTAGCTATAACAGAATGGCTTGCACCAAAGAATGTACATGAAGTTAGAAGCTTCATGGGACTTGTTGGCTATTATAGGAAATTTGTAGAAGACTTTTCTAAGATAGTTGCACCAATAACTTCCTTACAGAAGAAAGATAAAAAGTTTTTTTGGAGTGAGAAATGTGAAATTGCAAATAAAACCTTAAAGGAACAGTTAACTTCAGAACCTGTTCTTAGAGTACTAGATCCTGACGGAGATTTTATGGTGGTAACTGATACATCCGGTGAAGGTCTAGGAGGTATTTTGTTACAAAGTGGTCATATTATTGCATATGAAATTAGAAAAATTAAGTTACTTGAGTTGAATTATGATCCACATGATTTAGAGATTACTTCCATTGTTCATGCACTTCAATTTTGGAGGCATTATCTACTTGGTAAACCATATGAGTTAAAAACCGGTCATCTTAGGTTGAAGTATATTTTCACTCAGCCAAATCTGAATGTAAGACAATGAAGGTGGTTAGATTTTTTGTCTCAATATGATTTTGACATAAGTTACATTAAAGGAAAATAAAATAGAGTGGCTAATGTTCTAAGTCGTAGGAAGCACATTTCTTCTCTTATAACACTTAGAACTCAATTTAAGGAAGAAGTAAAAAGTGTTATGGAATCTAATTCTTATTTTCAACAAGTAAAAGTAGCTCTTGCTATAGATTCGAATGATTCGAGGTATAAAGGTTTTCACTTTGATCAAGAAGGAATCTTACAATTTGAAAATAGAGTTTATGTACCTTTTCTTAATGATTTGAGAAAGAAATTGTTATCTGAATTTCATAATTCACCTTTCTCTAGACACCCTGGCATTACAAAGATGCTTGCTGATATAAAACAACAATATTTCTAGAAAGGAATGAAAAAATATGTTATTGATTTTGTGACACACTGTCTTGAATGTCAATGCCTAAAAGTGAAACATATGCACCCAGCCAATTTATTGTATCCACATAGCATACCGTAGTATAAATGGCAGGTAATAAGCATGGAATTTGTACAAGGGCTGCCTATGTCAAGAAATAAACATGATGTTATTTTGGTAGTTATTGATAAAATAAAAAAGGTATCTCATTTTATTGCTGGAAATATGAAATATGATTCTCGTATTTTGGCTAAAATATTTGTACAAGAAATTTTCAGATTACATGGGGTACCTGAGTTAATCATTTCAAATAGAGATCCTAGAATGACGTCAAGATTTTGGCAAACGCTTAATGGAGCTCTAGGAACTAAGTTAAATTTCAGTTTTGTGTATCACTCGGAAATGGATGGATAGACTAAAAGAGTAAATCAAGTTTTAGAAGATATGTTACAGATGTATTGTATGGATCAGCAGTATAAGTGGGAAGAATATCTTCCATTAGTTGAATTTTCTTACAATAATATATATCATGCTTCTCTTAAGATGGCACCTTTCGAGGCACTTTACGAAAGAAACTGTAGAACCCCTATTAGTTGGGATAACATCGAGGATAGAGAAGTAATTTGACCTGAAATCCTTACAGAAATGGAACAACAAATTAAAATGATTTGTGAACGCTTGAAAGAAGCAGCAGACAAGTAGAAGGGTTATGCTGATTTGAAGAGGGTTGATAGGAAATTTGAATTTGGTTAGAAATTATTTCTTTGGGTTAAACCGAAAAAGAGGTCTATAATTTTTGGCAAGGCTACCAATTTATCACCTCGTTATGTGGGACCTTTTGAGATAGTTCAAGTAATCAACCCTGTAGCTTATCGTTTAGCATTACCTCCTACTTTGTCATGAATGCATGATGTTTTCCATATTTCTTTGCTTAAGAAATATGTTTCAGATTTATCACGTGTGTTAAATTGGAATTCCTTACAGGTCCAAGACCCAAGAATAATTGTGGTTAAACCCATTCAAGTGCTGGAAACTCACCAGTTACATTTAAGGAATCGAGAAATAAGTCAATGTAAGGTCTAGTGGCACCAGTTTAACGAAGAGAGTGCAACTTAGAAAAATCTAGAAGATATGAAAACTACTTTTCCATATCTATTTGAACATAATTGATTTTTTTAACTGATAAAAACTTATGATTTTATCTTTATATGACATTAAATATGCCAGTTTTGGGAAGATATTAAATTAATTTGGATAAAAAAATATTTAATGCTGATTTCTTAAACTATAAGATTCTAATATATTTTGACTTATGGTAAGAGAAGTGAATGAAGTGATTTTACTGAGGTATATTGTTAAAAAAAGGGGTAATCATCATGACAATGATTCCTTTTAGGAGGGAGCATGTAACACCTTTGACATTTGTTATTTTCCTCCTTTGTATTTCAAGTGTTGACATGTGATTTACCCTATAAAGATATGTTCTTTTGATTTTAGGAGATCATGCTTGATATGGTTAAATCATCTTCTGTTCATATGATCCTTTGAATGAATTGGAATGGTTTCCCTTGAATTAATTTTTCACTTTTTGTAGGTGAGTTGCAATCTGGTTTAAGAATTGTAAACCTATCTATTAATCTTACTCATCCTTGGATCAATTTCAATGATCCAAGAAATGTTTTAAATCTGCTCTATTGAATGAATGGTAAATCGACATTCCATGAATTAAAAGACATATGACAGAACTTTGTTGGTTACAAGTTCTTTGATTTTTGTATGAACGTGTTCTATTGAGTTGTATGTTGTGCTTGGGTCTTTGGAGATTGATCGTGGCAGCGCAATGTTGACGCAAACGAACTATAGCCTATTCACAGCTTAGGAAATATTTTGATTCCTAAAAAAAAAGGGATTATCCTATGAAATCCTAAGCTAGGTAAGAATATATATATTTACTACCTAGCTATGTTAATTAATTAAATTTTATCCTAACCAAAGCTTTGTGCTAAAGGATTATGGAGAGGTTACTAAGTTATTTAAATTAACCTAAAGCCTAATGATATTTGGTTATATGATGAACTAACCTAATGATTAAAACTATTATGTTGGGTTTATATCCTAAGGTTACATATTATAAGATAAAGTAAGATCTAACCTAAACAATTATGTCTACCCTAAACTAAGGGGCATGAAGGGGGAATTGATGGTTGCATGTATCTTAGGTGATGGTTCCAATGCATTTAAGTTATTGATAAGGTTTTTAAAAGTATAGGTGATGCCAATTGTGGCAGGGGCTAGTTGACTTGGCAGAGGCTTATGTGGAAACTTCACTAAAAATAGAGTTGCATCTTAATTTTGATTCGGCATTTGCTAAACTTAGAAGGCAGTCGCAAGGAAGGATAGAAGGGAAAATAGGAATTAATGGAATTTATTGTTTTCATTTTTTTTGCTTAAACCGTTTTGGTAGGCATGCAAATGGGTTTTTATGGGGTTGTTTCACTTTGCATACTTCACGATTTTTCCTCTGCATGCTCTGTGGTTTTTTGAACCAGGAGATAGAACTGCACTTAATGGATATTTTTGAGATTTTAGATCTATTTTTTGTTCGTGGGATATATAAGAGGAATTTTGGAAAAAGAATATGGTTGTTTGATCTTTTGTGGAGAAGAGGAGAAATTGTGAGCTTGGATGGAGGTTCCCTTCAATTTGTCAGAAGTGCTATTAGGCATGATAGGCTCTAATATTTAAGATCTCTTGCTTTCTTATAAATGTTTCATTAAAACAAGTCTTCTCTTTTGAGATTCTTGACTTGCATGCTTAATCTAGTTTCTTGTTGGCTGGTTTTATAATCTCTGTCATCTTGGATATGAACCCATGGAAAAAATTACGTTGGTTTTGGAAACTATTTTTTTTATAATTAATAATGATACATGCATGTGAAGCTTGTATTAGAAGTTTTATTTCCTTTTTTTAAATTTTTCTTAGAAGGTTGTTGTTGTATTAGAACTGACCTTCGTTGCAATACATGGATTCTGAACCATATGGGAACCCTAAGTTCTGTTTGAGCTTGTATTTGGCCTTCGTGTTTTATATGAACTTGTGTAGGGGATTCTTGATGTTTTTAACTAACGTTTGGAAACCTGGGTAGTTCTGAACTATTGTTTGAAGTCAATATATGGCTCTGAACACGTAATTTATTACTATGTTTCCCTGACCTATTGTTAGAGGATTCTTGTACTTAGGAATCGTGTGTTGATTCTTGTGATGACCTAGACTATTGTTGAAGTTTGTATATGGATTAGAGCTTGTGTTATTCTTGAGTGACCATTTGAACTCTTAATGGAAGATAATAATGTGCACAACACTCATATTTTATTACTTGTGTGGACTCTGAACTTTGTGGGAACCCTGAGTTCCATTGGAGCTAGTATTTGGGCTTCGCGTGTTGATATGAACTCATGTTGGAGTCAATTTTTGTTCTGAACTAGCATTTACATCTTGGGTAACTCAGGACTGTTGTTGATGCTGTATGTGCCACTATACCCATGTTTTACTTTGTGAAATTTTGGGAGTGTTAATGAAGGTTTGTGTTTTTCATCGCATTCATATTTGGTTATTTGTGTACTTCTAAACTATTTTGAGACTTCGTGTCGACTCTGTTCTAGTTTTTGGGTTGGGTTCTACTTGTAATAAATGTTTAAAACTTATAACTCTTTTGTTGAGCTATTGCTCAAATAAAACTAGGAGAAAATTTCGCTGAGTTGTTAGGAAAACTCTTAGAGATCTTGATTGAAAGCGTGTTTGTTGATGAATGAATTTGGTAATTCTTTTTGTGAACTATTTCTTCTTTTCTGGGATTTCAATGGCATTTTATTGAGGGTATTATTTTCCCCTCTATTTCGTGGAAACTCGCATCTTCAGATCTCTTAAAATAAGTTTTGGGTTTCGTTTAAGAGAAGAGTTTAGTAAATTAGTACTATGTACTATTTTGGAGGGATTACTTATCTCTGTTCAAATAGTTTTTGTATTATAATACTTCTTGAATCAAGAACTGATTACTCTTTTTGTAATGCAATAATGAAATCTGACAATGTGATTTCAGTCTGAGTTGTTGATACTTCTGATCATGTTAAACTTACTGATCGGTTACTTTTCTATCTCTTGTTGGATACAATAAATACACCTTGTCTCTTTATAAAAGAAATAAATGTGATTCCGTTAGGATTGACTTTGTTTTAGGACTGCTATTTTTATTTCATTCTAAGTATGGAATCAAAACTTGTGTTCCTTGAAAGTAAAAGAAGTGTAAGGAATATGGCAGTATTCTTTCTTCGTACTATATAGATAATTGGTTGAACTTTTTAGTTTTGATTCCCTTTAAAAATGGGATTTATTTATGAGTTGTTTGGTCTTCCTTGTTCAAATATTTTGTAGAAATGATCTTGGAAGAGATTAGATTATTCAGTTTTATGTAGCTGGAAAATGTAAGCTTATTTGGCAGACTGTTTATTTGACAAGACTTTACTTGTTTGGTTTGAGATGAATAAGTTTTGTCTCTTGTATTCTATCTTTTTGTGAATTATCCTTGGATGGACTCAAGTAGAGATTAACTCCAGTATGATTCTACCTTGATTTTTGAATGATTGTTTCATATCTTTAAAAATTAACTTCTATATGTGGAAGTAGTTTTGAACTTGTAGGTAGACCGTTTGATTTTCTATTCCTTCTTGGATTAAGATAGAATTCTGTTCTGATGAATATCTTAAATGTTAAAAAATTTAAGGTAGTTTTCCTTTAAAAGAAACATTTAAATCATGTTTTGAATCTATTCAGTTTCTCAGATGTTTTGTGTCTGGGTAGAGTGGTAATGATTCTCTTCTTCTTTTGCTTAGGAGCTAGATGAATCATCCTGAGTAGAACCATGATTTAAATCCTTCTTTTGGCTTGAAGAAAAGATAAATGTTTTATTCTATTATGAAAGATTAAGAACAATGAGATGTTATGATTTTTTGTTTGGCTAAGGATAATTGATATGATCAATTAAACTCTAATTTTGTAAGGCTGATATAGTGGATTATATTTTGTCCTTTTCTTTGAAGTGAATTCAATTGGTTAAAATGTACTTCTTTTTCGTTGCTTTTGATGTATTGATATTGTGTTGTAATAATTATCTCATTAAAGCAAAAAAAATTTAATGGAACAATTATTGGAATGCATTTATTTTTAAGGCTTAGTGCTTATCATGCTCAGTTCATTGAACTGACCCGTGCTAGAAATTTTTGCAGATGGACTTCGTAAGTGATAAGGAAGGAAAAAACTTATATGAAGCATTGGCTGATTTAAGCCTGATTTATGTGAAGAAATCTAAATCGTTCTTGAGATTCTATTGAAAAATAAAATTAGTATTCTTTTATAATGAAGGCGGTTGTTATGTAGCATACCTAAATGTATAATTTTTAGAGATGAATTAAATGTTGAGAATTTATTTACATCAGATGTGTAAATTATCTTGTACTTTCATTACATAGATGGAATCATATCTTGTTGATATGCTCCATATTATGTATATGCGTAATGGAGTATTCTTAGATAAGTTTGACATTGGTATTTGGAATAATCTCCCAAAATAGGATGCAGCTTCCTAAGTTACAGAGTTTGATAGTTATAACTAAACAATTCAATATAGAAATATGATGTGGAATGAACATTCAGTAATAACTATTGAATTTGTAAATGATGTATAGGGGTGCAAGGCCCTAGCACTTAATCATGTAAAGGAAGATTCTTCCTCTATCTTAAGAATGCAAACAAAATGGATGATGTGAATCCTAATCATTACACTTCGTTTAATAAAGTCTAATTAGTTACAACCTAGATGGGTGTTACACTTCCTTGAACGGTTAAGTCACAATAAATGGAACTTATGATGTTGATATCCTGTTATGGTTGAGGGCTTGTTAAGTCCAGTAAATAATATTAAAGGAAATATTAAGCTAAGAAATTTATTTAATAATCAATTTGAATCTATTGTAGAGAAGAAATTAAGGAGTGTTGGATTAGGGTTAGGCAAGGTTGCTAAAATCTGTATTTAAAAATCCAAATTAATTAAATTTATAATAAACTCCTTGAGGTATTTACATCTCAATGAGGTTGTTCTATAGGATGCTCACACACACCAACTATAGGGTTGTACCTTTGAGAAGATTAAGATCTTATCGAGGATACAACGATGCAGTCGACATGTGGTAACACCCTTTTGCATTGAACATCTAGATGTACACACATTGGACTTGATCTTAGTTTCTCTCTAGGTATAGTTAGTAACATGTTCAGGAAATGGGGTAGCCCTCTAAAACTCAGGATACCTTGGCACACAGGGTTGACTTAGGTTGACCTAGTATGCCAACTTACCCTAAGTCTTAGTGAGCCTCCCCATATCATAACATATGTTGTTAACTTGAACTAGGGTTAAACCTTGGGCAAGTGGACTGACGGAAGTCATAAAGGAAATTCTAGATAACAATAGAGTGGGGTAAAGGATGTATTCTAGATTGATGAGTATTTTGTCAAGGAATAGTAATATGAATAGTATGTTAGAAATCTTTGGCCAAAGTATCGCAAGTTACTGGTTGCGTTGTCCTATGTCACCTAGTCTAAGGTTCGTGATGCAGATGAATATTAGTAACAAATATTCAGATAGGTTCCTTTGATAGATCACTCAATACCCTAAATAGAGAAAGAGAACCAAGTATATGTAGTATACAGAAAAGTATTCAATACTTAAATGTTAAACATATATAGATCGGTAGTTTACCAAGTCATAAAATAAATAGATTGGTAGCACACTGAGTCATTACAGTTGGATATGGCTATATGTTATATGAATGATTGATAAAGAATATGTGTTCTAAATTATGAATTTAGAACAGAGAACATTTTTTTTTTTTAAGTTTCCCTTGTTTCTAAAGTCTTAAAATGGGAATGTTACAATCAAAAGGTGTCAAAGGGAACATCCCCCTCCCCTTAGACGCGACTTCCTCCTAGAAGTCACTAGAACATATGCAGGAACTAAACTCTTAGTAAGGTAGCATCGTCCCATGTAGCCATAGTCTCATCATACCTATCCCACTACACTCGTACCTGATCAATATCTCTACCTCGAAGGCCTAGGGTCCTACAATCTATAATGAAAACGGGCTCCACCATCACCTGCCCCTGATCCTACACCTGCAATGCAGTCTAATCCAACACATAAGAAGGATCAACAATGTATATCCTAAGCAAAAAAACATGAAACACATCATGTACATGAGATAAGCCAGGTGGCAATGCTAGACAATAGGCCAAAGGGATGATCTCCTCTAAGATCTCAAAAGGACCAACGAACCTAGGAGCTAACGTAGAACCTTTTCCATAATGGATAGGGATATTATGTGGTCTGATGTAAAGGAACACCTTCATGCCCACATAAAAACTACGATCAGTCCTAAGATGATATATATACTTCTTCTGCTTGTCCTGTGCCTCCTGGAGTGTTTGTCTGATCAAAACCACCTACTGATCCATGTCTTGGAACAAAGCTGGTCTAAGAGAAACCCTGTCCTCTAACCTATCCCACCTAAGAGGTGTCCTACACTCTCTTCCATACAAATCCTGAAAAGGAGCCATGCCTATAGAACTCTGAAAACTATTATTGTAGGAAAACTCCACCAAGTACAAGTACTCCCATCTCAACTGATGATCCATAACATACATCATGAGCATATCCTCTAAATGTTGATTCACCTGCTTAGTCTTTCTGTCTATCTCAGGGTGATAAGTTGTGTTGAATTTTATCCTCGTCCCGAGGGCGTGCTGCATGGTAGTCCAAAAATGGGAAGTATACAAGGGATCATGGTCATAAATGATCTTCCACGGAATCCCATGTAACTTGACGATCTCATCCAGATAAACCCGTGCCATTGCACTAGTTTTATAAGAGGTCTTCACTAGAGAAAATTGTGCCACTTTTGTCAATTTACCCATCATGACCATGATGGCATCGTGGTGATATCTCGACATCAGTATCCAAACAACAAAGTCCATGGAAATGGTGTCCCACTTCCACTCCGGTATAGCATGAGGAAAGAGAAGGCCAGCTAGACATTGATGCTCGACCTTCACTTTCTGGCACTCTAAACAACATGACACAAACTAAGCCACATCTCTACAAATTCCTCTCCAATAGTACAACTATTTCAAAGTAGCGTGCATCTTCTTCACCCTTGGATGGGTTGAATAGGGTGCATGATTTGCCTCGGTCAAGATGTTCGGCCTCAAGCCTCCATCTCTAGGAACATAAATCTGACCTCTATGCCTCATAATACAATCTACCTCTAATGAAAGACCTTCAAAATTCCCCTCAAGGGATCTCTTAGACTCGATCTCTGCTCTAGGTGTAATGTAGAAGTTGTCAAGAGGAAGCTGCTGTAGAATCCTACTCCATAAATCTCTTCCCACTAAAGTGGCCATAACCACATGTCTCCATCTACTGAGAGTGTCTATAACCACATTCTCCTTTCCCTTCACATCCTCTATCTCCATATCATACTCACATAGAAAGTCCATCCAATGCTGCTAATGAGCATTGACATTGGGCTGCGTGAAGAGGTAGCAAAGACTCAAATGATCTGTCTTGAGTGTGAATCTCTAACCAAGAAAGAAAGTGTCTCCATCGAATGAAGGTGTGAACAACTTCCATAAGCTCAAGATCACAAGTTAGATAATTTAGCTCATAATATTTGAGTTTACGAGACTCAAAGGCCACCACTCTACCCTCCTGCATCTATACACCTCCAAGTCCTGCCAAAGAAGCATTTGTGAATATGAAAAACTCACCTTGTGGATCCGGAACTGCAAGAATGGGTGTTTTCGTGAGGCACTCCTTCAATTTCCTGAAGTCCTACTCGCATCTATCTGACCAAAAAAAATTCTTCACTTTCCGCTGAAGGGAAGTAATGGGGTGCACAACCTGAGAGAATTCCTGAAAAAACATCCTGTAATAACCTACTAACCCCATAAAGCTACGCACCTCTATTGCAGTAGTGGGTGCTAGCCAATCCATAATGGCTCTAATTTTAGAAGGATCGACTACGATACCTTCTCTAGAAATGATGTGACCCAAATATTGTACCTTTGTCTAAAATAATGCACACTTCTCCATGTTCCCATAAATTTGTTGCTTAGGAAGACATTGAAGAACCTAGCGAATGTGCCCCTCATTCTCCTCACATCTACATGACTAAATTAAAATTTTATCTAGGAAGATGAGCACGAAGTGATCTGAGAAGTTCCTAAATACCCCATTCATCAAACTCATAAATATTACAGGGGCATTCATCAAACCAAAAGGCGCCACTATGAACTCATAGTGCCTGTATCTCATACGAAAAGTGGTCTTATGAATATCCACCTCCGCAATCCTTAGCTGATGGTATCCTAAATTAAGATCAATCTTAGAGAAAATTGTGTCTCCATTAATCTGATCAAACAAATCATCAATGCGTAGAAGGGGATAATGATTCTAGATCATTACCTTGTTCAGCTAACAGTAATCAATACCCAACCACAAGGATCTGTCCTTCTTCATCAGAAAAATCACCGGTGCACCCCAAGGGGATACACTAGGATAGATTAGGCCTTTCTCTAAAAGGCCCTTAAGCTACAACTTGAGCTCACAGAGCTCTGGCGTGGTCATCTAATAAGGTTTCTGCGAGATAGGCTCTGCTCCCGGAACTAGATCTATATGAAATTCAATATCACGTGGGGGTGGTAACCCCGGTAGTAGCTTGGGGATGATCATCTAGCGATGGTCCACTAGTCCCATCCTCAGATATGACACTGATTGTAACAACATAAATCTGACAACCTCGTTGCACACACCACTTAAGATGCATAGTGGAGATGGTGCGAATGGAAACAAGTCTTCTAACCCCTGAAACAACTGACTCAACTCCTAGATCATCTGCACAAGATATTGTCTTATGGTAACAATCCATCCTGACCCTATGTGTAGACAACCAGTCCATGCCCAAGATGACTCCATACAAGCCTAAAGGAAGGATACCAAGATCCAAGGTAGGGGTAAAAGGTCCCAATTCCACTACACACTCCTTAACTAAGGATTCAGCAGAGATATTTCCTTCAGAAGCCATCTCAATGTCCCAACTAAGACCATGTCTAATTTCCAACAACCTGTATCACTCTACTAAAGATGGTGTAATGAAAGAATCTAAAGAACTAGAATAAAACAAAATGGAGGTAGGAATACCACTGATGCTACATATAGTCTCAATCATGGTAATCCAATGCTCATCCTAGTGGTTCTTGACCACTGCATAGATCCAATGACTGCGCCCCATGTCACCAATGGTAGGCTCTGAGATCTGTGTCTTACCCTTGTTATTTGGGTTCTAAGGGCAGTCTCTTAAAAAATGTCTAGTAACGCCACAACCAAAATAACCGTCTGATCCTCTCCCATGTGTAGTAGGTCCGACCGGTACTCTGGAGGTCTGTGGTGTGGATCCTAATGACCCGGTTGTGGTCTTCTAAGGTCTCTAATGGAAATATCCTACTCATTGAGCCCTCTGGGCACCCTGTGTCCATATGGGACCCCTAAGAGGAGGCTTCATACTCTGACCCCTTTGTGCATCGAATCTCTATGGATGTCTATAAGGTGGGCGGGGCTGCTACTTTTGTTTGTGGTCTAAAAGATGACTATATCCTGAACCCTGTCCACCATGAGGATGAGGTACTGAACCCCTCGTTTTACTGTCCTACATTTGTTGGATGTCGGCTCTGGACTCAGTCTCTAGCCTGCTGGGTCTTTCCTTGAGTCTCCTCTACTATATAGGCCTTCTCATACGAACATCAGTTAATGTCTGTGGATAATGGATCCTAACTGCACCTCAAATGTCAAGATTCATGCCCTAGATAAATCTCTGGATCTGTACCTACTAATCCTATGCATGTAATCAATGTACTGGAGTAGATCCAGAAATATGCTCTCATACTCAGCCACTGTAAGAGATTCTTGCCCGAGTATCATGAAAATCATCTATCCTCTGCTGCATGAACCTCCATGACAAATATTTACTCTCTGGAACAATCCTTAAAGAGCTCCCAAGTAACTATCTCATAATACAACATAGAGCATCTACTCCTCTATTCTCCACGAGAAACCTACTCTATCTCTTAGTAGAAGGATTGCAACACAAGCTTTCCTATTGCTAGAACAAGGGCACAGCTTGAAGCATCTACTCAAGCTCACCAACCTAGCCACTCTACCTGAAATTCCACCTATGTCACAAGAATAATGATGATGGTCGTAGCTTTTAGGATGTCCCTAATGTGGTATGAAGTTGTAGTTTGATGAGCCCTAGGCCTCTCTTACATGATCATCCTCTAAGCCTAGGGATCCAAGACCTATCTTTATGTCCTGAAACTCAGTCTCCTTGTCCCCTCTATCGGTGACTCTGATCTAACTAACTCCTCATGGGAGTTATCTCCTCTATGCTCCTCACTATGTTGAGAAGATACAAGAGCCTTAAAGGATGTCACCCTATCATGTCCATCTGAACGTGCTCCCACGGTCCCTCCACTGTAGAGCAACATTAAAATCATAAATTGTTTGTAAAATATATGGTAAGATAGCTGGTACAACATGATCTGGTGGTGGTAACTCTAGGTCTATGTGAAAAGACCCCTCGTCTTATTCATGCCTCCTTCATAGACCAAGGTGAGAGTTAGTTCATTATCCTATGTTTTTATTCAGTTTTCCATGTTTACTAAAATATGCGATTTCCACACAAAATTGTTTTCTAGATTTAAAAGTGTGCTAAGTTTAATATTGTACTAGGTTTAAAGTTTTTGTCTCAAGTCTTCTAGTGTGCCCAAGGGTCCAAAATTTGAACCTATGGTTCTGATGACAAGTGTAATGCCCATAAAAAAACAACCACTCGAGACCAAGGAACAACCTGGGTTTAGTTAGTAAAATTATGAAATAATTTTTTTTTGTTTAAAAGTACCTACAACCAAGCTTCAATAATACAATAGCCACAATAAGATTCAAGGTCAATATATATTTACCAACTAAATTTTTCCCATCACAACAACTATAAAGTTCACAAGGTCTAAAACATAGGGTTAAAATAATCATTTAAACAAAAAGGCAATTTCTCACTGATAACGCACTCAAAACTTCATGGAACCATTCCCATTAGATAGGAAATTTCCTCCACTTTCTATGGATATAAAGAAGTCCATCTAACTCCTTCAATTCTCAAGTTATAGTTTGGTGGCCTTGGGAGGAAGAAAATTTCCCCAAATACGGCTTGCGGGCCTGGGGAAGAAATTTCTCCCAAGCAGAAGACGGGCGCGGAAGAAAATTTTTCTCCTGTGGGTGAAAGAAGGCATGGGCGCGGAAGAAAATTTTCTATCAGGCGGGTGTGAAAGACAGGCATTGAAGAAACTTTTTCTCCCGGCAAGTGTGAAAAGACAGGTGCAAAAGAAACTTTTTCTCCTAGGCATGTGAAAGATGCAGAAGAAGGGCAAGGAAGAAACTTTGCCTTTTTCGAACTTAGACACTTTTCGAAGCCTAATGAAGTAAAAACTTCCAGAGGCCATAAATGTCGATAGAGAACTTAGTTTTTGGAAAATGAGGACTTTATGGAAAGCTCTCGATGTCCTATTTGCAAAGTAACCTTAAAATTTTAATTTGGATAAAGTTTTAAGGTTCGACTTTAATAAAACGTATTTCTGTCAATAAACGGGTGAGCTGGTATTTTTAACTTATAAGATTTTTTCTAATCCAATATTCTTTCTTTCTCAACATGCCAAACATACATGGGGGATTGTGCTTAGGTAAATTTAGGATGATTTGCAAGGGTTATTTATTTGATTGGAGATCAATTCTAAATTTCACAATTTGACAGTAAAAACGACTGTGAAAAGTTTTGAGCCCAATTTGAAAGGTTCTATGAAAATTTCTTAAGTGAATAGGTCTATTTCGGTTCATTTTTGTCATGCAACTACAATTGAATTGTTTCATTTCATTTCCTAAGGTTGCAGGGTCATTTTGAACATTTTTTTGATACAATATTTCCTAGTTTGAAAGCATCTACATAGAGATCAAATTCAAATATGATCCATGCTTACAATATACCAAGCATAAAGTTATGAATTCAATCTAATCCAAATCTTTGTAAAATGTTAAAATTTCCTTCCAGTCAAAAGGTATTCAAAGGACAAGAACGCAGTAATTTTGATTTCTTCTAGAAACGTGCTTTTCAAAAGAACAGAATGGTGCAATAATTCTTGATACGTATTCACTTTTCATCATTCGAACAGAGAGTTTCGCAATACATTTCACAAGCAGATTTTCAATACAATAGTAACTTCTTTTTGAGAAAGGTAAAACAACATTCTATTAAGTTGAAATGCATTTCTTTTACAACTTCTCTTCTTACAATGATCGAGTACAATTTACAGAATATATAAATCTTTCTCTTTACATGTTTTTTATTACAGTACAGAATAATAGAGTATATCTCTTTCACATTTCAAAGGGGAACTTTCATAGTCCAAAACATATTACATCTTTGTAACACTAAATATATTACATTTTCATCAACTTCTATGTGGAATATGATTTTAAAATAGACGAATAATCCCACAAGATGACTATCAAATCAGAGTTGTCTTCCTTTTCTCTAGATCCAAAACAACATGCATGAATTTCCATCATCCTCCAAATTGATCACAATAGAACATTTTGGGCAAGGAAATTCTCTCCACCCAACCAAGACATCTAATGAAAAGGAGAAGCCTTCCTTATTCATTCGCCTTTGAGCCCGAATCACATTGCAATAAGAATATGTGACTCAACTCATGGAAAAAAAAGGATTCCACAACACAAAAGCAATCTTTCACATTTAATTTTCATATTTAAGACCCAATCTGAAACAAAATAGCATTTTTAGAAACCACAAGATAAAACATGACAAACAATACTTAGGCTTCATCAAGCAAGCCAAAGGAGCAAGAAACTATGGGGGATGCTACTTATGCCTCCCAAAAGGGGAAATGGGTATCACCACCTAATTACAAAATGCTAAAATATAGTATATCAAAACCCTGATATGCCCTTACGCCTCCCCCAAGTACCACTTATTCCTCAAATTTCCTTATTTCTCCCCATCCTCTTATGGTACCCTAGAAAAAGTAAAGAAATGCAAGGTATTTCTTTGCAAGGTGGAACTAAAATTCCAACTCCCTCCACACTTCTACCTCCCTAAAAACACTTATGCCTCCCACAAAATATACCCCATAGTCTTCTCCTACACCATTCCTAAGCCATCTACCCAAAATCCCACAAGCATTCCAAAACATTCACGACAATAAAATTTCCATAAATAAAAGAGGATCATTTCAAGAGCCAATCTCCTACCTCTCCATGACAGAGTTGTTCCAAGTTCCAAAAAACATATTTATTCCAATGCAAGAAATCCAAATATCAACCAAGCACAAGCATTCAACAATTATCAAACTTCTCCTAAGAAAGATCTCTCCAAACAGTAAAAGAAATTCACCCCCAAATGAAGTATCCAATGGTGAAGCAACCCAAAAAAAGGTAAGGAATTTAAATTTATAGAAGAGGGAAGAGATTAGGATGAGGTGGATCCATGTAGGATGTCACTTCACAAATACTCAACTCCTCATAAGTCAACTTAAATCTCTAAGGCACAATAAATAAGTAGGTGAATAATATGACAGTTTTACTTACACACTCCAATCAAACCCACACCCCATAAGGACTAAAATTTAAAACATGAAGAAAGTGCAATTAAAATATACAACTTGACTTACAAAAATGCATAATGAGAGTCTAAATTTAACTCTCTAAGCATAGGTAAGGTTGGTATATAAATTTAAGAGGTGTGGGACAAGTTTAACTTGTCCCACAAGCCTCCAAAATCAGCCTCCAAGGACAAATTCGAATTTCCAAGAAGGTGGAGTGTTTCATACTCCAAATTCAAGTTACATATCCCTTACACATTACTTACAACATTTAATACAAATAGCCAAAAAATCCAATAATTTATTTCTTATGAACCAAATTGATTAATTAACTTTAACAATATGAGTAATTACATTACTTTACCACAATTTATTTAATTAAATAGAAAGGGGAAACACATCACTTATAAAACACATACATACTAAACAAAGGAATCAAATAAAAGAAAATACACAAAGTCCCTTGGTCACATTTAAAAGTGATCCCCCCATGGGAATCCATAACACAATCAAACACACACAAACAATTACAAATTTTCATGATGACCTTGTTGAATTCATCTAGAATTCCAAAGTGGTTGGTCTCCAATACCCTAATGTTTGTTGTTATATTTTTAACCTAAAAAATACAAATACCTCCCTCGGCCTCATGGCCATATTAGAACGTCCAAATTAATATAACTATAATTCCAAAATCATCAATATATATATGAATCACAACAACATCAAGACAATTAACAATATCGCTTACAATTTCATCAGCAACTATATGATTGTCAATTAATTCCATTTTCTAAGTCTACTCAATATATCCAAATATCACATGTCTGAACGACATCTATAATATAACCCATTTAAACAGTATATCAAAATCAATATATAAAATTTCTCTAATACTCATTTAGCATCATATAAGAATCAAATCAACAATAATATATGCTCTAATGTCTAACATCATACTAAATCAAACTATAATAATGCCCATAATTTACTCAATAGTGTCATTACCAGTATCAAAAGGTGTCAAAGGAAGTGGGCACTACAATAACTTCCTCCATACTTTTAACAAATTAAATGAAAAACATAATAACTTATAATCTAAATAGCTAGAACATTTTAGCATTCTCTCGATACCCATAGAAAATATACAATTCTTTTTCCCAATATTTTTCATATATAATCATAAATTCTTTGAAATATTATACAACATAAAATTTTATCAGAAAGCATAAATTTATGACTCTACTTTGACAAGAACATTTCCATGTTCTTATTACTTCGAAGGCATTCTTTTAGTGAAGTGATACCTGGTGATTCTAACAAATGTAAGAAATTAGACTCACTGCATTCCTCCTCCCGAATTGGTTGAAATCTAATGGATGAGCATTTTAATTGATTGTTCATGATATTTTCTATTTTTCCCCTGCATGGTGGAGACAGGTGGCTGGCTTCATGCTCTTTCTTCTCTACAGTGGTGAGAACAGGGTTTTTCAAGTAGTACTTTTGTATTATCGTCAAACGGTTTGAACATCACCTGGAAAATGTTCATGGAAAACCCTAAGCCATATCAAAAGGGTTGTAATAGGGGATCCTCCTTAGTTGCTCGAGGAGAGACATGACACTACAAGCCCCAACATTACCCATAATCTAGCCACAACCACCCCCAACATCAACCTGAGAAGGGGAAACAGCTCGCGCATCACTAGAAGAGAGGGGACCCAAAACACCCAAAACAAATCTCAATCCACCATGATTTAGCACAGACCATAACCAATAACTAACGCAGACACTATCCTTATTAGGGGAGCTGCCAGTGCTGCTGTGAATAGGGATTTTTTCCAACAAAGCATCACCACCACAGTGAACAAGATGAGCAACAAATCAGTTTGTAGAAGGTGGAGCTTCCTTTGCAGGGCCAAAGAATGGTCCATAAACCAGAGGAAAAACATCTAGCGCTGAGCTAGAGGAGAGATTAGGGTTCACAAAGAATTTAGGGTTCAGAGACATCACAGGGCCAGAGAGTAAATGTTTTTCATAATAAAATTAACAAATTTTGGATTTCTTGTTATATTCCCCCTAATATCATTCTTTCAAATCATATTATTGTTCACAAGGAAGAGGACTTGTTCATACCTAAAAAGAATATTCCTATAGTCTCTATTTCCAAATTATGACAATTATAGACACTTATATTCCGTAATTTTTCAATTTGTTATCGTACAATGTCTTCCCAGACTATATGGAACTTAATTTGGTTTTTGTCAAAATTACGAAAATTGTAGTAATTTATATTTCATAATTTTTCAATTTGTTATCATACAATGTCTGCCCAAACTATGTGGAACTGAATTTAGTTTTTGTTTGGTTCTTGAAAACTATTGAGACTATTCCTTAAAGGGAATGTGCTCACAATTTCTGCACTCATAGCTACAGGAATGCTGGTAAATGATTTCATATGTTTTGATGATGGTGCATCCCAACACTATTTGCCTTAAGTAATATTAATAAGTTTCAAATTAGTTCATTGTTTTTTATAGTGATAGACATGGGTAGATATCAAATTAGTTGCCAGGATATTTGTTACTTCGATCTATTATTTTTAACCTCTAATGTTGAGGAAATGATCACATTCTACACTTATATTCTACACTTATGTCCTGCTAAAAGCCATTGCAATTCAAAATTTCTTCACATAATTTTTAACATCTTTGTAAGTTAGTTTTGTTTTGGATTTGGAACTAATAAATAATAAATAAATAAATTCTTTTTAGTCATTAAAATTTATACCATTTTTTCTTAATTACTTACTAATCATAGAAAACTTGATTTAAAATTCCATCAACACTTAATACTAACTTGTTATTGATTACATTGACAACACCTTTGATATTTTGCAACATGTTTTCTATTCTTCAGTAATCTAATCTCACAAAGCTTTGTTTGACATTTACACTCCTAAAAAAATTCGAGCAACCTGTCTAATTCAAGCTATTGCAATTTTTTCTGTATTTTTCTCCAAGACATCCACAGTCTAAAATTGTCTAACTCTCAACGCATTTTAGACTTTCAAACACTTTTGCATTTGCTATGGTAGGATCTGCCATATCATGACCTTGTTAAATAAAGTCATGACGAGAGCTTATAAATTGGGGTTACAAAATAAGTATTTATTGTTTAAATTGATGGATTTGTGTACTAACCATGATGCGGGGGTGATCCTTCCCAGAGTAATACGATTTTCCCTTTACACACAATGGACACCTTACATGACTCCATTGCATTCTTTCACACATAATCCTCTATGCCTAGTGGTTGCATCTTTATTCTCTTACCTAATTTTGTTTGTTTTTCTTTCAAATTACAATACTGTAAAAATTTGCAAAATAGAATATTACAATATTTAGCTTACTTAGATATGGCACCCATGGTTGATGTGGTACCAATTATTATGGAAAAAGGATGTAACTTAGTGTAACTGCCTTGTAAGAAGAAATTCTTCCTTGTATAGCAACAAGACAATATCGTTGTTCTCTGTAAATTCTTGCTTGTCACTTGTATATTTCATTCACCAGATGGAATTGCCACCTAGCCATTATGGTGCATCTGAAGGTATGGATTTGACACTACCCTAGTAATGGGGCCTTTATGATTGGAATAATAAAGGACACTGTATTTCTTATTTTGTTGAAAACCATATTCTTTGATATCTGAGTTAAGTCTAACATTCAAATTATTTCTTTTGTAATATGTTAATGAGGATGATGTGTTGGTATTGTCAATGAGGGTAACCCTCAAGACAATTGTGACTTCTTGATTGGCATTGAAATATTTAATTTATTAATTTCTTGTTTTTTGTGACTTTCTTGAATACTACTTTCGTAACAGGAATAGGGGTTATCTCCACCTCTCAACATGAATAGTAGGTTGGTACTTCTCTGGGTGAGGGTTACTGTTGATCAGGTAATAGGAAGTGTTGGACTACCCCTTCCTGGTTACATTGATATACGATATTGAGGCATAATACTTCTTATTTTTATGACCAGAGCATGTGTATGATGGAATGAGTAGTAAATGCTTACATATCATAGAGAAAAGTGTGCAATGATAGGAAAATAATAAAGGTTACAAATTGGGTATAGAGATAATATTATTTCCTTAAAGGTATTTCAGCTATGAGATTTGGTTTCATAAGCTCTGTTGTGTTAATTACTAGGAGGTAAGGTAGTGGATGTTAAAAGATGTGTTGGCTCTATCTATAAGATTGGGTATGAGTTCCTCTAAAGAAATAACATGAAGTGGGTTTAGTATCATTAATGCTAAAATGTCTATCAACAACTCGTGTTGTTTATAAACTTGCACTCCATAAAGTTAGAATAGTATGGGGTCATTAGCTCCTATTACAAACACTTGATTCCTTGGGTGGAAATTATGTGGAAATCATCCTTGACGTTTCCGATACATTGTTTTGAGAGCTAATGTTCTTGAAGTGCCTGAAGGGAATGGTTCTTCGGAAATAGAACTTATTTCCTCATCTTTGTACTAGTTTTTGTATAATATAATCCTTAAGGCAGTCGCAACATACTAACTCTAACAATTGTGCATTGACAAATTTGTCATGTTGTTCTTGGATAGTAAACTTTCAACTTCTTTCCCTTCTATTTTTGCCACCTTTTTACTTCTCCACCCTCTCACTTCTCCATCCTCTAACCACTCCTTCTCCACCCTTCTTCCTTTCCTATTGTTTCTCTCTCTTGAATTTGACTCCTTTAAAAGAACCCCTTCAGTGTTTTCATTGTACATTTTACGTACGATTGCTAGTTCTAAAGTTAATATACATTACTTTCATCAAGGTTTGTTATTTTGTAAGCATGTTTATATTATATTTATTTGATTGGATATACATTTTTAAAATAATTGTAAATGCTAATGATTTTTTTGACACGAAATTATTCACATTTTAGGCATGGAATGGCTTATACAACACTTAGTTTTGTGTATGGTTAAACATTTTATATATCTGCCAAGTTATTTAACAAAAAAAATTCTGCTCAACAAGAATATGTTACTTTGTAAGTGTTTATATAAGAGTTTTTTAAAATATTAAAGTGGTTTCCTCCTAAATATAGTTGAAGCTATGGATGATATATTTAGATATTTATGTTTGATCAACAATTGTCTTGTTCCATTAGAAAGATCTTCTAAACCACATTTATTTCTTATCCTTTTATAAAATTAAAAATATATTTGGAGAGGTATTAGTGATAGATGGTAATGTCTTTAAATGTTAAAATAAATAATGTTTGACTTTAAATTTGACAAAATAACATCCATTTAATTAATTCAGTTAAAACAAATTTAATCAATATATTATCTAACAAATTTAAAACAAACAAATTGTTGACTCCATCGCGAGCGAAATGGTATGGGCATCCTGGATTTATACCGGTAGAACGTGGTTCTATGTGCTAAATAGTTCATTTGCAGACTTTCGAGGGCACACTCTTAGCAAACTTTGTTGAGGCGTTGTATTGAATCCGGTGCCCCGTATGGAAAGAAAATTTGGAACGGTGTTGGTCTCAATATCCTTATTATTACACCTGTTCGAGTTAAGATTACGGGTACCTTTTTGGCTAAGAGTATTTGGAAATCCTTTGAGTAGGTTAAGCCTTTTTTCAGGTGGATTGGCGATGGATTTCGCATAGGCATTTCGTTTAATGCTCAAAACATCTAGTGGTCTCTAATTCTCTCTTAGGGCACACTTCCATTAGCTGAACTACTCAACATCAAAGCCATTCGGATCTTTCACAAAGGCATTCACACTATACATGATCTGGTGCACCGTACGGACTGGATCACTTGGCCTAATCTCAAAGCTAACTTTACTTTACATAATTATGATTTCCTGACGATTTGCAGAATTCAGGAACTTCTTCTAGATGTGAAGCTTCATAAACTTAGCCTTCACCCACCGGCTGCCTACTAACGGGACTAGCGATGGAATCATGATATAGCCTTTTTGCACGATAACAATTCGTAACCTTCTATGTCCACTGTCACCCGTAATTGATAAGTTAAATTCTTGCTGGGAACTCAAGTCTCTGCCATCTACCTAGCTACGTAGGCTTGCTCGTCATTGGAACCCTCTTCTTGAACCCAAAGTTAACCATTTTTTGTGGTGCTTGATTTATTAAGGTCTTCCATTAGGTGAATGGCTTAGGCATATCAGCATACCTCCCCCTACTTGCTCCTTCTGTTCCAACTCGGAATCCTTCCTTCATTTATTTTAGATTTTCCCGCATGTGCAAGCTATCTAGCGATGGATTCATTCCTTTTCTCAACCTTATCACCCTGAGTTCTTCTCATGGTGTTTGGCCTTATAGGGTGACTTTATTTTGTGGCCTCATTATATAGCTAATTTTTGGCATCTTTTTCATGCTTGCATTTTATTTCATATTTGGAAAGCTCGCAATGCCTTTGTTTTCAAGCATGATCTTAAAGTTATCAACATTTTTATTAATGACAAGGTGATTATTCTATCTACTGTGCGAACACACATTCAAACTCAGGTGACTAAGGTTTCTCTAGAATTCGCACACCTTTAGGAGCTTTTGGATTACTGGGGGAGTATGCCATGCACTATGAGTCGAGTTCCCCCTGTTTTATTCCTGCCGCCACCTCAGCTTTCGCCTCCCCGATGGCCACCTACTGCAGGCACATGTCGGAGGATCCGCTCACGTAGCTACCGCTCTGCCTCCCCTCGGGACTTTGCCGTCCCATCATCCTCTGGACCATGCTAGAGTTCGGCCCCGAGGGGTAAAGGTGGTGCCAACACTCACCAATGAGGCTCTTTGCCACCGTCTATGAATATTCTTGCAAGATCTCCGCCCCCTGGGTGGGGAATTGTGGTGCCTCTTCAAATGCGGTTTCCTAAGCAAGAGGGTTGGGAAGTGGATCCGCCGTCCGCAGAGTCTTCTAGTGGAGCTTTCATCCCTTCCCGGGATGATCCTCCCCCTCCTCCTAATGCGGCAGAGATATGTGCTTAATGTTTATCTGCCAATTTTTTTATTTCCCTCTAGGCGTGCTCTTGTAAATCCCTCGTGGTGTTTTGTACTTACCCATATGGTATTCTTTTGTTTCCCTCGTGGCATTTTATAGGACTGTGAGTTATTTGATCGCCCCATACTATGCAACTTTCCTTTTTATTAATATAAAAGTATGTTCCAATAGTAAAAAAACAAATTTAAATTAGTATCAGCCTTTTGAGATTAGATATAAGACTACAAAGCACTTAGCTACGTTATTAAATCCATAATAAAGGGTACGTTTGTGATTTATGTGTGTATAGACAAAAAATAAAGACATAGATATCATATACAGACAAATTTGAAAGGTCTTTTTTTTTATTCTTAGTTTTCCTACTAGGCATTCACAATGAGGGTAGCAGTAACAATTGCCATCTGAACAACAGTAAAGGCTAATGGGTCATGACGAAATGTTCATCTATGTCTAGACTCTAATCTGAACACCGATAGATGGCTATCCCAAAAGTGGAAAGACTTGTCTTGTTTATGGCTCTCTAGTTTCTGTGTAGCTGGTAAAAGCTGTGGTCGTTTCACTTAAATAGAACAGTGGGACATTAGAGGAATTTTCATTGTGATGGTTTTCTAATGTTGTTCTGCAACTTTTATCTGCACATTCATAGGAATGCAGATTTGATCAAATTTTCAAACTAGCACAACTGAGCACCTAATGAATCTCATTAATTCATCCGTAGGGGAGGAGATGAATTATTGCCGCATGTGGGGTGTGGGTCTGATGGATAAGACACAACAATGAATGAGAAACGTTTATTTTCTAATGTTTTGATATATTTTCTATTGAATTTGAATTTGCAACAAAGTATGTGCACTGCGTCAATATTTTTTTCTTTCAGTTAAAGAGTTCATTCATAAAAAATGGACTGTTAAAAGTAATTGGCGATGAACTACTTTAGCAGGCTATCAGTCAGGATTTCCAATAAAGATAAAAGGACCTCTGCCTGCCAATCTAGCTATTATAATTTTCTCTGTTTCTAGTTTTCAGTGCTTACCCGTACATGGTTTTACTGCAAATTCTCAATAAGGACCGACCCATGTGAATTGCAGAAAGAAAGGAGGAACCACCAGCATTAATGTTTGTAAAGTTGATTCTGACTAAACTACTTGGGATTCCCTAGATTTATCCATGGTTGGTTGAGGCATTCTCGAGAAGTGTATAGTTATAATGGCGCCTAGATGATGACTGCCGTCATACAGAGATTGGACTGGCAAGCGCTTAAATTACTATAACTTCCAAATTCCCAAATGCAATTCATTAAAGTGGCTCAAATGTCTGTAAAACATCTTTTGTTGTCCTCTTGCAACTCTCGCAATTTTTAATTCAACTCAACGCTCATATATAACAAGTCATTGAATTAATGAAGATAGCGTGGAACTAAGCCCTGATTGTCATTGACGTCTGTGATGGGTTGGCTGGTGGAGGACACTTAAGGAATATATAGAATGTTAGCAAATTTTTGAGTGTTTAAGTTCTATTGGTTGTCATTGATGTTAATGATGGGTTAGGTGGTGTCAAGAAAATAAGGCCATGATATGACAAATCCTCCAGATTTTGAGAAATGAGAAAAAAAATAGTACATGTAACAAATCTTTTTTTTAGTATAGAGGTTAAAATAATAGTTTTTATATTATAAAAAATAATATGTGGTTTTTCATTATATTTCTTTAAATTTTTAAAAATCAAATTTATAATATCAATATAAAACTAATATGCATTTTACATATAAAAATGACATAAATTTGAAAAAAAAAAAAATAAAGTTTTTAGTATTTATAAATTACATTTTTTACACCTATTTAATCAACTTCTATAAAAATATTTTGCATAAAATATTTACAAAATTATAACAAATCATTTTATGATACCATAACATAGAGAATCAATATTAAATATAGATAAAGCACTTTAAAAAATAGAATAAAGCAAAAAGTAAATAACAAAATGTAAAAAGCATCTCATTTTGTTGTAGTTCTTAAAATGCAAAGTTTGTTTTCGTATTTGTTTTTATAAGGTTCATATTTCAATATTCTAATACGTACAATATTTTGATTGATTGAGATAAAATAAGAAAGCTTCAAAATTAATGAAAAATAAGTGTGCTCTATGAGAAATAAAACTTTAGCCAATAAAATTAAAGAAAAATAGTATTTAAGAAAATAATAATTAATTCAAACTTTAGATGATAAATCATTATATTCTAAATAATATATTTATATTAGATACTTTTAAAATGATTAATTATATTGGTGAAAATGATATACTCGTGTTTTGTAGATAAATAAGGAATATTGGTATAAAATATGTGTTATTTAGTCTAAATGGTAGATGCAGTCATATTTAGATGCCCAATCCCACTTAATGGACCTCTTTGGCACACAAAAGTTTTTAAGACATTAAAATTGAAATTATAATAAACATATGCCTCATAGTGGTAGGTCATATGGGAAGAAGTTAATGTTCGGTTTTAGGTAATAATGCAAGCATTAAACTAAACTAGAGCATGCAAAAGAATACTACCATGGTCTATATACTAGTAAAAATCTTTCGGATAAATAATGAGTAGAACTTCGGTAATTGTATTAACTTGAAATTATCGTGCAAATATAATATCCAACCTTCAATGTTATGAATTCCAATTATTCACTATAATATTCACTACATCTCATATAGAGATTATGCACTTTGTAATGCCCTTTTTAGGGGGGACTCAGGAAATGACCAAAAGCCCGCAAATCATATTTATAGAACTCCTATTAAAAACTTGTAATCCTACAATTTAAATCCTTTTCCAAGGCATCAAATTCCCTAGATAAGATAATCCCTTCAAAGAGGGGTCAAACCTTGCAAAATTCCTTCCAATCTTATGCCAAAATTAGTGGAAATCCCTTAGTAAAAAATTAGAGTTGTTAAAAATCATAATTTCATGTGGAAATAATTTTTGTACAAAACCCTAAACTATAAACATCATCAAACTTGAGAAAAACAGTTGAACACCTCCAAATTCATCAAACTCAAAAATTTGTCCTTAGAAAATATAGAGAACAACATAGTAATTTCAGAATTGCCAAAATTGTATCACACATGTACCAAATTTCCAGTCCAAGGTAGTTCGCTCCACTCTAAACAAATACAATATTGCACCAAAGAGTTCAAATATGTAAGAAATAGATATTTTATTACCTTCCAAATCAACTTGCACACAAAAACATCATGAAGGGGTTTCATCCTTCACAAGTTTTCCAACCAAGGGTTTTCGTCCTTGGATAAGGTCTTCAAGCCAAGGGGTTTCATCCTTGAGAGAGAGAGAGAGACAATTAGATAACAAGGGTTACACTAGCCAAATTTCACCAAGATAAGAATAATCACCAAAACATGAATCATTAATGCCTAAATGACCTCTTTAAATAGCCTAAAGGAGTTCTTATAAACATAATAGTGATGGCCGACCCTATAAGGTAAGTACTTTTACTTATTCAAATGGTATTTAGAGCCTACATCCTTATAATACCATTATTTCCTAACTACTTAAGTTCCTCTATTGGAGTGCTAGGCTTCTCAATAGGATATATGATAATAAATGAAAACAAATACCTAAACAATAATAAAAATGTAATTCTGGACTTCCCCTTGCTTTCCTTCCTAGACCCACTGGAAGAGAATGGGTTAAGGTCTTAGAAAATAAGCCTCAGAAAAATGGACATGACAGTTCCCCATCCCAATATTTTTTGTTCCCAATCAATTAAAAATATGGATGCCCCATGATATTTTACCCTTCTTTTTTACCAACCTTCTTCCATCTGGACATCAACCCTCCTATTTTTCCCACTCAATTTTTTGGTGTCCATGGTAACGAGAGTACAATTGGAGCTAATATTTTTCATCTTAAAAGAGGCATAGTCAATGAATAAAAAAACTTTTATAAGGGCTAAGAATAGATCATTGTGCAAGGTATTTTGAATTTCCTCCCTCCAAACTATTTTGACGTAAAATTAGAATGTGTAATCAACAATTCGACAAACCCAATCACCCACATCAATTTTATTATTTTATTATCCATTGGTACCAATCATGATATTGATTTTCCTTCTATACTTAAGTGTTAAACCAAGTTGATGAATGTTGGGAATAAAGATTGTTTCTAGCTAGAACATTTCCCTATATTCTCCTATTCTAAATAACTTCAACAACTCAAATCCTTTGCATTTTTATATACCGGCTAAGGGCAGGATTGAAACTAAATTTTGTAATCTCATCCATGTTATGCAAGTGTAATGAAAACCAACCTGAAATATTAATGGAAGGGACCATCTCGTGAAGGTAGTATAATCTGAAAAATTCTCAAGAAGGACTAAGAATATGCAATCAACTGATACATCCACTCTTAAATATGTAAAAATAGTACAATATTTCTTTTCACATGTGTGGACGTGATTCTTCAATGAATATTATTGATTTTTTATTCATTTTTTAATCCTTGGTCCTATACATTAAATAATGTTACAAAGAATCAGGTCCTTCCAAATTGTTTCTCTTTTGTGTCTCATGGATATGTGCGGTAACTCCTCCTCATTTCTCATTTTGAACTTGTGAAACTTATGATAATGGTAAATCAGATTTACCTTTGCTAAATTTAAGGGTGTAAAGGTAAAAACTTTTCTATCACCATCTTGGAGCATTCCTTCTTCCCATTCATTCTCATATTTAAACTCTTTATACATTCTGTGTATGTTCATACCTTTGTTTAGCTTCTTAGAATTGTTTCCCAATGGGAACATATACATCCCAACCTTAGGAATTGAAAAGCAAATTTTATGATGGTTGTTATAATATTGTCCCTTACTTAGCTTGAGAATGATAAGGGATGGAAACCACAATGCATTAGTTCAAATATTCTTTTCCATTGCCCAAGAGCCTAGAGGGAATAGGGATATATATTATAACCCAAACTGTCTTTTCCATTTCAAAAGGAATGCAGTAGAGACCAAATGTTTTGAGAATTGCAATCCAACAATGTTTAACAACTCTCTTATCAAAATATTTGAATAAAAATTTCCCTATTTCCCATGAATTTATCTTACGGGTGTCTTTTTCATTATGCAATTCACTTTGATCCCATATTCTCCTCTAAAAAAAGAATCAGCTAGTTCATAAACATTATGGAAAAATAAATTTGATACCTTTTGATTAACTAAAATTGAACTAATACTATGAGAAGTATAACCACTAGTTAATCTAAATATGAGGACTAAAACACTATATAAATGTACTAAAATAGCATGGAATAATTGTAATTAGTTATAATAAGTGAAATAAAACCCTAAATATTAAAGGAAGTGAGGAAGATTGACTTAGCTAGCTGCTAATTAAAGAAGACTGTCGCGGGTTGTCACAAGCTTGATAATAACATCTAGAAGTAAGAACGACCACTAAGAAGTCCTCTAAAGGTCGAATCTAGAGAATCTGAGATGACTGAGGTGCTTGGGAAGGTACTGGGGCACCTTGGTATGCAGATTAGAAACCCCGATCTTTGTA
This sequence comes from Taxus chinensis, assembly GCA_019776745.2. Taxonomy (NCBI): domain Eukaryota; kingdom Viridiplantae; phylum Streptophyta; class Pinopsida; order Cupressales; family Taxaceae; genus Taxus; species Taxus chinensis. Next base: position 799,514,743 of record CM034146.1, read on the forward strand.
AATGCTTTGAATCTAAATTTTACATGGTCAGAAGGTATCCTAAAGTATTTTATGCCTGTCACATCAGATATGTCAGGATACACTGAATGTGTTGAATAATGGAATGATGGCCTACAAGAAATAAGGAAGTATAAAACCTTAATAAAAATAAAATATTCATAATTAATGGGTCGGACTGACCTCATCTACCAAACTAGTTGACTTATCACTGAGTGTTGCACTAAATTTTGGACCCAGATGTAGTTCTGGTGCATGTGTGCATGTCATTCTCTAGGTGCTCTTGTGTTAGTAACACTTTGTGAAGTAGTGATCAGTAATAAGCATAGAAAATTTAATAACATGTGTGTATGGAATAGAATAGAATCCATCCCCCTATGTTGTGTGTATTGATGTAGATATCCTATCCATGATGCATGACACTATATGGATGCAAGTGATGCAATGGATGTAACTCTAGATAGAGTGATAGTATTATGTGACGTTAGGACCCTTATTATGGTCTTATAACTTTATATTTAAAGGGTTCTCTTGCTCTAATTTTGTAATTAACCCCAGCATGGCTGACTAGGAAAAAGATAAGGATGAAAAACGGCTAGAAAGACCCCAAAAAGAAACAAGAAAGTGTAATTTGGATCAGGGTGCCCCAGGAGGGACTAGGGTGCCCCAATACAGGCCTGGGCCCCAGGTTTAGGCTAAAATGTCAGAACAATTGAGAAATAGGTGGATATGTATGAGGAAATATGTGAGAATGAAAAAATAAAATATAAAATAAAGGCTTCCAAAGGTGGGATTAATTAGTACTTTATTCAATTGAGAACCCTCTAAATATAAGTTTAAGACTGGGCTAAATAATGCTTAAAGTGTATGATTTTGTGTCTACATTTTACCCCCACTTTATGTTGGTGAGCGGAATGCTTGATCACATAAAGTAGATAGATATGCGTACTTGATATCCATGTAGAGTGTAGAAGAAGATGTATTGAAGAATTGGAGTCAAGTGTGGAATGACAAAAAGAACAAGTGGAGCAGTATGGATTCCAAAGATGAAAAATGTGCATAAAAAATTGATGTGAGTGAACCTAGGGAAGGACACATGTGTAGTTGTTGTTATGTGTAGTGTACCTGCATGGTTAGTAAATGAAAGTTCCTGTTGAGGTGTTTTTTCATTTTCGTTGTTGTTGTTGATGTTGTTGTTGCCCCCAATTTGACTCTTTATTTCTCATACGGTCGGACCTGCAAGGATAAAATGATCAAGTAGTCAAATATGTATGTATGTAAAAACATTGTATAAAATACACGTGTATAGAAATGTGTAAAGTACAAAAATGTAAAATACGTGAAAATAAAAGTCTAAATGGAACATGTGCATTTGATCCATGTCGATAAAAAGGGTGTATAAGGATATCCTATACTGTCATGAGTTTTTCAGGAAATCTCATGCCACCGTGGCTGAAGAAGTATACGGAGGAAATGCTCTATGTCATCTAACCTTTAACCACTTATGTTAAAACGTGTGAAGAGATCTCTTTACCGTCCTAATTTTTTGGTGATCTGAAACCACTAGATGAAGTAGTGTAGAGATGCATACCCATTGTAACCCCCAAGCCTTTAACTACCCCGTAGAATTGCCGAAGGACACCATGTCCTGTAGAGGTGGCTATGTATGGAGTTTATAGATTGGTCTAAAATCACTTGTTGTATGTAAACCCACAATGCTAAGGGCAAAAAGTGAACTTTATTGAATTGGTGAAAATATGTTTTGGTAGTATAAACCCTCAATTATGGCCCCCCTCTTTAGGGGCACATGCGATGTCACTAAAACGAGAATGTGGCCCCAAAAGTGGACTAACCACACTCTAACCTATAGAACTCTTCCCTATATGGGGAAATGGAAAATGCTTGGTAGATACCAAGGGACACAGAAAATGGGATGGCTAGCAAAAATAAGTGTTAGTCCAAAAACACATGCATGCAAGAAGACAAGTGTAAAAATATGTAGAAAATGTAGAAACTACCAAGCAAAGTAGTGTAAACACATAAGAAAACAAGTAGACTACACAATGTGGGTTACAAACATGGGACATCACTGACAATTTCACAAGACACGCAAGTCCATCATGTCCACAAACAATAAATAAGTGTGCACACAAGCAAATAGTAAAGCCTGCATATAATGAATAACAACACAAACAAGTAGAAATAAACAAGTAGTCATGGAAGCGAGTAATCCTGAAAAACAAGTGTTGCACATGGAACACCCGTTAGCATGCTAGAGCTATAACCAATATGTCAAAGTGTGTAAGAACAAGTAGTATAAGATGCTAAGTACAAAATGAAACAATAACACATGGATAATATGAATGTGGATGCCCCTAGCGACCAGTATAGGAAGGGTAGAAGGCAAGCATCCATGTTGCATGTAGAATCCTATATCTGCAATCACACTAAACAAAGTCATGCATGTGCATGTGTGTATGATAATGACATATAAGAAAGTAGTCTAACATGTGTAATAAAGTGATCATGCAAAACACTAGCAAGCAAGAGTAAATGCCCCCAAGACAATGTAATATGTTGTGGATGGGAGGAATGTAATGCAAGATGAAATGATAGGAGAAACATGCCCCTTGAGTGGATGGAAGTGTATGTAGTGAGGTTCATTTTTTTTTTCCCCTCAATAGTCAAGAATGAATTGTAAACAAGAGTGCATCATCAGGAAGTGGTTGAGTAGTGTTGGTTGTGTCTAGCGTGATGTGATGAATGTGTATATGTAAGGGTGATGAAATACGACATGTGGAGAGGTGTGCATGAACCCTATAGCTGAATCATATTTCACCAATTTTTGAATGGATGAGTGATGATTTATCCCTAAGTGTATATCACTATATGATGAAGGGAAATAGGTGACAATTTAGCGTAACGTTTATGTCACTAAAAGATGAAAGGAGGGAGTGGTGATGTAACTTAAGGTGCATACCACTACAAAATGATAAAATGGGTGAAGATTTAACATAAGGTATATGTCACTAATGTTGGAAATATCAAATGAGAAAAATTCCACATGGTGAATGTAAAGTCGATTTGATTGGTAAACCCTAAACAGTCGAGTATGGACCGAGGAACTAAAGTGTGTCATAGGGTGGTGACGTCAATGCATAGAAAACAATGTAGTATAAATGACCAAGTGATGTTCATATGGTATATAAATTCACAATGTGTGAAATGCACTATAGGATGTGTAATTTGCATAGAAGATGTGATATGTGAAGTGAAATAATAGGTGTATATAGAAATGGAATATGTAAATGTTGATAGTAGAACTAGACCCATATGTAATGGAATCTAATGTAGTATGTAGAATGGATATGATGCATAAATGCGCCATGTGAATCATGAAATGTATTAAATGTAGGGTGTGTAGACTATGTAAGATGCATCGATAGGTGTAAATAGAAATAGAATGTGAAGTGATAATATGTAAAGCTAGGCCCATAGATACAATGTAACCTAGCATAGATGTAGAATGGATCATGGATGAAATGAAAAACTAGACTCATATGTAATGACAACTAAGTGTAGTATATTGTATAAAATAGGTGATGCTATGAATGATTAATATGTGTGTGAGGGGCATGTAGTATAATGTGAGGATGTAGAAATAAGTTTAGGATGAACGGTGTAGGATAACACGCAATGTAGGATGAACAATGGAATATGTAGTGCCTATGGTGCAATGTGTGGGGTTTAGTGTAATGGTAATCCCTCAGCATTCAAGTGTGAATGAAAGCACAAGAGTGCATCATTGAGTAATGATGGTGGGAGGATGTAAGTTATGTTAGAACTATAAGAAGTGATAATAATCGATAGATACAGGGTGTGTGATGTGAGATTATGTTACTATGCTAGAGAAAAGGGGGGATATGTAATGACTATGCATCATAAGCATGCACAGAAGAAAAATTCAATCGATAAGGTCGAGGGTTGGAGGTCCCTCGATCGATGGTGCCTGGGATGATGGAAAGTGGAGGGCCACAATATGCTAGTGGGTATATAGCAAATAAAATTGGTGCTGGACGAACAAAATCTATGTGTACGTGAAGGATGAATGAATGATGAAGTAATGGGATAGAATAACATGTTGTAGTGATAAATCTGACATGAGGGAGATGGTGAATTTTTTTTGACAAGGATGCTCACTGAGGTGGGTCATGGGTAGTGCTATCTCTAAAACGTACGAGCTGTAATTAGCTTGACGGGCCAAATGTAGAACGACCGGAGGTTGTGTAGTAAATGAAAGGAGGCCTAAGTATTGGAGCTCTCTAATAATATGAGACTAAATCATGTGACAAGAATTAGTATGATGTCCTTGAATGCGATGATAGTGGTAAAATGGATAGTCACGATATTGTATTAGTTGGGAAGGAGGATAATGGTGTTTAGATGATATAAAAATCATTTGATGATTAAGAAGATGTTGAAAAATTGTCATTTAGCATAGACATTGGAGGGGAAGATAACGGGTAGAGGTAGTGGTATATTAGGAGGGTCAGTGAGATGACAAGTAGGGGACGTAAGACATGGTGTATGAGGTGTAGTAGGAGTATGGCCATGCGATGGAGAGGCATCCTTAAATTGTTTCTATCTCAGCAAGGAGATGACACAATTGTCACTTCCATGGACTGACAACTGTTGTTTCAAAGCATGTATGGAATCCCATAGGTGTGTATTAGATGGGGAAGTATGATAGCGAGGGTGGTGAACTAAATGTGTTGAAATACGACACATTGGATATGGTGTGGAGTTGTCATCAATGCAAGATGGTAATATAGGAGATAAATCATCAAAGAGATATCATCATGACTATTGTTAAAATCGTATGGAACGACGTGGGAAACTTGATAAGAAATGGTATTTGGTTGGTCATCTAGATAACCATGAGTGCATAAAATATACATGACAATGGCATATTGTTCATCTATGAAGGGATTTATTGGACATCCTTCAGCATACCAAATAGTGAAATTGGGTGAATAGACAAAGAAAGGAACTACTACAAATGGTGTACCATGCCAATTGACATGGGGAATGCGATGCCAATGTAATAAAGATCAAGTGTTCCTCGAATATAATCTAACCAAGATTAGCCAAGTGTGAGTGGAGAAGTAGTAGGATAAAACACGAGATTGGACAAGGAGATGGAAAATACATGTAGGCCATAAGCGGCGGTGAGAATGACATAACCATGATATACCAGTGTGGATCGCATAGAGGAGAATGGACATCTTTCACAATTCAAAAACCATGCGAAAGGAGGCCATTATGTGAACATACAGTGGCCGTGCATGAATTATCAAGGGGTATGTGATCCCAATAAGAATTATTCATGAAGAGAGTGTAGGTAAATGAAATGGGCATACTAAAGGAGATTAATGTTGGCATGTACTTGATGGAACGATACATCCGTGGACTATAAAGATCCTTGATATGGTACAATAGTAGTAGTGGTGACAGTCAGATGAGGAAGGGATCGACTTTGAGCATGCAAATAGTGGCCGTCGAATGGCATCTTATATAGAAAAGGAGATAGTGGGGCCCGTGGGAATAGGTAAAGCAACTGATTATTGTGGAGTAGGATCGGTATACTGTATCAGAGTGTTGGTAATAACAGGAGTAAGTGGCGAATTAGAAGAGACCATATCAATCATGCAGACAGTAGGAGCTAAGTCATGTGGAGCATTCACGAGGTTGAGATTCAACCGTAGGAGAAGGAGAAGGAGATGTAGGGACAACTGTTGTATTACTAAAATAATCTATGCCTAATACAGGAGAATTAACAAATGAATGTGAATGGTCTTGTGGTTCACTATTTGTAGCAAGTGGGACTGTACGGGATCTGGGGAGAGAGCTTTGACCTATCCGTTATGAGTTGTGCTGAAATAGCATGATAAAATGGTGCGTACATATAAGCGGAAACAATATTTTCAATAGCGCGAGGATCCATTACTAGAATATGGAAGCTGAATGAATGAAGGGGAAAGGTCTATAACCAGCAAAGGAGCAGTAGGAGTATCCACAAAAGAATGGCCACGACTATTGAATTTCAAAGTAACTGAAGACTTAGAAGAAAAAGATTTCCTATGACCCTTATCCATGATGGCTAAATGCAAATGTAAAACCCTAGAAGGTGCTATGAAGAAAATTTGAGGTTCACCAGAATGATTAACTAAAATTGATCTAATACTATGAGAAGTATAACCACTAGTTAATCTAAATAGGAGGACTAAAACGATAGTAAAATATGAACTAAAACAGATATGGAATAATTGTAAATAATTATACTAAGTGAAATAAAACCCTAAGTATGCAAGTAAAGTGAGGAGAGAATGACTTAGATGATTAAAGGAGACTGTAGCAGGTTGTCGTAAGTCTGGATAGTAAAATCTAGGAAGTAGAGAACGAACACTCAAAAGTCCTGAAAAGGTCATATTTGGAGGATCTGAGCTAGACTGAGGTGCCTGAGAAGGTATTTGGGGTGCCCCTGGGTGCCATGGTCTGCAGATTAGGTTCCTCTAATCTCTTGTAAATGCTTAGAATCTGAGTTTTTATATGGTCACAAGATGATCTTGAAATACTGCTTATCTATGTATCACATTGGATCTATCAGGCTAAGATGCACCGAATGTGCTGATATAATGAAATGATGACCTACAAGAAAGAAGTAGCAAAACCTAATAAAAAGAACAGATACAGAATGAATGGGTTGGAATGACCTTAGTCAGAAAAACTAGTGGTCTTATCAACTGAGTGTTGCACTACATTTCCGACTCGGATATAGTTCTGGTGTGTGTTGGTGTGTGTCATGTGCGCGCGCGCATGCGCATAGTCTTGCCCTAGCCACTCTTTGTTCTAGTCACACTTTGTGTAAGTAGTGAGAAATAATAACTATAGAAAATGTACTAGCATGCATGCATGGAATAGAATAAAATCCCTCCCCTTATGTTATGTGTGTTGATGTAGGTATCCTAGCCTTTATGCATGACACCATGTGGATGTAAGATGATGCAATGGATGACAAATCTAGGATGGAGTGATAGTAGTATGTGATGTTAGGACCCTTATTATGCTCTTATAAATTTATATTTATAGGGTTCTCTTTCTCTAATTTCATAATCAACCCCGACATGTTTGACTAGGATAAAAATAAGGATGAAAAATAGTTAGAAAAACCCCGAAAAGAAGCGGGAAAGTGTAACATGGATTGGGGAACCCCAGGTGGGACCAGGGCACCTTGGGGTGTCCCAGTACAGGGTTTGAGCACCCGAGGTTTAGGCTAGAAATTTCAGAACAATTTCAAAATATGTGTGATGTGTATGAGAAAATATGAGGGAATGACAAAACAAAATATAAAATAAAGGTGACCAAAACGGTGGGATTAATTACTACTTTGTTCACTTGAGAACCCTTTAAACAATAGTATGAGACCGAGTCTAAATAATGCCTAAAGTGCGTAATTTTGTTTCTACACCTTTCCGAGCAAACCGTAGATCGTTCCAAGAAGGAAACTTTTCATAATTTTGTTCATATTACATGTGCATAAGAAATCCTTTACCTTTACCTTTATCCACCTAGAATTATTTTCACTTCCCATGGTAAGGATTGATTTCACTTTTATTAATAAACATGCCAATATGAGATTACCGCTAAAATTTATTTTAAAATCCTAACTCCTACCTTTTTTAAATTTCATAACACTGCTTATCTCCCACATGTAGAAACAATCTTGAGATTGAACCCAACCATCCATATATTTCTTATCAAAAGATATACTTCTTATCTCCTACTTTCATGAAATATGTTGATCATGATATCATAAATATGAAATTGACATAGGAAAGAGCAGTGAAACTAAAACATGATTATCACTCCCAATCGGTTGTGCAAGATGACAAGATGCATGATTTGAAATACTCATAACCAATGAGTTTGGAATACCTTTGTAGCATGAGCTTCTTGTCACCTTCTTATGACTCATAATTTCTGAGTTAGAATCAAAAATCTTTCTTAGCATGGTTTCCTCACCTGATGGGATATTTTATTTCTTGAATTTCTTTCAAAGTTGTTGGTGCTTCTATTTGTTAGCCTCTTCATTCTAATTAAGGATGAGTATTCCATCAAATTGCATCGTTTTTACTATTGTTAAGAACATTCCAAGCACCTCATCAAGTGCTCTCCAAAAATATTGTTCTTTATGGATAATTTCTTCCAATCTTCTTGACCATATGAGACTCGTTGATCTACCATCAATACAAACATCAGTGTGACCACAATTTATTACCTCTAACACAAGTATATTATATGGATTACAAACCAAAGGGAAAGAGGAACTACTTACCTTTACATGCATATTGTGGGCCTTGGGAAGAGGATTACCTCGCATCACTTTAATCTCATTCCTTTTTCCTAAAGAAAATTTTTTACTGATGCATGCATAACTTGGACGTTGGCTCAATGTGCTCTCCATTTTTCCTATTTTTGTTCGAAATTGATTATGATGATTATCTCCATGTAATGACGAACTAGGGAGCAATAAATATGAGATATGTTTGTTCCTTGGTATTTTAGTACCATATTCATTAATTTTTTCATGCTCCTTCTATAATTGGTGCTTTCCCATTTTCTTCAATCTCCATACATTGTTCACATGTGCTTGCTATGTCTTTGTGGCTCTTACCCAAGCCTAAGTCTTCATCATTTTTCTCTTTATTGACACTTGTTATAAAAAAAGCAACAAGATGACTATTATCATGTGTATTTTAAAAATAGGTTACAACCTCCCCTTTCTCTTACCTTTCTTTCTTTTCATCCTTCTTTTCAATGTTGACTTCATCACAAGATATAATATCATCAATATTAACCAAACAATGATTATTAATTACCTCATATTACTAAGTCTCTAAAAAAATTGGAATAATGGTTGAATCTTCATCCTTCATGGATCCCTTTCCTCCAAAATGTAAACCTTCAAACCATTCTTCATTTTTAGATTCAAAACCCTTGAATACAGTGTCCTTGTGGAGTGCATACCCATTCCTTATTTCTTGGGATTTTTACTCTATTCCAATTCCAAATATCTTTGTATCCAATTCCAAATCTCTTTGTTTCCAAATCCACAAGATCTACACAAGGGAGCACATATTGTACCTTTGTAAGAAGAATCATCCTCTAATTAATGCCCATTATAGTGTATTTATTTTAAGTATTTTCTTTGAGTAGGCTACTATTAAAACACTTCCGTTTGTTTCTGATTCCATCATGGAGAACATAATCTCATTCCTTCAAAGTAGTGGTTTATTAAGATCGGTATTCCCCTGCACTAAATAAACTTCTCAACTCTTCACTTCCTCAGTTTATGAATCCACAACATTCATCTTTGTATCCACTTTCTCCAATGCCACCCTCTTTTCTTCCTTCATTTTTCAAGTGTGATACTATAAGTCCTTTGTCAAAGTGCACTCTTTGAATCATAGTCTATCCGTACAACATTTTGAACAAACCCAACATATGCACACAACCTTCTAAGATAGACCACTTCCTTATAATCATATATAGCTACCATGTAGTTAACCTCTTTAGTGGATATAACAACATTGCCTTGACATTTTCTCATAAAACTTACCATTATGGACCAAATAACTTGAAACCATACCCATTATTGGGAATTCACAAATAAATATCATTTCCTTAGTCAGAATCCATAAAACCACATAGACTAAATCTTTATTTGAAGCAAGGGACTTGACTTGATATCATATAACATGATCACTAGTTTTTTGCAAATATCTAAAAAAACATTTACCGCAATCTAATGCTTTTACCCCATATTTTCCTAATCCCACTACATGTGTAACGTTAGGAATTTTGTAGAACATTGCATACATTAGGCTTCACCATCACACTCTGATACAAAACCTACACCATCTCCTCATACTCCTTTTGTATATTTGGACATTATCTAGCTGATAGAATTTTACCAAATAGTAAAATATGTACTCATACAAATTTGACATCCTTAATGTAATTCACGAAATACTCGTTGAAATATTGTCAACCTTCTAAGTATAGAAGTAGAATTATCATCCATATTAACTTCTATATTTCACATTGGCATGGTTTTAAAATAAATAATCTCATCAAGATCCTATTCCATTGAGTTGAATGATAAATATAAGGGATAAAATTTTGAGGTTCTCGTTGAAATATTGTCAACCTTCTATGTATAGAAGTAGAATTATCATCCATATTAACTTCTATATTTCACATTGGCATGGTTTTAAAATAAATAATCTCATCAAGATCCTATTCCATTGAGTTCTTTTGACTCCCCTTTATGAATTCATTAATTATAAGTTTTCATATTTACAACACCTCTTAATCATTATGATTCTCAACTCTCATAGCCTCTCCTTGATACTGTGGTGAGAACAAGTTTAATTATTTTTCATTTTCTTTCTTTACCCATATAATTTTATTTTTCAAAATTTTCCCTATAATAAATTTCCTTCCTTTCCATTCCTTGAAGATTGGAAAACATTTCAATTGTTAAAATAATTTTAGAGTGATGTATTCCAAATTTTCTAACCTTTAATACCATTTCCATACCCAATAGAGACATACTTTTTAAACATTTAGTATAGTTTTGTTCTCTTCTCTAATGGGATATTCCAATATGCTTCAAAATAGAAGACTCTTACATTTTTAAGAGATTGCTTCTTCCTCCATCCAATATTTTTGTGGGGTCTTATCCAATAACACTTATGTAGATTACATATTCACCAAATAACATGGAATAGCCACTACTTCAGCAAAAAACTTGTTATCTAATTTTCCACCACTTAGCATACTAAAACCTTATCCATCAACATTCTATTCACGTGATATTCCATTACATTTTTCTATGGAGGATAAGGAATATTCTTTGACAAAATTATTCTAAAATTTTAACATAATTCATCAAATTTCTTCAAACAATCCTCTCCATTGTCCATGCATAAGAATTTTACCATTTTCTAAACTTATTTTTCAATAAGTTATTTAAACTTCTTAAATTTTTTAAACACTTCATAATTTTTCCCTTTAAAATATTTGCTACTCTAAATAGAATAATAATCTATGAAAGAAATAAAAAACATAAATTACCATGTGTGTGGGTACCTCGACTTGTTTTAACAAATCATCATGTATAACATATAAAAATCTAGTTGAAGGAGTAAAAGTGGGAAACTTTAATCTATTTTTCATACATATAATGATCACAAAAATAAAATACCTAGGGACTATCCTAAATTTCTTATACCATGCATTTTATTATAAGACACGTAACACTTTTTCACAAATATATCCTAGCCTTTCATGCCAATGAATTTCTCTCTCCTCTATAAGAAATTCCATATTTTTCACAAATCTCATTACCACCATATTTCCCTAGTAGTATTAGTTTACCCCACTAAAAATTATTGAGATGATGTTTTGGTCTTCTTAGAAATTTTCCTTTTCAATTTTTAGGGCGATGAGAACTCACCAAAATCCTAATAATTCCTTAGTTAATATATTTTGGGTATGATATTTCTATTCTAATAGTCTTAAGTTGTCGGAGTGGAAAATAAATCCCTCAATTACCTTGGTTAAGGTCTTAATGGGGTGAGATATACCTTTCAAAAAGCCTTGAGATCGATTATTTCTCAAGTGAGACTTACTTTGTAGTGATTTCAAAGTGGAGGTATCCCTAGGGTAATGTTATCCACATAAATCCCCTAGTTATTTGGACAACTTACATTTACAGGATGACTCTCAGGTTCTATACTATAGGTTGTGCACACTTCAAATTGTCTCATGGCACATCTCCTTGGATGATTCTCCTCACATGCCTTATGTGCTCTGCTTCTACACTTCTCTTCCTTCCATTTTCCTTTTTCTCTTTGTTCCATTTTTGCCTCACACGCACCTTCTACACACCCGCCTTATTCTAGCAGTTAAGGCATCCTGTGCACACACCCTAAACTTGCTTCAAAATTAGCTAAGTCCATAGCCCTCTCATGTGCCTCGCACATTACTTTGTAATATTTTTGCCTTGACCATACATTTCTTCCTATATATTTCCCCCATTTCTCCTACGCATTCCACCTTTGCATCAACCCTCCCTCTAAATTCCTCTTACACCTCATCCTTCTGTGTGTATGCCTTTGCGCTTTCTTATATGTTCTTTGTGCCACATGGAAATTTTTTAGACCTTGAGTTTATCACACACAACTTATCAGGCGTGTCACCTAGGTGAAAAATCCTTGAAACAAACCAATGTGTGACACGTGGAAGAAACGAAAAAATAAATCAAAAGTTAACCCTTTCTTCAACGAATCAGCATGTGTCATGTTTTTGCTTGCCCAGTTTGTACTGTGGATTTTCTAACAGTCATAAATTTTGTGTCAGTGCCCAAATGGTTGCGTGCCCAAAATTTTCATAAATTTCTTGACCTAGGCTACATGTTAGGCTATTCAAATTCAAATATAAATAGGATTTTGTTGTTGGGGAGATAGAAAACATCTTTCATGCCATTAATAGGTGATCTGATTCCTCCAACCACTCATATTTGATTCGAACTTCCTTCCTTCCTTCTCCAACATGCCAAACATACATGTATAACCACACTCAATAGATTGTAGGTGGATTTTCAAGAATTTATGGCTAGTAGTTGAGTTTTCAAATCGGAGTTCCCTCCTCCTCTTTTTCTCTCATCAATTCATCTATAAATATAAGATCTTGGCTCATTGTAAAGGGTTAGACATTTTTCATCCTTTAGTGTTTGCTAAGGATCCTATACTTATACATTCTAAGTCACAGACCTTTAGATCTAGTTCGTGCATGCGAATATTAGCCTTCAGACACCATTGTAGCCAACTATGCATACCTAGAAGTAATAAAAGAATCATTGTGTGGCTATCTTCGATATTAACATTTTTTATTTTTTCTATCTTTCCTATTGTTTGCATTATGTGTGCATTGTGTCACTTTAAGTTCCTTACAACTCCATTTTTTGGTTGTGTTTCATGAAATCGATTGTATAAATGTTTGCTATTCTATTCTACACATGCCTCACCTCCCCTCATTCTTTCTCCTTTGTTTTCACTCAGAAAAAATAGTGTTCATCCCACTCTTTCTGGTGTTATCACCTCCCTAGGTTTATCCTTTTATCCCTAGTCCATTGGCATTTTTAGTTTATATTTCCCTTCCAGCATGAGGAGTATTAGTAGCAATAGAAATAGGTAGAGGAACCAGCCTTCTCCAGAAATCCATCTCAAGCGTGCAAGGTCCCAAAACTTGGAGATGGTTCCATTGTTGTCTCAAATAACTCGGTCCTTCTAGATTCGAGACGTGGTTGCACATCTAAAAAACCAACAGTTTTTTGCACGGTTGGTGGGAGATGCAGTGAAATCTTGGATTTCAACTTTGCTAAGTTTTGGTGTGTGACATAGTGATTTATAGCCTTTGGAGGCTCATTCAACACATCTAGTGACTCCCAGAACTCAAATCTACTATTTTAGCAACTAGAATTCCTTTTTATGAGAAGATTCCATACCGAACACAATGTTATAGCTTAAGGATCCTTTCAATATCTGTAACTTTTTCCAAGAAGTATACACAAGAGATCTTCTTCGCGTGCATCCCCTAATACAGTGTGATGCATGCACTCTACTCCTCCTCACAACAGACCTACACACCCTATCATGGCACTTAAACCGCCTCCTCCTCTAAGGAAATTTGTTAGCTTCACTAGTTGAAGAACTCTTAATCTCAATGCACAACATGATATGCTAACAGCCATGCTCAAGAGTATCCCATACTTCACGAGAGAAAATAAAGTCACCCCTGTCGAGAATATTCATGATATAGTAAGTGTGTGCTATGTCTATCTAATCAAGCATGATGATGTAGCAGTTAGGATCCTTGTAACCTCAATTACAGGAAAATCATTCCAATGGTACTATGTCCTAAGACTTGCACCTATTTCCACCTGGGATGAGCTTGGAACAACTCTATGCAACTACTTATAAGATAAGTCATATCACCTGTCACTGGTTGAGAAATTGATGACAACGAATGGGATGCCCAATGAGCAGATGACTAATTTCAACATCAGATTCGAGAAGACTTGGGACAGAATTCCTCAAGTGATAAGGCCTAAATCCCAACATGATTTCTTGTATTTTCTAAGGGATGATAATAGTGACATCTCGGTCATGATGGAATCCATGGGAGTTAGAACCTTACCTGCTGCATACAACATCACAATAATGGTATAAAATAGACTCATATAGGCGGGCAAGTTATCTCCTAGACCTTATACACCCTTGTTTCCATAGATGTCTCCAACACCTCAGCCTTATATTCCCCATATTCCAATATAGAGTGCGCAACCTGTTTCATCCACGTCCTATTCTCCTGTGCAACAAAAGGAAGATGAAGAATTGAATACCACGATTAGAAACTTGTCCAATAATGTCTTGTCACTCAAAAGTAGTAGTTTCAAACCTACATAATTAGTTCTAATCAGGTGCATAGCCAAAACATTTATCCTTGGTGAAATCAATATGGAAATTAGAGATATGGGTAGAACCAACAGAATGATAGATTACATGATAATGCACACTTTTCTTTGCAAGTTATCCCTCCATCAAAACCTCTTCCATCACCCAACACAACCCAGACACTTGTCCCACTTTAGAACAACATGGTGCAAGATTTTTAATGGTGTTTCCCTTCCAACATGCCTCATAGTCAATATCACTACGTTAATGTTACACGCATGCAAAGACTATATGATCAAAAATGTTTCTAACTATGAGCCTTCCATCAGTGTAGGCAAGCTTGAGAAACAATAAAAAATAGAGGCTCCTCCTAAATTCAACTTTATATTCTTTGGCACCAAGTATTTTTATGAAATCAATCAAGTTACAAAATGATGCAAGCATATTACATGCACAATTTGCACACAACACAAGATATAAGAAGAGGATGCTTGAATCTGGTGCACAAGTCTCCATTCCAACAACACTGGTTGATCCTAAAAAATAGAAAGATGTAGCAATGAAATAAAATAGTAAATATGCTCAATTTCTAGCACGCAAGGCTACATGCAAATCTCCTCTTGAAGTGGCGTGTGCCCTTCCTTTGGTAGGTCAATCCTCTGCGCTAGCTAAGTCTGCTTCCTTTGTGCCTAAACAACTAATAAAGTATGTTGTTGTTCCTCAAATGTATAATTCAGTGGGTCTTCCATTCAGCATTGTATACCATACGAAGAAGAAAAAAATAAATGTCATAATGTGGGATGCCTTGACCATTCCATCTCACCGTGACTTGTTGCATGAAACTGTAGCTCAACTTCCATGCACTAACCCAGTTGTTCAAAATTCACACGTTTCTATAAATATCTTCCAAGAAGAGGAGAAACAAGTAAGGTTTTCAAATCCACACCCTTTTATATTCCCTTAATTATAAGAAAACATATTGTCCATAACTACATGATTAACTTAGGCACTAGTACTTCTATCATTCTTAAGAAAAATTTTGATGTCTTAGATCTTAATTATCTAGCCCCTTAATAAAAGGAGTCCTGCAACTTGATGGTTCAACTTTCACTACTGTAGGAATCATCAAGGATCTTGAGTTAACCCTCCATGCATGTCTAAGCCTCACAATAACTCAATATGTGTCAATCATTGACCTACCTCGTTTGTTTGCCTTATGTTTCTCAAGATATTTTACTGCTAAAGTGGGTGGTTACTTGTCTTCTGATTGGACCCATATATTACTCAAGATAAGGTATGGTACTTGATTTACCATAAAATTTGAGCCAATACATTCCTATCATGTAGAGTCATATGTCCCATCCCCTCTCCAACCTAATTGTTTTATCCAAAAATAACAAGTTTCAATTTCTAAAGAGCAGACTCTTCCACCTCCTATTTCTGATCTAGTACTTGATGAGTGGGTGGAGAGGCACCACAAATTTGATCCATATTCTGAAGAATTGGAAGCTTATGAAACTAGTCTTAGTACCTAATGTATCCTTGAAGAATAAGTTGTGCTTCCACGTGCGCTCAAGTAAAGTGAAGAGAACCCTGGTCTATTGAAGTTATACTTTGATGGATCCAGAAAGAGAAATGGTGTAAACACATGAGTTGTTAGTATTTCCCCTAAGGGTGAGAAGTTATTTTTCATGCACAGGTTGCAATTCACATGCTCTAAGAATGTGGCATAGTACGAGGTGATGGTGCATGGTCTCCTTATCACTGACAAGAAAAAGATCAAGGCATTGTATATCTTTGGGGACAAGGAATTGGTTATCCACCAGGTCACGAACAAGTACACAACAAAAAAATAATCTTCTTAAATCTTACAAACACAGAGTCTGGGACCTCCTTGAGATATTTTATGCTCTAAACCTACAGGTATTGTTGCATAAATGAGCAAGAAAGATAATCAAATTGTCACATTTGGTTCACAATTCTCCCCTACTAAGGAATTTATTAAAGGGAACACACAACATATCAAGATGGTTATTCGGCCATATATTCCATAAAACAACACTAACTGGAAAGTGTTTGAAAATGACATGCATATCATCTAGTTCATCCAGAATGAAGTTGAGTTCTCATCAAGCATTCAAGTGTACTTGTATGACAGCTATAGTGACCAAGTAATACAACTAAATAAAAACAAGTTTCCTAAAGGGTTGGTCACCTTAGAAAAAAGATTTATCCCTAATGATGACTTTAAGGGTGAAAAAAAACAATATGCGCGCAGCACAAGAAGAATTTTCCCTAGTCATTATTGCACGTGGAAAGGATTTGTTTCTAAGTATATCTTGTGTGCATGAAGAAAAGGAGTCCTTCATTTCTCTCTACCAGAAATATAGACATATCTTCTCATGGGAATATGAAGACCTCAAAGTTTTTTATCCAAGTGTTTATCAACACTCTATTGACCTTGATCCTAGCATCAAGCCCATTAGATAAAAGCAACGACCAACCAATCAAAAGATAGAGTCCCTCATGAGGAAAGAATTGTCTAAACTCATTGATTCAAAGATCAAGTACTCTACCTGGGTCAGTAATCTTTTTCTAGTGTGAAAGAAGAATGGTGAGATCAGACTTTACATTGATTTCAGAGATTTGAGCAAGTCATTTTTGAAGGATCCTTATCCTTTTCCTTCTATGGAGCATATCTTGTAGACCATGGCTGGTGTGCAGAGGTTTTCTATGTTGGATGGGTATTCTAGCTTCAATTAGATCCTGGTCAAGGAAGAGGATCAATACAAAATGAAAGTTACAACCAAGTGGGGAACTTATTCCTATTAGAAGATTCACTTTGGTCTATCAAACATGGTTGCAACGTTTCAGTGTGTTATGGATATTACATTCATAGGTTACATCACCTTGTTCATCTTGGTTTACCTTGATGACATCACAGTTTTCTAAAAGCAAAGCACAGATCACATGGCACATCCGGAGAAAGTATTTGAGAGATGCAGAAAGTACGGGGTATCTCTGAACCCTAAGAAGTGTAACTTTGCAATGGCGCAGGGAAAGCTTTTGGGCCATGTAGTTTCAAAGTATGGCATGGAAATCGATCTTGAGAATGTTTCAGCCATCCTATATATTTTTTTACTGGTGCACAAGAAAACCTTGCAGTCCTTCCTTAGAAAAATCAAAATTTTTAGGCCCTTCATTCCTAACTTTGTAGGACCATCACCCTCATTCTCAAGATGGAAAAATCCTTCAGATGGATAGAAGAAGAAAAGGAAATCTTCAACAAGATTAATAAAGATATTACGTGCATGCCAACACTCATCAACCTAGATTATGCCAAGGATTTTATCCTTTATGCTTATGGTGCTGATGTAAGTTTTGATGTTGTACTGACATAAGAAAATTAACAAGGTCTGAAGCAGCCAGTGGCTTTCTTCATTCAGACACTAAAGAATTAAGAATTGAAATACAGTCACACAGAGAAGTAGGTCTATGACATCATGTGCATGCTCAAGAAGTTGAAAAGTATGCATGCCAAAATTAATATCAAGGTGTTAGCCTCCCACTCTTCTATCACAGAATTCATCATGGAAGTAGAAATCAGTGAGAAGAGAGTGCAATGGGTAACCAAAATCATGAAGTATAATGTGATTATCAAAGCCACAAAGCTGGCAAGAGGTAGCATGCTCTACAAGTAGCTTGCTGAAGATGCATAGAATGAACTATAGACTTCATTGTTTCTAGATGAGAATCTCCCACACATAGAACATAAACAAAATACAAACCCTGACACATGCAATTAGATGAATGACATGGTCACATTCCTTTCTGAGTGTGCATACCTTCTTAGTTTAAACAAGGAAAAGAGAAGACATCTAGGGATCCAATGAATCCCATATGTTCTGATGGATGGTATTCTCTTCAAAAGGAATCTAGATGGCATGCTATTAAGGTGTATTTATAATGTACAGAATGAAAAAGTATTGGCATAATTTTACGATGGATTTTCTGGTGGAGACTTCTTTTCAAATACTACATCGATGAAAACCATAATGATAGGACTTTTTTGGCCTACCCTATTTGCGGACGTGCACAATTGGGTAGTGAAATGCAAAGAATTCATTTTCTTTATAGGAAAGAAAAGTTTTGTAGTGCTTCCCCTCCAACCAGTCCAAGTGGATCAACCTTTTGTGTAATAGGGCCTTGAATTCATAGGCAAGATAAATCCTCCTTCGAGTGCTAGCCACAAGTGGCTACCGACAACTACATATTTCTTCACAATATGGACAGAAGCTACCGCACTCAAGGAATCAACCGCATCAATAATCCTTGAATTTCTCGAGGGAATTATAACAAGGTTTGATTTTCCTCAAACCATTATCTCTAATAATGAAAAATCCTTCCTTGGTACTAGAATCAATGATTGGGTGCTGAGCCATGTCATATATTTGAATACTTCCTCCAATTATTACCCTTAGCACAATAGATTGACAGAGTCAACAAAAAAAACCTAATCAAGATCATGAAGTGAATAATAGATATTAGTAAAAGATGGTGGCATACAAAGGTCTTGCACATGCTCTAGGAATATAGAGTTATGACAACAAAGGCAATAGGTACATCACCTTATAAGTTGGTTTACAGTAAGGAAGATAGAATCACCTTATCTCTTGAGTTTCATTCATTAGAACTTTCCCAACAGTTGGAGTTTGAGGGCGCATACTAGAGAGAAATAATAATGCATGAGCTAGTTGAACTTGAAGAATCAAGAAAATCTTCCAAGATCAAGCTTGAAAAGCATCAACAAACAACAAAGAAGTGGTTTGATAGAAATTTTAGGCCTCAAGATTTCAAATTTGGGGACTTCTTCTTAAAGTGGGATGTTGACAAAGCCAAACCAGGGTGCCATTAGAAGTTTGATGCAGTTTAGAATGGCCCATACGTCAATGATAATGGAGGTTTTCACAGTTAAAACCAAGATGAAGGAGGCCATCATGTGAACATACACTGGTCGTGCATGAATTATCAATGGGTATGTGTTCCCAATAAGAATTATTAATGAAAATAGTACAAGTAAATGATGGGAATACTAAAGGGGATGCTTTTGGCATGCATGATTGAATGAAAACCATTTATTGTAAAGATATTTGATATGGCACAATTGTAGTAGTAGTGACAGGTGATGAGGAAGGTACTACTTTGATCATGCAAATAGTGGCCACGAGTGGTATTTTGTATAGAAAATGAGATAGTGGGGGAATAGAAAAAGCAAATGATTATTGTGGAGTAGGATCATTATACTGTATTAGAGAGTTGGTATTAGCAGGAGTAAGTGGCGAATCAAAAGAGACTATATCGATCATGAAGAAAATAGGAGGAGGTGTAGGGACAACTATTGTATCACTATAATCATCTATGCCTAATGCAGGATAATTAACAAGCAAATGTGAATGGTCTTGTGATTCGTTAATGGTAGTAGGTAGGAGTACGGGATCTGGGGGGAGAGCTTCGACCTATGTTATGAGTTGTGCTAAAATAACAGGATCAATAGTTCACAGATAAGAGGAAACAAAATCTTCAATAGTGTGATGATCCATTCTAGAAGATAAAAACAAAATTAATGAAGGGTAAGGTCTATAGCCAAAAGGAGCAGTATGAGTATCCACAAAATCATAGCCACGACTATCAAATTGCAAAGTAACTAGAGACTTAGAAGAAAATGATTTCCTATGACACTTACCCATGAAGGGTAAATCCAATTGAAAAACCCTAGAAGGTGCTATGAAGAAATGTGGGGTTCATCAAAATGATTAACTAAATCTGAACTACTACTATGATAATTATATCCAATAGTTAATCTAAATAGGAGGACTAAAATGCGGTATAAATGTACTAAAATAGCATGGAATAATTTTAATTAGTTATAATAAGTGAAATGAAACTCTAAATATGGAAGGAAGTGAGGAAGAATGAATTACCTGATTAAAGAAGACTATAGTAGGTTGTGGAATGTCTGATAATAACATCTGGAAGTAAGAACGACCATTCAAAAGTCTTGCGAAGGTCAGACTTTAGCTAAATGAGGTGTCTGTAAAGGTATTTGGGCACCCTTGGGTGCCATGGTTTGTAGATTAGGCACCTTGGTCTCTTTAAATGCTTCGAATCTAGTTTTTATAGGTTCGTAAGGTAGCTCAAAGAGTTCTCTATCTATCACATTATATCTATCAGGCTACGCCGAATGTGTTGAATAATGAAATGATGACTTGCAAGAAAGAAGTATCAAACCTAAGAAAAATAAAAGATGCAGAATGAAAGGGTCACACTGACCTCAGTCACAACACTAGTGAACTTATAACGGAGCGTTGCACTAGATTTTGGACTTAGATGTAGTTCTTGTGTGTGTGTGCATGCCGTGCCCTAGGTGTTCTTGTGCCAATCACACTTTCTTAATTAGTGAGCAATAATAACTATAGAAAATGTAAAAGCATGTGTGCATAGAATAAAATATAATCCCTCCCCCTATGTTGTGCGTGTTGATGCAGATCTCCTAGCCTTGATGCATGGCACTATGTGGATGCAAGTGATGAAATGGATGAAACTCTAGATGTATTGATAAATCTATGTGATGGTAGGACCATTATTATGGTCTTATAGCTTTATATTTATAGGGTTCTCTTTCTCTAATTTCATAATTAACAATGACATGGTTGGCTAGGATAAAGATAAGGAGGAAAAATGGCTAGAAAGACCCCAAAAATAATTAGGAAAGTGGAACATGGATCGGGGCGCCCCAGATGGGACCAAGGCACCCCAATACAGGCCTATGCACCAAGTTTTAGGCTTAAATGTCAGGACAATTGTGAATAGGTGGATATGTATGAGCAAATATGTGGAAATGATGAAATAAAATATAAAATAAAGGCTGTAAAAAAGGTGGGATTAATTAGTACTTTATTCACTTGAGAACCCTTTAAATAGTAGTTTAAGACCAGGATAAAGAATGCCTAAGGTGCGTGATTTTGTTTCTAAACCTTTCTGAGTAAACCGTAGGTCTTTCTAAGAAGAAAACTTTTCATAATTTTGTTCATATTACATTTGCATAAGAAATCCTTTACCTTTACCTTTATCCACCTCGAATCATTTGAATGTCCCATGGTAAGGTTTGATTACAATTTTATTACCAAACATGCCAAGATGAGATTGGAACTAAAATTGATTTTAAAATCCTAACTCCTTCCTTTTTTAAATTTCATAGCACTACTTATCTCCTACATGTAGAAACAATCTTGAGGTTGAACCCAACCATCCATATATTTCTTATCAAAATATATACTTCTTATCCCCTTCTTTCATGAAATATGTTGATCTTGAGATCATAAAAATGAAAATGACATAGGAAAGAGCAGTGAAACTAAAACATGATTATTATTCCCAATCGGTTGTGCAAGATGACAAGATGCATGAATTGAAATACTCATAAGAAATGATTTTGGAATACCTTTGTACCATGAGATTCTTGTCAGCTTCTTATGACTCATAATTTCTTAGTTACAATCAAAACTCTTTCTTCGCATCGTTTCCTCACCAGATGGGATATTTTATTTCTTGCATTTGTTCCAAAGTTACTAGTGCTTCTCTTTGTTAGCCACTTCATTCTCATTAAGGATGAGTATTCCATCAAATGCCATCATTTTTACTGTTGTTAAGAACATTCCAAGCACCTCATCAAGTGCTCTCCCAACATATTTTTCTTTATGGATAATTTCTTCCAATCTTCTTGACCATATGAGACTCGTTTAGCTACCATCAATACAAACATTAGATTGACCGCAAATTATTCCCTCTAACACAAGTATATTATATGGATTACAAACCAAACAGAAAGAGGAAGTACTTACCTTTACATGCATATTGTGGGCCTTAGGAATAGGATTACCTCTCATCACTTTAATCTCAGTCCTTTTGCCTAAAGTGACATTTTTCTTGATGCATGCATAACTTGGAGGTTGGCTCAATGTGCTCTCCATTTTTCCTATTTTTGGTCGAAATTGATTATGATGATTATCTCCATGTAATGACGAACTAGGGAGCAATAAATACGAGATATGTTTTTTCCTTGGAATTTCAGTAACATATTCATTTATTTTTGCGTGCTTCTTCTATAATTGGTGCTTTCCCCTTTTCTTCAATCTCCATACATTGTTCACATGTGTTTGGTATGTCTTTGTGGCTCTTACACAAGTCTAAGTCTACCTCATTTTTCTCTGTGTTGACAGTTGTTATAAAAAAACCAACAAGATGACTATTATCACGTGTATTTGAGAAATAGATCACAACCTCCCCTTTCTCTTACCTTTCTTGCTTTTCATCCTTCTTTTCAACGTTGACTTCATCACAAGATATAATATCATCAATATTAACCAAACAATGATTATTAATTACCTCATATTACTAACTCTCTAAAAAATTAATGGGAATAATGGTTGAGTCTTCATCCTTCATGGCTCCCTTTCCTCCAAAATGTAAACCTTCAAATTGTTCTTCATTTTCGGTTTCAAAACCCTTGAATGCGGTGTTCTTGTCGAGCGCTTACCCATTCCTTATTTCTTGGGATTTTTACTCTATTCAAATTCCAAATATCTTTGTTTCCAATTCCAAATCTCTTTGTTTCCAACTCCACAAGATCTACACAAGGGACCTGGCATATCGGACCTTCATAAAGTATCCTCCTCTAAGTATTGCCCATTATAGTGTATTTATTTTAAGTATTTTCTTGGAGTAGGCTACTATCAAAACACTTATGTTTATTTCTCACTCCATCATGGAGAACATGATCTCATTCCTTGGTAGTAGTGGTTTATTAAGCTCAGTATTTACCTACACTAAATAAAATTCTCAACACTTCACTTCCTCAGTTGAAAAATCCATAACATTCATCTTTGTATCCACTTTCTCCAATGCCACCCTCTTTTCTTCCATCATTTTTCAAGTGTGATACTATAGATTCTTTGTCAAAGTGTACTCTTGGAATCATAGTCTATCCCTACAACATTTTGAACAAACCCAACATATGCACACAACCTTATAAGCTAGACCACCTCCTTATAATCATATATAGCTACCATGTAGTTAACCTCTTTAGTGGATATAACAACATTGCCTTGACATTTTTTCATCAAACTTACCATTATGGACCAAATAACTTGAAAACATACCCATTATTGGGAATTCACATATAAAGGTAATTTCCTTAGTCAAAATGCATAAAACAAAATAGACTAAATCTTTATTTGAAGCAAGGGACTTGACTTGATATCATGTAATATGATTACTAGGTTTTTGCAAATATCTAGAAAAACATTTACCACAATCCAATGCTTTTACCCCATATTTTCCATATATCTACTAACTAATCCCACTACATGTGTAATGTTAATAATTTTATAGAACATTGCATACATTAGGCTACACAATCACACTCTAATACAAAACCTACACCATCTCCTTCTACTCCTTTTGTATATTTTAACATTATTTGGCTGATAGAATTTTACCAAATAGGAAAATATGTATTCATACTTATTTTGATTTGGTAAAATATTTCTATTCAAACGATCCCTTTTGATATCCATGCTCAAATTTAATTTGTATCCCCAAGATCCTTCATCTCAAACTAATCAAAAATATTATCTTTAATTTTTTTATCATGTCCATTTCAATTCAAATAAAAACATTTCATTCACATAGATAACTATGATGATAAACCTTTCTTCTAATTTAAATTACATAAAAGGATCCACCTTACCTATTTAGGGGATGAATTTATGAACACACCCATCGAAATTTTTGTTTGACATCCTTAACGATTAGTTCAAGAAATATAAGGAAATGTTTCAGTGATGAGATAATTCCTCTCTACTTTTGACACTAAAAATTCAAGTTTCTTCATATATATTTCTTAAAACATATATTTTCTATCTCTTTATCATATTTTTTAGTAATAGCTAAAAAAATCTATTACACACATACCCCAATTTTTCAACAAGAGAAAAGATTTCACTAATGTCCATTCCCTTGACTTGAGACAATACTTTTGTAACTAAGAGAGCCTTATATTTCTCCAAATGTTCTCATGTGTTAAACTCCTTGAAAACCCATTTTCAGCCCATTAGTTTTATTCCATGAGGTAGATTTCCTAAGTCACGTGTATCATTCCTCATCAAATACTCCATTTCCTCCTTCATATCCTTTCTCTAATACTTACTCTCTATTGAATTGAGATCTTATTTCAATGTCATTAAATCCTTATTATTTTTCATTGATAATATAAAATATGAATGATCAATAAAAGGGATAAAAGTTTACGGTTCTCTTTGAAATCTTACCAACCTTCTAAGTCTAGAAGTAGAATTATCATCGATATTAACTTCTATATTTCACATTGGCATGGTTTTAAAATAAATAATATCATCAAGATCCTATTCCATTGAGTTCTTTTGACTCCCCTTTATGACTTCATTAATTATAAGTTGTCATTTTGAAAACACCTCTTTATGATTCTCAACTTTCATAGCCTCTCCAGGATATTGTGGTGAAATCAACTTTAATTATTTTGCATTTTGTTTCTTTACCTATATAATTTTCTTTTTCAAATATTTGCCTATAATAAATTTCCTTCCTTTCCATTCCTTGAAGATGGGAAAACATTTCAATTGTTAGAATAATTTTAGAGTGATGTATTCCAAATTTTCTAACATTTAACACCATTTCCATACCCAATAGAGACATACTTTTTAATCATTTAGTATAGTTTTGTTCTCTTCTCTAATGGGATATTCCAATATGTTTCAAAATAGAAGACTCTTACATTTTTAAGAGATTGCTCCTTCCTCCATACAAGATTTTTGTGGGGTCTTATCCAATAACACTTATGTATATTATACATTCACCAAATAATATGGAATAGCCAGTACTTCAGCAAAAAAAATCTTATCTAATTTTCCACCACTTAGCATACTAAAACCTTATCCATCAACATTCTATTCATGTGATATTCCATTACATTTTTCTATGGAGTATAAGGAATATTCTTTGACAGAATGATTCTACAATTTTCACATAATTCATCAGATTTCTTCAAACAATTCTCTCCATTATTCATTCATAAGAATTTTACCATTTTCTAAATTTATTTTTCAATAAGTTATTTGAACTTCTTAAATTTTTTAAACACTTCATAATTTTTCCCTTAAAAATATTTCCTACTCTAAATAGAATAAAAACCTATGAAAGAAATAAAACCCATAAATTTCCATGTGTGAGGGTACCTCAACTTGTTTTAACAAATCATTATGTATAACATATAAAACTCTAGTTGAAGGAGTAAAAGTTGGAAAATTTAATCTATTTTTCATACATATAATGTTCACAAAAATAAAATACCTAGGGACTATCCTAAATTCCTTATATTATGCCTTTTATTATAACACATGTAACACTTTTTTATGAAAAATATCCTAGCCTTTCATGCCATTAAATTTCTCTCTCCTTTATAAGAAATTCCATATTTGTCAAAAATCTCATTGTCACCATATTTCCCTAATATTATTAGTTTACCCCACTAAAAGTTATTGAGATGATCTTTCTGTCTTCTCAAAAAATTTCCTTTTATAGTTTTATGGGAATGAGAACTCACCAAAATCCTAATTATTCCTTAGTTAATATATTTTGGGTATGATATTTCTATCCCAATAGTCTTAACTTGTCAGAGTGGAAAATAAATCCCTTAATTACCTTGGTTGAGATCTTAATGAGGTGAGATATACCTTGCAGCAAGCCTTGAGATCGGTTATTTCTCAAGTGAGACTTACTTTATAGTGATTTCAAAGTGGAGGTATCCCTAGGGTAATGTTATCCGAATAAATCCCCTAGGTATTTGGATAACTTACATTTACATGATGGCTCTCATGTTCTACAGTGCAGGCTGCGCACAATTCAAATTGTCTCATTGGAACATCTCCATGGATGCTTCTCCTCACATGCCTTGTGCACTCTTCTTCTGCACTTCTTTTCCTTCTGTTTTCCTTTTTCTCTTTGTTTAATTTTCACCTCACATGCACCTTCTACACACCTGCCTTATTCTACCAGTTAAGGCATACAGTGCACACACCCTAAACTTTCTTCAAAATTAGCCTAGTCCATAGCCCTCTCATTTGCCCTGCACATTACTTTGTAATATTTGCGCCTTGACCATACATTTCTTCCTTGGATATTTCCCCCATTTCTCATGCGCGTTCCACCTTTGCGTGAGCCCTCCCTCTATTTTCCTCCTACACCTCATCCTTATGTGTGCATGCCTTTGATATTTCTTCTATGTTATTTTTGCCACATGGAAATATATCAGACCTTGAGTGTATCACACAAAACCTATCAGGTGTCTCACCAGGATTCTAAATCCTTGCAACAAAGCAATGTGTGACACATGGCAGAAACAAAAAAATAAATGAAAAGTTAACCCTTTCTTCAACCAATCAATGTGTGCCACATGTTTTGCATGCCCTATTTGCATTGTGTATTTTCTAACAGTCATAAATTTTGTGTCAGTGCCTAGATGCTTGCGTGCACATACTTTTCATAAATTTCTTGACCTGGGATACACGTTAGGCCATTCAATTTCAACTATCAACAAAAATTTGTTGGTGGGGAGATAGAAAACATCTTTCATGCCATTAATAGGTGATCTAATTGATCTAAACACTCAAACTTGATTTGAACTTCCTTCCTTCCTTCTCCAACATGCCAAAAATACATGGAGAACCACACTTGAAAGATTGTAGGTGGATTTGCAGGAATTGATGGCTAGTAGTTGAGTTCTCAAATTGGATTTCCCTCCTTCTCCTCTCTTTCTCTCAACAATTCATCTATAAATATAATAGCTTGGCTCATTACAAAGGGTTAGAAATTTTGCATCCTTTAGTGTTTGCTGAGGATCCTATACCTATGCATTCTAAGTCACATACCTTTAGATCTGGTTCGTGCATGTGAATATCAGCCTCCATACACCATTATAACCAGCTATGCATAACTGGAAGTAATAAAAGAATCATTATGTGGCTATCTTCGGCATTAACATGTTTTATTTCTTCTTTCTTTCCTATTGTTTGCATTACGTGTGTGTTGTGTCACTTTAAGTTCCTTACAACTCCATTTTCTGGTTGTGTTTCATTAAATCGATTGTATAAATGCTTGTTGGTCTATGTTACACGTGTCTAGCCTCCCATCATTCTTTCTCCTTTGTTTTCACTAAGAACAAATAGTGTTCATCCCACTCTTTCTGGTGTTATCACCTCACTAGTTTTTTTTCCTTTCTGTTATCCTTCTATCCCTAGTCCCCTGGAATTTTTAGTTTATATTTCTCTTCCAGCATTAGAAGTAGTAGTAGCAATAGAAATAGATAGAGGAACTAGCCTTCTCCAGAAATCCATCTCAAGCGTGCAAGGTCTCACAACTTGGAGATAGTTCCCTTGTTGTCTCAAACAACTCAGTCCTTCCAGATTCGAGACGCAGTTGCACATTTAAAAAACCAATAGTGTCTGGCACACTTGGTGGGAGAAGCAGTGAAATCTTAGATTTCAACTTTACTAAGCATTCTTGTGTGAATTAGTGATTTCTATCCCTTATAGGCTCATTCAACACATCTAGTGACTCCTAATACTCAGATCTACTTTTTTAGCAGCTAGAATGCCTTTTTAAGAGAAGAGTGCATACCAGACACAGTGGTGTAGCTTAAGGATCCTTTCAATATCTCCAACTTTTTCCAAGAAGCATACACAAGAGATATTTTGTGCGTGTATCCCCTAATCTAGTGGGACGCATACACTCTACTCCTCATCACAATAGACCTACACACCCTGTCATGGCACTTAAACCACCTCCTCCTCTAAGGAACTTTGTTAGCTTCACTACTGGAAAAACGATTAATCTCAATGCACAACATAGTATGCTTACAGTGATGCTAAAGAGTATCCCATACTTCATGAGAGAAAATCAAGTCACCCCTGTTGAGAATATTCATGATATAGTAAATTTGTGTTATGTCTAATCACGCATGATGATGTAGCACGTAGGATCCTTGCAACCTCATTTAAAGGAAAATCGTTCCAATGGTAATATGTCCCGAGACCTACATCTATTGCCACATAGGATGAGATTAGGACAACTCTATGCAACTGCGTATAAGATAAGTCATATCACCTATCACTAGTGGAGAAACTGGTGACAATGAAGAGGATGCCCAACAAGAAGATGAATGATTTCAACATCAGATTTGAGAAGACTTGAGAACGAATTCCTCAAGTGATAAGGCCTACAGCCCAGCATGCTTTATTGTATTTTCTAATGGCTTTGAATAGTGACATCTCAGTCATGATTCAATCCATGGGAGTAAAAACCTTACCTGCTGCATAAAAAATTTCCATAATGATAGAAAATAGACTCTTCTAGGCAGGAAAGTTAGCTCCTAGACCTTATGCACCTTTGTTTCCATATGTCTCTAACACCTCAACATTTTATCCCCCATATTCCAGTACAGAGCATGCAACCTATTTCATCCATGTCCTATTCTCTTGTGGAAGAAAAGGAAGATGAAGAATTGAATACCATGATTAGAAACATGTCCAATAAGGTCTTATCACTCAAAAAGCAGTAGGTGCAAGCCTAAAAAGGTAGTTATAATCAGGTGCATAGCCAAAACAATTATCCTTGGTGAAATCAATTTTATTATCAGAGATACGGGTAGAAAAAATAGAATGATAGACAACATGATAATGCACACTTGCCTTTGCAATTTAAACTTCTAGCATAACCTCTTCTAACACCCAACACAAGCTAGGCACTTGTCCTAGTCTAGAACAACATGGCCCTAGATTTGGAATGGTGTTTCCCTTACAACATGCCTCATAGTCAATATCACTGCGTTAATGTTGTGTGCACGCAAGACTTTGTGATACAAAATGTTTCTAACTATGAACTTTCCATCAGCGTATGTGAGCCTAAGAACCAATAAAAAATTAAGGCTCCTCCTGAAGCCAACTTTATATTCTTTATCACCGAGGAATTTTGCGTAATCAATCAAGTTGTAGATGATGCAAGCATACTACATGCACAATTTGCAGACAACACAAGATATAATATGAGGATGGTCGAATCCAGTGCACAGGTCTCCATTCCAGCAACATTGGTTGATCCTCAAAAATAGAAAGATGTAACCAAGGAATCCATCAGTTAATATGCTCAAGTTTTAGCACGTGAGGCTCCATGCAAATCTCCTCTTGAAGTGGCACGTGCCCCTCCTTTGGTAGGTCAAACCTCTGTGCTAGCTAAGGCTCCTTCCTTTGCACCTTAACAACTAAGAAAGGATGTTGTTGTTCCTCAAATGTATAATTCAGTGGTTCTTCCAATCATAATTGTAGACCATATGAAAAAGAAAAACATAAATGTCATAATGTGGGATGCCTTGACCATTCCATCTCAATGTGACTTATTGCATGAAGCTCTGGCTCAACTTCCGTGTATTGACCCAGTTGTTCAAAATTCACACGCTTCTGTAAATATCTGCCAAGAAGATGAGAAACGAGTAAATAAGGTTTTCAAAACCCCGCCCTTTTATATTCCCTCAATTATAGGAAAACATATTTTCCATAACTACATGATTGACTTAGGCACTAGTACTTCTGTCATGCTTAAGAAAATTTTTGATGTCTTAGATCTTTTAAGTATAGCCCCTTGATAAAAGGATTCTTGCAACTTGATGGTTCACATTTCACTACTATAGGAATCATAAAGGGTCTTGAGTTAACCCTCCATGCATGTCCAAGCCTCAAAATAACTCAATATGTGTCAATCATTGACCTACCTCCTTTGTTTTCCTTATGTTTATCAAGAGATTTTACTACTAAAGTGGGTGGTTACTTGTCTTCTAACTAGACCCATATATTACTCAAGACAAGGTATGGTACCCAATTTAACATAAAATTTGAGCCAATACATTCCTATCAAGTAGAGTCATATGTCCCATCCCCTCTCCAAGATAATTGTTTAATCCGAGAATAACAAGTTTCAGTTTCTTAAGAGCAGACTCTTCCACCTCCTATTCCTGATCTAGTACTTGATGAGTGGGTAGAGAGGAACCACAAATTTGATCCATATGCTGAAGAGTTGGAAGCTTATGGAACTGGTCTTGGTACCTATTATATCCTTGAAGAATAAGTTGTGCTTCCACGCGTGCTCAAGTAAAGTGAAGAGAACCCTGGTCTGTTGAAGTTATACTTTGATGGATCCAGAAGAAAAAATGGTTTAGACACAGGATTTTTTATTATTTCCCCTAAGGGTGAGAAATTATTTTTCATGCACAGGTTGTAATTTAGATGCTCTAATAATGTGGCAGAGTATGAATTGATGGTGCATGGTCTACTTATTGGTGAAAATAAAAATATCAAGGCATTGTATATCTTTGGGGAAAAGGAATTGGTTATCCACCAGGTCACGAACAAGTACACAAAAAAAAAATCTTCTCAAAGCTTACAAACACATATTTTCAGACCTTCTTGAGATATTTTATAATCTAAACCTATAGGTAGTGTTGCACAAATGAGCAAGAAATCTAATCAGATAGTCACGTTTGGTTCACAATTATCCCCTGCTGAGGAATTTATCAAAGGGAAAATGTAGCATATGAAGATGGTGATTCAGCCATATGTTCCATAAAACAACACCAGCTAGAAAGAGTTTGACAATGACATGCTTATCATCTAGTTCATCTAGAATGAATCTGAGTTCTCTTCAAGCATGCAAGCTGACTCGCATGATAGCTATGGTGACCAAGTAATACAGCTAAATACAAACAAGGTTCGTAAAGCACTGGTCACCTTAGAGAAAATATTTATCCCTGATGATGAGTTTAAGGGAGGAAAAAACAATATACACGTAGTGCAATAAGACTTTTCCCCAGTCATTATTGCACGTGGCAAGGATTTGTTTCTTAGTAAAGCTTGTGGACACGAAGAAAAGAAGGCCTTCATTTCTCTCTATCAAAAATACAGTGATATCTTCTCATGGGAATATGAATACCTCAAAGTTTTTTATCTAATTTTTTATCAACACTCTATTGACCTTGATCCTGACATCAAGCCCATCAAATAAAAGCAACAACCAACCAATCCAAAGATAGAGTCCCTCATGAGGAAATAATTATCTAAACTCATTGAGTCGAAGATCATATTTTTGAGCAAGTACTCTACCTTTTTTAGGAATCTTGTTCTAGTGTGAAAGAATAATGGTGAGATAAGACTTTGCATTGATTCCAGAGATTTTAACAAGTCCTTTTTGAAGGATCGTTATCCTTTTCCTTCTATGGAGCATATCTTGCAGACCATGGCTAGTGTTTAGAGGTTTTCTATGTTGGATGGTTATTATAGCTTCAATCAAATCCTGGTCAAGGAAGAGGATCAATACAAAATGAAAGTTACAACCAAGTGGGGAACTTATGCCTATTATAAGATTCCCTTTGGTGTGTCAAACATGGGTGTAATGTTTCAGTGTGCCATGGATATTGCATTCAAAGGTTACATCACCTTGTTCATCTTGGTTTATCATGATGACATCACAGTTTTCTGAAAGAAAAGAATGGATCACACGACGCATCTGGAGAAAGTATTTGACAGATGCAGAAAGTATGGGGTATCTCTTTACCCCAAGAAGTGTAAATTTTTAATGGTGCAGGGAAAGCTTTTGGGCCATATAATTTCAAAGGATGGCATGGTAATCGATCCTGAGCATGTTTTAGTGATCATATTTATTTTTTTACTGGTGCACAAGAAAGCCTTGCAGTCCTTCCTTGGAAAAATCAAGTTTTTTAGGTGCTTCATTCCTAACTTTGTAGGACCATCACCCTCATTCTCAATAAGGAAACATCCTTCAAATGGAAAAAATAAGGAAAGGAAATCTTCAACAAGATCAAGAAAGAGATTACTTGTGTGTCAACACTATCAACCCGGATTATGCCAAGGATTTTATCCTTTATGCTTATGGCACTGATGTAAGTGTTGTTGTTGTCATGAAAAAAGAAAATTAACAAGGGCTAGAGCAGCCAGTGGCTTTCTTCATGCAGACCCTGAAGGATTATGAATTGAAATACAATCACACAAAGAATTAGGTCTACGACATCATGTGCAAGCTCAAGAATTTAAAAAGTATGCACATCACAAATCATATCAAGGTGTTAGTCTCCCACTCTTCTGGGAGAGACTTCATCATGGAAGTAGAAATTAGTGAGAAGAGAGCATGATGGGTGACCAAAATCATGGAGTATGATGTGACTATCCAAGCCACAAATCCGGTAAGAGGTAGCATGCTTTGCAAGTAGCTTACTGAGGATGCACAGAATGAACCATAGACTTTATTGTTTCTAGATGAGGATCTCCCACACGTAGAACATGAAGAAAATACAGACCCTGGCATGCCCAATTGGATGAAATACATGGTCACATTCCTTTCTTAGGGCCCATAACTTCCTAGTTTAAACAAGGAAAAGAGAAGACATCTAGGGCACCAATGAATCCCATATGTTCTTATTGATGGTATTCTCTTCAAAAGTAATCTTGATGGCGTGATATTAAGGTTTATTTACAATGTACAGACTGAAAAGTGTTGGCATAATTTCATGAAGGATTTTCTAGTGGACACTTATTTTCCAAGACTACATCAATGAAAAACATAATAACAGGACCATTTTAGCCTACCTTGTTCGCGGATGCGCACAATTGGGTAGTGAAATGTAAAGAATTCATTTTCTTTTTAGGAAATAAAATATTTATAGTGCTTCCCCTCCAACCAATCTAAGAAGATCAACCTTTTGCACAATGGGGCCTTGAATTCATAGGCATGATTAATCCTCCTTCAAGCATTGACCACAAGTGGTTGCTAACAACTATAGATTTCTTCACAAGATGGAAAGAATCTATCGCGCTCAAGGAATCAACCGCGTCAGTCATTCTTGACTTTCTCAAGGGAATTATAACTAGGTTTGGTATTCCTCAAACCATTATCTTTGATAATGAAAATGCTTTCCTTGGTACTAGAATCACTGATTGGGCACTGAGTCATGCCATATATTTGAATACTTCCTCCAATTACTACCCTCAGCATAACGGATTGACAGAGTCAACAAAAATAACCTGATCAAGATCATGAAGTGAATAACAGATATTAGCCAAATATGGTGGCATACAAAGGTCTTACGCATGCTTTGGGTAGATAGAATTATGACAATGAAGGAAATCGGTACAGCGCCTTAAAATTTGGTTTACAATAAAGAATATAGAATCCCCTTATATCTTTAGTTTCCTTCATTATAAATTTCCCAACAGTTGGAGTTTGAGGGTACATACCAAAGAGAATTAACAATGGAAAAGCTGGCTGAACTTGAAGAATCAAGAAACTCTTCTGAGATAAAGCTTGAACAACTTCAACAAATAAAAAATAAGTGGCTTGATAGAAATTCTAGGCCTCAAGCTTTCAAATTTAAGGACTTGGTCTTAAAGTGGGATTCTGACAGAGCTAAACCAGGGTGCCATTCAAAGTTTGATGCACTCTATAATGGCTCATACATCATCAGTTCATACAAGGATGCCAACTCCTTTGAGTTGACTCACCAATATAGAGGCATACTACAAATCCCTATCAATGGGATCTATCTCAAACCCTTCCATTAAGTTTTTTGCATCATCTTGTATATATTAGAGTAGCTTCAATTCCTCTAAGTTTTTTATGCACACATTATTTTTTTGTACATAGTTATTTCCTCTTGCGTTCCTTGTGTGTGCATTATTTTTTTACTTACAGGATGTCAGTCATCTTCTAGTAGTTTTGCAAGATCCAAAACATAGTTCAGAAATTTTGCATCAAGTGACTTCAAGGGGTGGTTCATCAAGGTCACCCAATTAGAATTTCATGATTACATAATAGACTCTATGCCCAATGGATGCTCAAGGAAACTAATCTATTTTATCTAGCAAGGAAATGGCCGTAAAATTTTCCAAAATTATTATACAAATAACTCTGCTATTTATTTGGACAACTTACATACATAGTCTGGCTCTCAGGTTTTGTAGTGCAGGTTGCACACACTTTAAATTGTCTCATTGGCACATCTCCTTAGTAGCTTCTCCTCACATGCCTTTCTTTCTCTACTTTTTCACTTCTCTTCCTTTCATTTTCCTTTTTCTCTTATTTCCATTTTCCCCTCGTACACACCTTCTATGCACGCTCCCTGAACTTGCTTCAAAATCAGCTAACTCCCTATCCCTCTCTCGCAACCTGTGCGTTACTTTTTAATACTTGTTCCTTGACCATGTGTTTCTTCCATGGACATTTCCCCCATTTCTCCCACACGTGTCACCTTTACGTGTGCCCTTCCACTATTTTCCTCCCACGCCTCATCCTTTCGTGTGCATACCTTTGCACCTTCTTTTGTGTATTGTGTGCCATGTGGAAATCTATCATACCTTGAGTGTATCACACGCAACCTATAAAGCATGCAAAAAGGGCACCAAATCCTTGCAACAAACAAATGTGTGACATGTAGCAAAAATGATAAACTAAATCAACAGTTGACCATTTCTTTAGCCAATCAACATGCACCATGTGTCTTACATTCCCAGTTTTCACTGCGGATCTTCTGACAATCATAGATTTTGTGTCAGTGTCATGATCCTTGCGTGCCTAGACTTTTTTTAAAGTTGTTGATGTGGGCTATATGTTAGGCCATTCAAATTCAAATATTAGTGGGATTTGGTAGGTGAGGAGCTAGAAAATGTCTTTCATGCAATTAATAGGTGATCCAATTGCTCTAACCAATTAGATTTGATTCAATCTTCCTTCCTTCCTTCTCCAACATGCCAAACAGACATGGAGAACCGCACTTGACAGATTGCAAGTGGATTTGCAGGCATTGATGGCTAGTGGTTGAGTTTTCAAATTGTATTTCCCTCCTTGTCATCTTTTTCTATCATTAATTCATCTATAAATATAAGATCTTGGATTATTGTAAAGGGTTGGAAATTTTGCATCCTTTACTATTTGCTAAGGATCTTATATCTCTACATTCTGAGTCGCAGACCTTTAGATCTGATTCGTGCAGGTGAATATCATCCTTTATATGCCATTATAACCGACTGTGCATACCTAGACGTAATAAAAGCATCATTTAGTGGCTATCTTCAGCCTTATTATGTTTTATTTCTTCTTTCATGCTTGTTGTTTGTGTTATGTTTTTTTTGTGTCACTTTAAGTTTCTTGTAGCTCCATTTTTTGGTTTTGTTTCATGAAATCAATGATGTAAATGATTTCTAGTCTATACTACACATGCCTAGCCTCCCCTCATGCTTTCTCCTTTTTTTCACTCAGAATAGATAGTGTTCATCTGACTCTTTTTGGTGTTATTGTCTCCCTAGGTTTAGTTGTCTTTTCTATTATCCTTTTATCCCTGGTCCCTTGGATTTTTTAGCTTATATTTCCCTTCTACAATTAGGAGTACCAGTAGCAATAGAAATAGGTAGAGGAACTGGAATTCTCCGGAGATCCGTCTCAAGCTCGCATGGTCCCACAACTTGGAGATGGTTCCATTATTGTCTCAAATAACTATGTCCTTCCAGATTCAAGACACAAGTGCATGTTTGAATAACCAACAGGTAAATCCTACATTCTAATGAGCCTTCCTTCCATATGGCCATCAATGATGTTTACTCTCATCTACCATGTCCATGCTAATACATTCATTGTCAAAATGTCACATAGACAAATCCTTTTGGTCACCCTTTCACTTAGGTTAGAGGTCTCACTAGAGTGAGCACTCTCTAATAGCCTATCTCCTATTTTTGAAGGTCTCGCCTAGCATGAGTGTTCGATATCACTGATCCTACCTCCAAAGATTACTTACTGTAGAAAGTACTTGCATTTTCCACCCACTCCACAAGATATTATCCTTCAAAGAGTTAGTCTTCGACACTTCTCACTACCATCATAATTTTACCTTCTTTTTAAAATATTCTCAAAATGGGAGTGTGTTTTGAATTCTTCTCCTATTAAACAATATATTTTTTCTCACACCAACCACAATACTCATATCAAGTTTTAGCAGAGCTCATGTGACTAATCCTATTTCAAAAAATAGATATTCACACACTATTTGATCACTGATATTTAATAAATGATACATGTATATCGACATTATTGAAACTTCTCACAAAAATTTTATCTCTTGTAAGGTTTGGTTTGCACAAAACACTAAGGATTGTCTTAATTACCCCATCACTAAATTTAACTTCACTCCTCCTCTCCCCACTGTCCTCTAGGTTGAATTATCTTCCATTAACACATGCTTACTTTCATGAACATCATATTTAGTAAGTCATTCCTATTTAGGGCCAATTTACTTCATCATTCCTTTGACATGAATGAAAATATTTCTAACAATATCCCCTTTTTTCATTGACAGAAATCTATATAGAAATCATAAGTACATTAATAAAATTACTAATTACCTGAAGCAATAAAAAAAACACAATGATCTTGCTTGTTGTAGTTCTCCCTGTTTCTATAACTCTCCCCATTTGAAATCAATGGCAAAGGAATAACTGTTAAAACTCTTTCCATTGGAATATGTATCAGCTGATCTCTTCCTAAATTATCTTCACTATGGATCTAGAATTATAGTGAAATGATTATTTTCCCTTGATTTTATGCTTTCCATTAGTGACTGGTTGAGAAATATACCGCACCCAACGTTTTTCAAAGATATTCAATTATTTCTTTTTGAAGAGGCTTACTGAAAATATCAACAATTCATTTTTTTTTGGAAATATATTCCAACTTAACATGTTGCTCTTCAACTTTCTCTCTAAAAAATGACACTTGATGGGAATATACTTTTTTCTAGATTACATAACATGATCCTTTGATATATTTTTTGCACTTTTGTTATCACATTATGGAAATTGGAAAATAAAAGTCTACCTTGATGTCCTTCAATGTTTTCTTCATCCATAAAACTTGTGTGCAACATGACACCACTGCAATGTACTCTGCCTCAACCATATATAAATAAATACAATATTTATTCTTGCTTAACCAAGATATCAATTTGTTTTCCAAAAATAATTCTCCTCCACTTGTACTCTTGCTATTATCAACACAACCAGTCCAATCTGTATTTTTGTATTCTTTTAGAGTGAAATATTCACCTCTTGGATACCACAAGACATAATCTAATGTACCTTTTAGATATTTCAATATTCTCTAGATAGATTGCACTTGAGTTTCTTTTGGATAAACATGAAAATATGCTACCATACATACTTTTTGCTTCACATCTAGTCTGAATGATGTTACATAAAATAAAATTCCAATCATTGATCTATAAATAGTCTAATTTTCTTTAGGAGATTCAATATCCTTTCTACATTTATAACATGTGACGATGGGTGTACTAACTAGTTTTCAATATTCAATTTTAAACTTCTTAAACATCTGCATAATATACTTAGTTTATGCAATAAATATGTATTTTCATATTGAAATATTTGTAACCCAAGGAAGAATGACAACTCATCAAAAATAGACATTTCAAACTCCTCTTACATTTCCATAAAAAATTCTCGACACATTTTGTCACTACTACCTCCAAAAAAGATATCATATACATATAACAATAACAATATTACTAATCCTTATCTTCAGTTTAGATGTAAACATTGCTATAGAAAATTCCTTTTTTGAAAAATTAATGTTGTAGATACTTTTCCAGGTATTTAGTACCATTCTTTGGGGGCTTGTTTCATTCTATAAAGAGATTTATTCATCTTGCACAAATAATCCTTATCATCTTAAACTTCGAAATCCATCTAGTTTTTCAATATAAACTTCTTCCTCTAAGTTTCCATTGAGAAAAAATGATTAGACATCCATTTGATAGAATTTAAAGTATTTAAAACAACAAAATGCTAAGAATATTCTTCTAGCTTATAGTCTTACGAAAAGGGAAAAAATTTCTTCAAAATCAATTCCTTTAACTTCAACATATTATTTATCTTTTGAAACCATCTCTTCTTCACTTTCTTATATCTTTATTTTCATGAATA
The DNA here is from genome assembly GCA_019776745.2 of Taxus chinensis. NCBI lineage: Eukaryota > Viridiplantae > Streptophyta > Pinopsida > Cupressales > Taxaceae > Taxus > Taxus chinensis. The sequence goes on from CM034146.1 coordinate 799,553,519, forward strand.
ATGATTATTATTTATTATTGGTATAGTTTATTTCATTAATTTCTTAAGATGAGTAGCTTTCCTCCTTGTTATAGTGTATTTTCTTGTGCTTATAAAATCTCTTCCTTTTATTAGATTTTCCTTTCTTATATGATGATATTTTTTCCTTCCTTTAAGTTTTGATCTCATTCATTATCATTTTTTCATTTTCTTTATATGTACATCTAACACCATAATATCCTATTTTACTATATTTAAAACATTTCAAAGGTAACTTTCTTTTGTATTTTTCAGATCCTTTCATTAGCTTCCTAATAAAATGATTTTCTTCATTGCCTAACTCGTTGTTGGGGTAGTCATGTGCCTTATGATTATTTCTCTTCATATTTTTTGATGCTTTGAATGTTTCCTCTCTCTTTGATGATTTTTCTTTTTAAGTTATCATCTTCTAAACTATGAGGATTCAATTCACCTCATCCATGGTTAGGGTATTTAAATCCTTCATTTCTTCAATGAAATACACTTTGAATTCAAACCTCAAAGCAAGATATCTTAACATTTTTTTCACGACCATTTCATCTTTAAATTCTTCTTTAATCCCTTTGATGGTTTTCACAATTTCATCCATGCGAAGAAGGTAAGATATAATGTTATCACCATCCTTCATCTTCAAACCCTAAAATTGACTTCTATGCATTTAGAGTTTTTATTTCTTCACTTTTTCATCTCCTTCATAGATATTATTAATTTTATCCCATTTTTCCTTAGCTAATATATAGTGCCTTACTTTAACAAATTAAGATTCAAACAAACCACACAATATTGCACTCATATCCTTTACATTTCTGTAACTTTCCATCTTTCCAGCTTGATCCATTGAAGGAGTTTTCGGAGTTGCATACCCATTCACAATTGATTACCAAGTATCAAAATGAATATCAACTAAATTGGTGTGCATTCTTATACTTAAAAAAATAATAGTTAGTTCTATCTAACAATGGAGCTCTATTTGAATAGATACCTTTTTGGTATGTCATGTGTGCTTATGAGATCTAACTTCTAATCGTTAAGCTACTCTTGAAGGAACCTTCTCAAATACCAATTTGAAGAGAAAACACTTATACTGAGAGGTCAATCTAAATCAATTTGGAAAAATTATTTAATTCTTTTTAAAATTAACAACAACAAAATCATGAACTTACATAACCATATAACACAAGATATATGTGGAAACCCATTTTAGAGATAGACCATAAAGAAATGACTGTTTGCATCTACTATCCAAATCCAGTCCCAAATCAAATACCATAATATTGTATGCACCAACCTACAAGAAACACAAATCCCATCAATTTATAGGGACCAACATATTGGAGACACCATTCCCCATAATTTATAGGCACCAACCTATTGGAGATACCTATCGCCACAACTAAGCACCAACTTAGTAAAGAAACCAATCTCTTTTCTTAGGAAAAACCAACCTCTAAATTAACTCATACAATGTATAAAAACAAAATGCACTTCTCCACAAAATTTAGCTCTATTTTCACCTTCAGAAATATTCACTCTCAATGATCATGAAACTCGAAAATATCGATTTTAATTCATCTCACAAATCTACACTTGAATTAGGTATCTTTCCTTCACATACTTTTCTTGAAATATCTTGTATTTGATTACAATCCTTTACTACCTTGGATAATATTCAATTCATTATTCTCATGCATATAAATATTACCTTACAAATCTTTCATGAATTTACATGCATAAATCTTCCCTTCTCCTTAATTTTCTCTATCTCTTCCTTCCCCTTTATATATAATGTTCATCTCTAAAAAATTAGTGAAATACATTCTAAGGGTCAGTTATAACAAGTTTCATTTGGGCATAAAAACCTAGACCGATCTCTCCAAAAAGTAATGTTGAACTTTGAAAAATTCTTAGTCATCTATGGACTTACTATGTTTTTCCTTTGTTCCGTGGGTTTCCTAGTCTTCTAAGGATTTTGTTTATTTTTTCCTTTATATTTTCAAATTTCATAAATGCAATGGCTTTCCTTTGATCTGTTATGGATTTCCTGACCTCTGCTGATCGCATTTGACCCCTACGGACTTGTTTGGAAAGCTCCTTTTTTATGCGGGTATTTCCTTTCTACCACCCATGCAACTCTAAAAACTCATACCCTCTGTTCTCTAGCACTTTCCCTTTGTATTACAATACTTTGATTCTTTAAAATTCGTGAGGCACTAAAAATTTTAATTTCTTTTTAGTGCGTCATTTCTTGTTGAAAAACTCACTAAAAATTGTAAAACAAATTCCTTTATTCAACGGAATGAAAACTTCAAACTTTTGTAACTTTTACAATTTTAAACCATTTCTTTTAAAAAGTACATTTTTGGAAATCGCGGCATCTACTCTTTAAGTTGATCTGAACCTTAAAACAAAATTCCATCAAAAAATGAACTTCCTTCTTCTCATACCTTGGCGAGTAACTTCCTTTTCTCTACAGCTAGAAAAATTTAATTTCCCATAACTTTTTCTTGTATGTTCCAATCCTTTGACATAAAACATATTTGAGAATAACAGCCAATCCTCTTGACTCCCACACAATGAATATTTCCATCATAAGTTACATAATGACTTTTCATAGAAGTGATCTAATTTACTTCATCATTTCTTTGACATCAATGAAAATATTACCAACACCTTGTATTTGACTTATCTTACTTTCTTGGAAGTATATTCTTATTCCTTTTGTTGTTCCCCTTATTTGCATTATTTTCTATTGAGTGTTCTCTCCATTTTAATTTTTTAAATTTCCTTTTGTTGTTGATCTTCCTCCTAATTGTTTATTTTTATTCTTCATATTGATTTCATTTTTAGTCCACCTTTAATTTCTTCTAAGTTTCTACCTATTATTCTTTACACAGTTTTTAATTTGCCTCTTCCTTCACAACATGATATTCTTCTACTAATTTTTGAAGATCTTACTTGGTTTCTTCCTCCTATTCAATTTCAACCTCTCATAATTTGATTCTTTATCCTCTGATCGTTGTGCAGGTTATGATATCTACACTTGGGCTATTTGCACAGTGGGAATTGTGGCCTTTTTCTTTGTCTGCATTGTCTCTGCCATTTTTTCTTCTTTTGTTACTATTTTTTACACTATGGTATTTAGGATTGTTATCTTGAATTTTATATAAGCCTTGAGGTTCTCCCTCTTTTTTGTGTGTTATTCTCTTTCTCAAGAATCTTTCTTATTTTCTTGTTGCAATGTGGCTTTTAAGGTTATTTATTATTGTGTTAATGAGGCCCTTTTGCATGTAACGAATCCCTAACCTAGATGGTTTATATCTCATTCTGGAGGAACTCTTCAAACTATCTTGTAAAGACTTATGTGGATTTTTATTCTCTTATGTGGTGTCACTATAATTCGTCTACAATGCTAGTCAATTTGATAGGTTAAAGATACAACTAAACTTTGATATTGACTCGTTCCTCTTTGAGTCCCTTCATAATTTTTAATACCTATTATTCTTATATAAAACTTTTCTTGTTTATATTGATCATGAGAGAGAGTGATATGAGTGCAACTAGGATCATGTCTCTATCTTATTTATATTGAGTTAGATCATATTCTCTTCTGATGGATTTCCAAGTGTAACGCTCCCTCTCTTATGGAAAATACATCTTGGTTTCCATATCCTCTAGTGCATTAGTGTGCACTATAAGTATACTAAATTTTAAATGATCAAATTACATAGTGGTGAACCAACTAGGTAATCTAGGATGTTTTCTTCCTATAGTTAATCTCGCTCAGTTTGTGTAGTTTCCTTTTGATTTATTTTTCCTTACATAATTATTTTCCATTTTTTTATTGTATTATGGGTTGTTCTTTAGTACTTAGCTACTTATATACTATATAATATAGGCATCGTATTATCGGTTGCACACCTTAATCAATGTGCAATGGTTGAACATGTGTAGAAATCTTGTCGTGTTGTGTGTTTATTTCTACCTTCGATACATTCATATCAATGAATAATGGAAGTTTCTTCATTTGCTTAATGATATCCCCACCAGAATGGAGTATGAATCGATCATACAAAAATTTAACCTTTCGATATGGTATTGATTATATACACACTTCCTTTAGTATTAAGAGGTTTACACTAATAATATACCTAATTATCTTCACCTAAGATCCTATATTTTTGTTGTCCTTATAGGTTGTGCATAGTTGGGATGGGATATATTGAACAAACTAATCATGTGGGTAATATGAATCCTCTACTTCTATTATGTCCTCTAGATCTCTCCGTTGTGTGAAATATAAAAAAATAAATATCCATTAATATATAAAAGTGTTAACGACAACTTCACTAACCGTTTTTTGCATTGTTTTTGAGTTTGTAGACCAGGAATTTTGGCTAGTTGAATTAATTTCTATCTTCTCACAATTTTATAATGATGTCTACTGCATCAAGGGATGTTTTTTTACTTCTTAAAGTAGCTTACCATTATCTTTCTACTAGTATTTATGCTATGACATGGACTATATGGTTTGTAACTTCTCTTTTAGGGACCCCATTCCTTTGTGTAGATGGCCAAAGACATTCATAGTTACTTTCTTCACCATACATATAGTACTCTTATATGCGAGCATAAGTATAAATTTTTTAGGTAATATAATGGCTACAAATACTATGATGGTATTAATTTAAAAAACTTCATGTTTATTAAACCATATCACTTTGTTATTGTAGTGAATCATAATCACTTTCATCAATTCCGGATGGTATCTTAGATATGGATACTTTTTAAGTCTATCTAAATCAGTTCCCCATAATGGATCTTTCACCACTAATTTTCCTCATGTTTCTTAGTCATGGAATGTAGGCCTTTCTATTCCCCAATAATATTCATCCCTTTCTAATAGATCATGGTGTGTCAAATAAAATAATTTATTTTACTAAAGCATTGTGGAGATACACATACCCTCTTTCTCTAAATCACTTAACTAAATAAACATGTGATCCATTATTCATCAATCATTCCTTGAAATTTATGATCAATAGGCTACATAAATGGGTTTACCATTAATTTGTAATGGTTTTCTCATCATTTATATTTATTTCCTTTAAATACTCACTCCCTTGGAGTGTTCAATATTTTTTGTTTACTCTAGTATTTGACTTATCATAATGTTTGTGTTTTTTCCATATATTTCATCATTATATTGTTTGATGTTTTGATGTGGTAAATTCTTTATTTGTTTATCCATTGAGATACCAATTTAATGGTTTTTATTCTTTGGAGATTTAATTTTTTTGTCTTTCAACATTCCCCTTCATTCCACTTGTAACAAAATTGGGTTCATTTGATGTTTATTTCATCCAAGATTTGTGAGATGGTAAGATTCCATTTTAAAAAAAAAAAATCTATTCCTCTTTTCTCATAATATTTTCTTTTGTTTTTTTTTAGTTTCTTGGATGTATTCAATTTCTTTGATTTCTACTTTTTATTTCCCACATTCATGCACTTATTCATTTATAACTTTATTGTTTGTTTTTTCCTACTCTTAGACACCCTTGGACACAAAATAATCATATGTACAAATCTTCTAACTACCACACTTTCTTGAATTTGAAAAAACTCACACAAACATTTGTGTCAGAGGAACTTATTTTTTCCACTATTGTGTAGGTGCACATTAAGCCTACATCCATTAATTCTCATTTGGAAACATGTTTCCCTACACATCTTTTGGTAATATTGTTCCTTGTTTTATTTGATGCACAATTTGAGTATGCTCTCATACTATAATACCATATTCTTTATTTGGAATTATTTATTGTGAAGGTTTATGCTATATCATTTTTTTTTGTTTTCTTATGTGCTTCTTCAATCCATACCATAGTAATCCATATTTTTCTAATATAGGACACATATTCTTGATAGATTCTTTATATCGTAGCTATATTATTATCAGAATTCATAAACTAGGCACAATGTATTCCTTGAATTTGAAAAAACTCACACAAACATTTGTGTCAGAGGAACTTATTTTTTCCAACTATTGTGTAGGATGCACTATTCATTTTAAGCCTTTAGGTGCACTATTAAGCCTACATCCATTAATTCTCGATTTGGAAACATGTTTCCCTACACATCTTTTGGTAATATTGTTCCTTGTTTTATTCGATGCACAATTTGAGTATGCTCTCATACTATAATACCATATTCTTTATTTGGAATTATTTGGAATTATGCTATAGCTTGTGAAGGTTTATGCTATATCATTTTTTTTTGTTTTCTTATGTGCTTCTTCAATCCATACCATAGTAATCCATATTTTTCTAATATAGGATAATATTCTTGATAGATTCTTTATTTCGTAGCTATATTATTATCAGATGCATAAAATAGGCATAAATGTATTCCATCTAAGTTCTACAATGGATTCCATGGGAATTATGAAGACCTCATTAAATGGTTAAATAATTACATTATTTATCTTCCCCCTTGTTTGAATATGTGTGAATTCTATAACTTTTCCGAATCCAAAGTAGATAATATATTCATTTTACTATATTAGTGTATGTAAATTCCTAGATACTTTTCAGATATTTCTTCATAAATATAAGTAGTGTATCCAAAACAACTATCTTGGGTAAATTTGTTCCACCATTGTGTTCTAACTAAAAATCATGAAAAACATTCAGTTTTGTGTATACCAATCAACAAAAGTATGATTTTGTCCAAGATGTCGAGTTAGAGTCAAGCACAGCTTCGGTTCCTGAGCATGGAAATTCAAGGTTGCTAAGCTTTGGAGTCTCCCTAGTCCACATCAAAGTCTCATTGATGAGTTTGAAGTCTTCACCTATCACTTCGGAGTCTTCACCGGTAGATTTGGAGTCTCAATCGATGATATACTCCACACTCACTAATTGTAAAAGGGATGTCAAAAGTATCCTTGGATTTGGAGTTTCTATCTACGGATTCATATTTTGACCTTTGCCTTCGGAGTATAGCTGGCAACATCAAGATACTGCCATTAGGCATCAACAAACCTTGAGATGAACCCAAGTAGATTTTTTCAGATTCACCTTTTCTATCTTGGGAGGTGCATCCATTCCAGAATAAACACACACCATAATTAGGAAATACCAATTATAGAATGGATCATGTAATTTATTTTTAAATATTTTTTTATAATGATTCTTAGAGTCATTCTCCTCTTTTTCCACCTATAGATTTGTCTATCGGTTCCCCAATTATCTCCATCATTTCATCTTGAAATCTAGAGATATTGTGGATCCTCCCCATCAATAATATAAAAAAGGTAGATCCTAATCCTCCTAAGTGTTATATGTAGATTTACTCTAATTGTTATTGTAGGCATCAATTGAGGGAGAAAGATGATATAATCCACACTCACTAATTGTAAAAGGGATGTCAAAAATCAAAAACTTGTAAATTTAATCTATTGTATGATCCAATCCTTTTTTAAATTAAATTTAATTTACCCTCTACTGTTTGAGTATAATTTCTATTCAGTACATTCTGGTGATCTATTGTACACAATGTAGTTCTAATCAAAGGGAGAGAAAGGCCTCACTCACCTTAAGAGTCAGAGCTTTTTGTATTTCTAACTTTTCATAATCCAAAGTAGATAATATATTCATTTTACTATATTTATTATTAATGTGTGTGTAAAAATCATGAAAAACATTCAGTTTTGTGTATACCAATCACAAAAGTATGATTTTGTCCAAGATGTCGAGTTTTGCGCATGGAAATTCAAGGTTGCTAAGCTTTTGAGTCTTAATAAGTCTATTGTTGATTGAAGTCTTCACCTGTCGGAGTCTTCACCTGTAGATTTGCTATCCTTGGATTTGGAGTTTCTATGATTCATATTTTGACCTCAGCTCATTTTTAGCGTTTAATGGGAGGTAATTAACACACACCATAATTAGTAATTACCCATGTAATTTATTTTTAAATATTCAATAATTGATTCTTAGATCAATCTTAACTCCATCAATTTCATCTTGAAATCTAGAGATATTGTGATTAATCCTGCTAATTGTTTTGTTCAATTTGATATTAATATTGTAAAAGGGATGAGCATTGTAAATTTAATCTATTGTATGATCCAAATTTTTTAAATTAAATAAAAATTTTAGTTTGGTGATCTATTGTACACAATGTAGTTCTAACAAAGGGAGAGAAAGGCCTCACTCACCTTTCAGAGCTTTTTGTATTTCTATTTTTCTTATTATACTTTTTTGTTAATGTGTGTGTCTGTGTGCACGCATGCGCGCACTCATTTTTGTTTAATATAATTCAGTCCCTATTATTTGCTATTGTATATTTTATTCTTGATTAATCTGCGGTTAATTAATTAAATAGTAATTTTTTTATTTCAAACCATGTATTTTAAATTCTTCATGTGTGTCTTTTCTTCAAGTATTGTGATTTTTTAATTCAAAATCCTTGGGTGTTTAAACTCTGTAGAATTTATTTTACCCTTTACTGTTTGAGTATAATTTGTAATTCTATATTAGGTTCATTTCTAGTATTTTAGACTTTGTAAAACCCCCTAACAAATAATTCCACCAGAACATTGTTAATTCCAAAAAGGAATATTATTACATACAGCCTTGAACACTAGCCTAGTCAGAATGACATCAATAATTAAGTTGATTAAATGAAGAGAACTAATAATGATACTCATCATTTTAGCGTTGTTACTGTGGAAACATTTTAAGCATTAATAAAAATAATTTAACTAACAATTTCTCATGAGAACCTACCTTTTTATAGTAATATATGAGCATACCCTGTTGTAAATTTAGACATTGGGGGGGGGGGGGGGGGAATCAATGTCTTCTCAAACTTTGAAAAACAATTCAATCCACTTAATTAGTTATGATAAATCCAAATCAACATTAACAAGCAGTAAATATGAGAGAAAGCATACATATATGATTTAATGTGGGAAATACAGACTGGGAGAAACCCCCACTGAAACCAAGAACTAGCTTACGACAATAATGTCCTGTAAATGTTACATTGATTTCATAATTGAGCTTTAACTTAGCATCGAGCTCCAACTAAGCATGGAGCTCCAACTCCAAAATTCAACCAAGAATATGCCTAGTATTTGACAAGCTTCTACTTTCTTGGATGCTTGAACTCCCAAATTTATTCTAACACCTACTGACCTTCTATAAGCTTCAACTTATTGGAAAGGTACAAACCCCCATATGTTAAGCTACAACTTCTATTTCTAAAGATTTTTGATCACGTTGTTTTTTTTGTCTTCCACAAATGATAGTGACCACTAAATTTGTTCACTTTTCTTCTCTTTTCTCAATATATTATCCTAATCACCATCAACTCTAGTCATATCAGGTAAGTTCAAACACTTAGTCTTGTCAATTTCTCTCTTTCAATCTGCTGCAATCTTTATGGTAAAAGACTACTTTCAAGCATCTATTCTTGACATAAATATATTCTTGATTTTCTCTCTCAAAAAACTCATTCCTTAAAGTATTCAACCTTACTGATATTTCTACTCCTTTTTAATGGCTTCAAAAACTTATTACTTTTGAGCTCACACATCAAAAATCAATATTTCATGGCTGATTTATTCTTATCAACCTATGCACTCTTATTTATGAGGATAATATACTAATGCTCCCATTTTTTATGTTTTATCAATATCATCACTCACTTTATACTCAAAATCAACCTATCATTGTAATACATTCGTGTGTCTTCTAAATACATTTTCCATCTCTCTCAAAATTCAGCACACATACAAGCACCAAAAATTTACCTTTTTTAGACCTTGAAAAAATCTACTACAAATAACTTTTTCAACTTAATAAATGAAGAATTTTCACATTTCACCATCTCATCCATACAAGGAAGATGAGAATATTTTTAAAATCAAACTTCCTCTAATGATATTTATAACTCTAATAGGGATCAATTTTGTTCTCTGAGATTGTATACCTATTCAAGATGAACTTAAGAATGATAATGACACATGGAGTTCTTTGAACCTCATTTGCACTTTTATCTTCAACTTGTAACATTATCTTTTGATCTCTATTTCTAATTATGTAATGTATGACCTGACCCTTCACATGATATTTAATGAATAAGGTGTGTTTTACAAATAATTGATGGATGCACTAGGACCTATCATTATTAACATACGTTACAAACATCGCATCTAAATTCTTTATAAATTCATTTCATTCCTTCATACTTAGCAATTTATCTTACCCACTGCATTTGAGAACTTAGAAGAAACAAAGGTGTTTGTGCTAGTGAGCATAGTTTGATCATGAGTAAGAAGATGACTTAATAAAACACCTGAGATATGCATGCAATTTCAAGAGTCTTGCAAGATAACCAAAAAGAGCATGGAGGATTTGATTCCTTGTTTATTCATATGTTTTATCTTCACAGTAATAGAAACACATATCATGAATTTGGATATTCAACTAATAATCATAGTTTTACAACAGTATAAATAAGAGGATACACAAGAACATCATGTTTACTAGTGGTCTATATCACCAAGGACAACTTGAAGACCTTCCATGATCAGAGAGAGAAACATTTTTCACATACTTCTTCATTGTTATCAACACATCCTAGTGAAACTCAAACATAGTATTTAATGAGCTTGATATGCTAAAGAGAGATGAGTGTCACAAATTGTAAAGTATTATTTGAGATATTTTATTCATTAATCCAACCAAAAATTCATGAAATTACAAATATTCCTCATGGATCAAGCACTGAAACAGGGTATGTGCTTTTCTTGTTGAAACAAAGATGCATATCCAATATTTTAACTAATCTACTAGATTCCTTGGTCAACCACATCTAGAAGAACATATTTCAATAAATTTGAGGATGAAATCAAAAATATCATATCAATATTTGACTTACTATCATGCTTACTAGATCAATATAGCTTGATCTTCTGACATTGTACAATTAGTGTTTTAATCTTGAAACCTAGTCATATATTTTGAAGCGTTTAACATATGGGTATTCATTTCTATGCCAAGAAATTTTTGGGATCACTTGAATACATGACATTACCACTAACCCCAAAATTTCATATTTATTTAATAATTCATATTCTTCACAATTTGAATAAGATCACAATCTCACTTAACTGTCACATGAACCTAAAACCAAGTCTTCGTAAATAGGTTTTTCACTTGATTTAAAGTATTTTTAAAAGCATATAAACCACTATTATGATAAGGTATTTGTATTTTTAAACTTACCACACTAGGAGAGATCGCTATTTAAAGGAAAATAAAACAAGTATTTGTTGAAATGAGCTCAACTTGTTTTTGAACTCTTCTAGTGTGGTCATAATTTTGAGATATATTTCCAACATATCTTCACCAATATGATAAAACACTACCATAAACACTTTAAATGACATACCTATATCGTCTCCTTTTCTTTAGTGCATAATTAATGGAGTGAGCTTCAACAAGCACCAAATAGTTTCATTCTTCTTAACCAGATTTGATCAGGGTAGTTTCGAAGAAAAGTAAACTTGGACCATTTATCACCTTGAAAAAACAAATGTGAGCTCTAAAAAATCAAATTTAAATTTTAGAGGGTGTTTATCACCAATTCTTACCCCAATTCTCAGGCCTATGCTCAAAGGCATCCTTCAAACATCATGAGTGCATTATCTTGAGAAGTCTTTTGGTAGTAGGGAAGAGAGTTTGATTAAATTCACACTAATCCATGTACTGATATTAATGTAAGATATTCATATCACCTAATAATAATTTTCATACCCTCTCATCAGTAGGGGATTCAACTTGACACCTTCAAATTTGTACTATATATCTCAGATTCTTCAAAACAAGGTCATACCTATATGGAACAATCAACCATGAGCAACACCAATTCAGTAATTTTGACATATAAGAGGACATATAAAATTATGAGGGGTTTTCATGACATTCCTAATTGATTTGGAGGCCAAAGAAGTCATTTTATGCTTATCGCTTCAAGAAGGAGGTTTGGAGAGAGAAAACATTGTTAGTAAAATGGATAGAACTTTTTTGTTTCTTATCCAATTGACCCCAAATTTTTTTTTTGAAAATTTCATTATTGGAGTTTTCTTAAAAAAATAATTCTATGATTTATATGAAGAAGTCTTATCAAATTTTTTTATGCTAAGAAGACAAGGTTCTCAGTTTTCCTTTTTCAAGAAACTAGTTTTAGTAAAACTTGAACAACTTAAAAAATCCATTTCAAAATTTGATTAAATTTGACACAGAGTACCAAAACACATCCCTTTACCTGATACCTAGATTTTTTACTCATAAATATTCTTTTACAAAATAGAAAATTTTCGTTTACCTCATCTTCCACTGCTAGTTCTCAAAGGTAGTCTTGGTGAGAACTTGTATTTTGCCTCTAAGAGATAAAGTAATCCCTATAGATTCTCATAAATTCCATAGTGATAGTTACTAGGATTCCACCATGCTTACCTAATATTTTCATGGCCTGCATTGAGCTCTTACACCTCATCATGCTCTATAACTAGGCCTAAATGAGCCATTTTCAACTATGGCTTCCAAAAACTTGACTTGATGCTTACTCAAAAATCTCTTGCACATGCTGGAGACACCATATAAGACCTATGTGATACTTAAACCAAGCATACCAACCATCTTCATACCTCCAGTGGGCACTAACCCCACTGTCTAAGCATGTATCACCCTTAAACAATCACTAATAAAGAACTACCAATCAACCTTAATGCCCCTATTTTAGCCTCACTTCACCAATCACACATTTTCCATCAATGCCACCTGACATAAATTCGAAAACCACTGCACTAGGGTTCAATAATCTCCCCCTTTGTCATTGATGGAAAAAAACTCAGAACATTTTTATGGAAAACAAAAACATCATCATCTCCATAGAATTCATATCTTGTTTGTGAAATAACTCTCTCCCCCTTTGATATCTATGAAAAAGGATCATACATTCAATAGAATATGCAGCTAATAACTTACAAGCCTAAACTTACTTCAAGAAGCTCCCCCTTGAATGATGTTGATCTTTTGTATGATTAAACTCACTCAACTACATAAATTTATTCATCAATTAGATGAAGTGATCCCCATAAACATATTCTCTTTATATTTAGGAATCTCACTTCACCATGCTCAAAAAACAAGCTCAAATCCTCCTTAAGCTAGTTGTTTTTGTTATTTGGATATTAAATCCCTGAATTTTCTTTTTTTTCCTTTTAGCTAAACTATTTCCCTTCATAGGAGCGTATGTACTTCCTAGAACATGATCATGCACATCCCTTTGGTATCTTTTAATCCTCGTTTACCTAAAACTGCAAGAAATAGAAATTCTACCTTGTACTTGAGCCATAAGTATAGATCGTTCATATATAAACATTCCTAACAGACCTTTTCAATGCTCTTTATTTTATTTTCTTGTTCATTCACTGAATTGAGAAAAATAAATTCTCCCCCTTCAATATTACCACCTTATGTCCATTATATGGGTTTTCACTATGCTATCTAGGTTACTATGACACCTCAAGACATTTTCATCCATTTCTCATGCTCCAATATTCCTTTCTAAACCTAGAGGTCATTTTTGTTACCTCAATATAGTCAGTAACAACTCATAATGGCTAAGAAGTTCATCATTTGTAGTCATAACAACATTCTTGGATAAACTTCTTATTGTATTTATCATCACAATCCATCATGCATACCTTGTTTATCCTTCCTTTATTCATTTCTTCATCACCTAGGGTTCTTGGGAAAGGGAAAATCTGAGTTCTTTCTCCTACAAAATCATCATCCATTTCAAAAAAATGTAAAGAATTGTTGTGATCTATCAACCAACTGTTATAATCCTTCAATATTGTATTGACTTCATTGCATTACATGTTCAACATTAGAGAAATTTCTTTTCCATGTGGACTCTCCTAACATTGTTGAAGACAATCTGGCTGAGCCTAACTGGTCATCTATAGATCTGTAATTTGTTTCTTGATTTTTGAAAATTTTCATCTGTATACCTATTTCATTATCATCTTTGGAGCATCCTATCATATTGTTACTGAAGATATAGGTAGATAGAATTAAACCTTCAGGTTTCTTGTGTTGAGGATGAGTGTCTTCATTTTCTCATAACATGTTATTTGTTCATTTTTGCATGATTGAGATCACTGTAACATATCTTTCACTAAAGATTCCATACAGGACATCACATTGACATGGAAACACATTCATCCTTCATTTCTAGATCTTCGTAGTTGAGAATTTGAATTCATATCACCTTTGTAACATGGAAATTATGAATGGACAATTATGAACCATGACTTCACTTGTCTTCATCTTCATGACTGTAGACACTATCAAAAAATTTGGATGTGCTTTCTTTGTCATGCTAACATCTAGAGCTTTAACTTGTGGCTGAGGATAGAAAATTGAATTAACTTCATGAGACTTATCAAGACATGTATTGTTTTGATATTTTACATCACCTTTTCATAGCAGGACTGTGACAAACCTATTTTTTATCCTTTTATGATTCAAAGCTTGGAAATAATGACTAAACTATATGAACACACAAAAAATTTATTCGTTCTAAGCATAAAATGTTTAATTATACACTCCTTAAAGTAATGACAATTTCTCATGACCCAAATAGGCCTACCATAGACTGAGATCATTTCCATGAAATTTTTTTTGGACTAATTAGAATCAACTTGTATAAAGATCTTGGATCAAGACTACTATACATATTTTAACACCTTAACACTCTCTTGGAGACTTTTCTTACATGAAAACAACTTAATAATGATGAATCATCCATGTCTCAACCTTGACACCACACAAGAAGACACCATAAACCTTTAGATCACTTGACCATACTCCCTTTGCATGAATACTAAATAAGAACACTCAAAAACTTCAATTAGCACTAACTTAAGAAAGCTCTCCATGGGTTCTCATCTATTATCTATTTTTTTTATTCCTTAGACCTATGTCCATAGCTATGACAAGAAAAAAATAGCCATTGAAATTCCTTTCATACCTGAATGCATTTGGTTGACTAACTAGAATTACACCTTATTTTTCTTGTCTCCTTCATCATCTTCATACTGTTTTAGATACTTGGACCACCCTTGTTATCCTCTTTCCTTTCCACAAGTTATCTTCTGAATCCTAGACCTATTTTATCAGGTTGTGTTCTTTGATTTTCCAAGATTCCATCAAGAGATTCATAACTCTTTTCAAGCTTGTTATACATTTTCAACCTGTCATTTTTCTCTTCCATTTAAAACTTCAAGATTCTCAACTCTTCTTCATCTTTCAGGTAGACATCCTCCTTGTTTTCTATAGCTTTTGAAATTTTCTCAAAAAAGGACTCCATATCCTTGAGTATTTGACTATAATTAAATTCCATTTGGTTAATTTCCTTCTTCATTCCATCAATAAGAGATTGAGAAATCTCATACTATAAACACCATTTTTGGTATCACTACCCCTTACCCCACGTTCTCTCTCCATTTTATTTTATACATACATACCTCTCGCCTACTTTTGAATTTCCCTTTTTCCCTCCTAAATTCAATTTATCCTACATATCATTATTTCCCATCATTATACCCATCCTAATCATGTTTAGTTAATGTTAAACCCCTCATTTAATTTATTTCTCCTTCTTAAATCTCCCATTTTATCCTTTCTAGGCCATCATTTAATGTATCACATCTCCATGGCCTTAATTTATTAATTTTCACCATTCACCCACCCATTTATCTTCTCTATGCAAGTGTAGTTCATCCTTATCACCCAAAACCCTAATCTATCTTCTTTAGGCCCATTTTTCCTCAAGTTGGGCATCATTCCACTGACCAAATCAAGTGTTACCCACAGTCGGTGATGACCTATCCGGATCGTCGTCAACCCTATAAATCCAACCTTACCCCTCCCTTTCTCAAGGATGTAATTTTGGAATCTTAGATCTTTCTTGTGATTTTTCCTTCATTCTTGATTCTCTTTATAGCTTCCACAGCCATCTTGGAGGCTTCTTGGAGATTTTTTGCCTCAACTTTATAGATTTTGGGAGAATTATCTCACCTTAGCGTATTTTTTTTCTTCATTACAATATTATCATATATATCCTTCCTAACATCCCATGTAGGCTCATCTATTATCAGGGACTTTGTATCATCCATATCAACCTTCTTTTTCCATCTGCAGGTCTTCATTTCATTCAATCAATTTTTTGTCCAAGACCTAATCAGTCTAAGTCACCATTGACCCTATCTGATTTCCGTCGACCCAGAATTCATCCTATCATTTTTATTTTTATCTGGAGCCTCTTGCATTAGCTTTATGTTTCTACATCCATCCATCTTCCAGATCACATCATCTGCCTCTTGACTATATCATATATCTTTTTTCAGAACCTAGTCAACATCAATCCCCCTTGGTTACCGTTGAACATACCTATTTTCATACCATTCATCATCATTTTGCATCATTTTCTTGCATCCTTTCATCCAGATCTAGATATATCCTATTTTGAAGGGTTTTTCTTACAATTCAGATCTAGATCAGTTTAGATCTAGTCATAGGAGGACTTACAGGATTATTTTGGTGCATTTTCTTCTTATCTTGCCAAAGTCCTCATCAATTGGACCTCTATAGCCTCGGGTCACCATCAACCCACCCAAGGTTGATTTATTTTTCATTGATTTAGATCAGATCTATATTTTCCATCTTACACATATTTTCATCTTCTATATTGCTTCATATTTTACTACATACAATTTATCAATATCTTATTTTATCCTATCTTTATCAAAAATTAGGGTTGACATCCATTCTAATATTTTTTTACTTCTAGGGACTAAAAAATTTCAGAAACCCTTTGATCTATCTACTAATCAATCCTCGGTTGAGTTTCTCTTGATTTGCAAGTCACTTGCCTCACCATGGAGAAGGATCCATAATTTGTGTCCGCTCACATCGTCATCCCATCTCAAGGTACCTTAATCCCTTGAATATTTAGAGTTACTTATTTTCTTCAGTACTATCTCAGTAAGCTAAGAAGGAATGAGGAAATTTGGTCAATATTCTAGCATGCCTAGTGGGACCCGCCCTTTCGTAGTGAGTCCTTTTTCATTTATCTTTCGTTTTCATTTTATTTTATCATCTTTTACTAACCTCATAGTTAGGAGCATCATAGTTCTTTCTTGCATTGGATCGCATTACTTGGATTGGCTTTTTCTTGCTTTCCTAAAAATTAAAAAAGTTAGATATAAAGGAAAAGCATTATCCATCTATTCCTTGTTTTTATTCCCCTTCTCTTTCTTTTATTGCATTTCATTTATTTGTTATTTGTGCTCATCAAAACTTCACATTTCATTTTGATATAAGAAGAACCTCTCATACTTGCTTGGAAATGTAGTTTAACTAGGTGGTTTAACTCATTGCATACACTTCATCACACGCATCCAAACACACAAACGAATTTACACATTTCAACATCTCCTACCAGGTGGAACTATTGGGATTTCATAACCCAATAGGAAAGCCACCACAATGTTCTAGTCATGTTACAAACTCTTTGTCTACTAGTATATTGGCTAAGCACTCGACTCCCTTATCGTTACATGAACATGAAGTGAGGCGGTAGGGCTCAATACCAAACCCCATATCAGTAGTCATCACAGATTCATACTTCATATACCTTTGGGTATATTGAGGACTCCATCCGAAACCATCTGAAACCATCCATAGATTGCCATTTCCTACGTTCCCTTTAAACCTTTTTTAATTTTTTTTTTCACATCTCTAATAATCAAGATAATAAAAAAATTACTTGACTTGCTTGATTTAGTTACAAATTAGCATAGTTTTATTTTCTTGTTTGTTTCATGCTAGTAATTACAATATCCCAAGCAAAACAAATAGAAAAAAACATGAAATCAAACAACATCCCAATTTTCACTACCACTTCATTTCAACCAACATCCACACTTTTCATCCTTATCTCTATCCCTTTGGTCATCTCTTTCATGATCTCTCAATCCTTCATTTCCATTCCCCCTCTTAAATAAATTCGATGGATCCAACTTGACACACATGTCGAAACTAATCCTTTTCTTTACAATCACTCCATTCCATATAGACCATAATGATCTCATTGTGCCACCTCCATCGACATTATTGGCCCTCCCCTCATCCCTCATGAGTCTCTAGAGTTCTAAGATATTTTTAACACTAATCTAGTTTCCCTTCATGACTATCTCGTTCATAAGATCACCACTATCCCCATCGATGGACCTCCTTTGCAGAAAATTTTTGCTTACCATTCCAATCCCGAATCTACACAAGTTTTCACATCTCAAATTGTCGTCTTCTTCCCTTGAGCTATGAATGAGTTGATATGGACTAAAGGAAGATTGATCCTAATCAATATTCTTCCTCAAATCCTCAAAATCACTAAACCAATTAATTGGTGGTCCCCATCCATCCAAAATTTCCTAGTGTTAACACTATTTATAGCTTATTCTATTCCCATTAACTCATCATCTACCACAATCACCTTTTCCCCCATCTAATCGTCCCAAGAATCTCACTTTCTTCATCCTACATCTGAACAACATAACATAACTCTACCCCTTATTTCCACTTCCCACATCCATGTAAATGTAATCAATTCACACTCCCATCCAATTGAATCAATGAAAACACATCAACTATCTCACCAAGTTTCTTATCATTACATACTTCCCACTCAACCTATTCAAGTATCTTAACCACCCATTACTTATATTCCAACTCATCCCATAGTAAATCAATCAAGTGTCCCCATATCTAGACAACCGACTAAATATAACCAATGTTACCACATCCCCATTTCTCAACAACCTTTATCACAACCCATCCAATCACAACCATTTAATTACATTCCCCGTTATCAACCACTTCCACCAACACTTATAGATCCTCAAACATATCAAAAACATAATCCATCCACCTCTTATGCATCACAATATCATTCTTCGACTACAAAACCCCATCCATCTAACGATCCCATGCACACATTATGGAGTAGAATGGCTAATCTTGAAGATGCTACCTTGGAATCCAAGACAATATTCTCATATGATCAAATTTGTAATTAACCAAGTCTTATCCTCCTCAATAGGAAATCCCAAATTTTTCTAATTTCAAAATCAATAAGGATCCTCAACAACATATTAGTGTTTTTATACATGCATGTTACCTTATCACCCACGATCAAGACCTCATGCTTTGCACATTCCCCATGTCGTTAGACAAACCTGTGTTGGAATAGTATAACAAAACCCTACAATATTCCTTGTTCACCTTCACCCAACTTGCACAATTATTCCTATAACATTTCTTGATCAATATTACATGTAACATCACTATCACATACCTCTACACAATTAGATAGTATGACGATGAATCTATCACAAATTTTTTGTGACGATGACATGGAATCATCAACCAATTACCATTTTCCATTCCATGGTTTGAATTAATTGAACTATTATCATGGTCTTGTGTGAAGCACATATGATCCAATCTTCAAATTCAATTATTTCATACCTTTAAAGAGGCATTTACTATGGCTCACAAACTTGAACTATGCACCTTTGAGAAAGGGCATCTTAAAATTCAATCAAAAAACCCAAGACTGAATTCACTAAATCCTCCACGCATGGTGACAAATCCAAGAACCTCGAAAATTCCATCGTGGTTAAATCTTCATCCACATCCACATCCACTTCTTATGTGGATCCTCCACAACATGCTTCTATATCACCTCCTAACTTCACCCCCTCTCGGGGAATCCTATAGTTCAATATTTGACAAGTTAATGGCGGTCAATCTCATTCATCTTCCTCCCATCTGACCATTTGATGAATCACAACCCAAACCAATATGGTATCATGAGGAACATTACTGTAAATATCATCAAGTTTGTGGCTATGAAATTGAAAGGTGTCTGTCTTTTAAATATGTTTTCCAAAATCTTATAGACTCCAATGACCTTCAAGTGGAAAATCCTAATATGCCACCTAATTAACCCCTTATTTACTAATCATTCACCCAAAAATAATACTTCACCTACCACATCACAACCACCTAGTACCCTTACAATCAATGTTTATAGATCAAAATCCAACCCCATCACCTACACCCATCATCTCGTCATCCATTACACCTACCCTTAATACAAAATCTTCTCCTATAATCACAAATTCATCAACTTCTACACCTATCACATCAATATTAACTATAACTATAGCCATGACACCAACATCAACCTTAAACACACCTAATTCACTAGCCATAACATTTGCACCTTCATTCATTACATCTAGTCCTTCACCCATAATTACCTCAAAAAAATTATCCCACACATCTACATACACATCAATCACATCTGCTACTATGACTATACCTACATAACCATTCAATCTATGTATGTATGTATACCACCTCTTGAATCATCCACAATGCAAACATCCATACTAGATACATCTAAAAATGATACTCTCACTTCAACTACAACCTCAATCACACCTACACCCACCAATCCTTAATCCACACATTATACCACCCCTTTATACATTGTTAAATGCATCATACAAAATCCACTTCAACCTTTTATATCTACAACCCAATCCACATCACTTAATCATACTTCCATGAATCCTCTGGTTGAAATTTTTATTATCCTTGTTAAGGGTAAATCCTCATAAATTAAGACTAATAATCTTTGTATGCTTATCCAAAAATCTCTCACACACCCACATAATAATTTAGAACTCTATCCTCCTAAGACTAAACCTCCTAAGAAATATAGTGTTGCATCATCACTCTTAGGAGCATCACCATCCATCTTGGGGCTACCCCCTCATCCAAGACTTTTTTACACCTAAACCAAACCAATCCAACCCATATTTCAAATCGACTATCTCTTTAATATTACCTAAGATGATAGTTGTAAAAATAGAATCCAAACCAACTAGATTTCCCCCATGAATTAAAACTGAGATCAACATACAACCACCTTCCTCTTCTAACAGGAAATAAAATGCTCTTAAAAATTCTCATTAAATAAAACCTTCATCATCCACCATTCTTACAATTGCTTCATCTACAACTTCTTCTTCAAACACCTCTGTTGGTCCTTACATAGAAATATTTCAACATCTACTCAAAGCATCTACAATCACCCTTCCATCTATAAAATATTTTGATCCCCATTCTCCAAGACCTTCATGATTCTACTCTAATATCATTTGTGCATATCATTATGCACCTGTATTTTATCACCAAATCGTTGCACCCTCTGAATGGCCAAGTGATGGATAGAGAATTCAGTGTGATTAGGTAACATGGGATTGCCTTGCAAGCTGTGGGACTTACGGATTGAGGTGAACCTTCGTAGAATGTCATATTCTTATTCCTAAATGAAACATAACACTACATCTAATCTAATAAAACAACTATACCTATACTAACATTTTTATGGGATTTAATGAGATACATTTGCAAGAAGTAAAACCTATACTAGAAGTGGTGATGCACCAAGATAGGGTGTTTCTATAAAAAATTTCAGTATTCCAGTGAAGAAGGATGAAACTGATAAAGATGAACAAGCACCACAAGCCAACCGCATATAAAGCTTCACTCCCAGATAAGTACAAAACTCCCAGAATCTGCAATGGAAACTTGAAATTATATAGTATACCTATAAACATGAGAAAGGTACAAAGACAACAAAAACTATTAAAGGACAATTAATTGGTCACAGAACACGATTTTTATTACTTCAGTAACATATAGAATGCATCATTACATTAGGAAGAGGGAAACATTAGGAAGAGGGAATATCTGCCATTACAATCTTGGAAAAAAGGCTTGAAAGTTCCCACAATCCATAATAGATTAACTTGTGAAAAGATAGAGGAATTGGAAAAAATTCCAACCCTTTTAAATGGGTTCCTCATTTACATTTATAGAAAATCCACATGTGAGAGAAGAGAGGAGTAATCCTAAATCCTAGGCCAAAATGTAGCATAGGATGGCCTACATATTTAATTATATTGTTAATTGCATTCACTCATCATGCCCCATAAATTCAAAAATTTGAATTTATCCACCATTTAATTAAAAAAATATTAAATATTTTAAATATATTTTCCTAAGGCATCTCGGCCTTTGATGTGCCCCACAAGGTTGGTTTGTGTGGAATGGGGTTCTTGTGTTTTAATTGATTCGTTCATTTTAATTGAAGTGCCTTCGTCGAGTCATATCCTATTCTCCTGCCACCTCTTTACATTGGTTAGCCCTTCGCATTTATTCATTGGCTCCAATTACCAACAAATTGGTTAATAGTTCAGATGACTCTGCCCCTTTACTTGGTGGTCATTGGCTATAAATCGACATCAAATTAAATGATTGGGTTTCCATTGTTACAGGATTCGTGGCATGACTTGTATTAAACACTCCTTTATTATTCACTATGTCGACCAATAGTCCACGAGTCCCTTGAAAATCACTCGCCATGTCTCCACGTGCTAACTATTAAACTTCCCATCATGTGTCCTACGTTTTTTATTGCCACCTTTCACCACTTTGACCAGGTCTCCCACCCATATGAACTTCACTTGCCTTGTTTCTCCATGCCTACATGTGTCCTACCTCTAACTTGGGGTTGTTTGACCTATATTCAAGGATCTCGACATTAATGTGTTCATAACATGACTCAGATTTATTTAAATGCATCTTCCGAAAGCACTACCAAGCATCTTGGGAGTCATCCCAACATGTTGTTCTTGTCACTTTTCTTTAGCAGGTCCGACCTCTAACTTCCCATGTTGAATTATTCCCGTTGAGTGAGTTTTATCCCATCACCCATTTATTACCATGTTTCTAGTGGGCCCGACATCCCTCGGGCATTGGAGCCCCAAACATGCTGGCCCTATCGCCTTAACTTTTCCCGTGGCCATGTACCTCAAAACAGCTCGAGCGTGTAGTGCGCATTGGCTTTCCATCTTTCCCGTAAACCAACTCGGCGAGTTTTTTCCCAATCTCCAAGTTTCCACTAGCTCATCGTGGAATTTTTGAAATCACTTTCAGGTTTCTTAGAGCTCACCATTTCCACCAGCGTGAACTCGACTAGCGTTGACTACTCAAGTTGGCTTGTCTACGAGCTTATTGAGCTCTAGAAATTATCTTTATGTTGCATCAAGATTCAACCTTTAATCATTTCTATCTGCTCTCTGATTTCTCTGAATGTTATCCTTCTGAGCCCCATGCCATGTTATGAGCTCCATTCATCTCAGTCACTCACTCGGTCTTAGCTCCAAAAGTGCATGTTTTCTGAGTGGTTTAGCCTCAACTTGGCTCCACCCGAGTCATCTCATGTTCTGTGAACTTGTTGAGCTCTAGAACTCAGCTCTTTGTAGCCCTCACCAAGTCTTACACATGCCACATCACACCAAACCCTGAGCTTCACATACCTATTTTGATGCCATAACTACTTTCAACTTCTCATCTAGCTGGCTCTAGCTCATCAACACCACTAGCCATTATGCGATCCATTCGTGTGATTACCCTATGGTCAAGCTTGTAAAAAACCCTTCTACTCCCTTGCCTTGGGAATACTCACCCTTCATGGTTTGGCTGACATGTGCACTAACTCCGTAGAAACCCAAAACATGGCTCAACGATCCCATCATGAGTGGATACCATGTTAAAACCTTGTAACCTTCTCATTGAGCTCACTTTGAGCTCTTTCCAACAAGTTTACCTACATGTTTTTCTTCATGCATACGATCTCCAAATTTTATTCTCTTGCAATCCAGGCCATACATTTCCTCAACTTGTGATAGTTGAGCTCCTGCTTGTTTCATTACTTGAGCGCCATAGCTATTCAAATGATCTCAAAAGTTTTTCTGAGCTTACCCTTTTAGGTTGAGGCTATACTAGTACACTGAGTTTATACGAGTGACTAACTCACCCCATCTGCCAATGGCTCAACGACCCCATCATGAGTGGATCCCATGTTAAAACCTTGTAACCTTCTCATTGAGCTCACTTTGAACTCTTTCCAACAAGTTTACCTACATGTTTTTCTTCGTGCATACGATCTCTGAATTTTATTCTCTTACAAGCCGGGCCATACATTTACTCAAATTGCAATAGTTGAGATCTTGCTTGTTTCATTACTTGAGTTCTAGAGCTATTCAAATGATATTGAAATTTTTTTTTACCTTACCCTTTTGGGCCAAGGCTATACTAGTACACTGAGTTTATACGAGTGACTAACTCACCCCATCTGCTAGACTCTTTCACTTAACCCAATGTTGATAAACTCACTTAGCTCGATTCATTTCGTGGCCATTAATCTCTTGTGAGCTCTATATACATTACTACTAAGTTTATTGATTGACGAGTTCTATCAAACATCTCGACATAGCCCTATGCTCTGCTAAGTTAGATTTCTCCCATAATTTCATGCTCCAGTTCATTCTAACTGTTGAACTCCAATTCAACCTAACCTTATTCTAGGCACCTCGACCAACCTCTAGGATAGATCTTGCTATCACCTTACTTAGTTCAACATCACCATCCAGATGATCTCCCACATGGTTTCATTGACTTGTCTTCAACCTACACAGCTTGGAAATCCATTGAGCTTCACCTTCATGACGAGCTCATATCTCAATCTTTATCAACTGTGTTCCTTTTGTATCGAGCCATTCTACTCTCAAATGAGCTGTTCCTAACGTCATGCAGAGCATAGTAAGTGGCTTGAGATTATTAATACAACTCACTCCACCATGCACTTGGGATTTCTTTTCTCAGCCTGATCATTAACTTAGTGTTAATTTTTCCTCCTCAACTACCAAGCTTGAGCCACATGTCATATTTCACATCATGCCTTTATTTATCTTGATCAAGCTATGTTGGGTATTTACCCATCATATGTATCGTATGAGCTCACCACATAGCTTGTTGAGATATTTTCAACTCAGGAATCCATTAGCTCTTTTGAAAAAAAATTAAAATTTTGCACTGAATCTTCAAAAAAATTAGAATTCCTTCATGAACCAATAAGACAAGGAGGTATAGTAGGACACCCCAAAACACTATCTACCAATTTTGACCATTTGTTTTTCCATGTTCCATGAATGTGAGCCCACCAAGGACAATTTTTTGCTTTGAGAAAACCTTTAATTGTAGGCCCCAAGTTTTCCCATGAAGCCACTTCCGGTCCAAGGTCCTATTTACCCACGTTGTCGATTTTTACCCTAAGGGAAAAAATTGGATAAATTTTTTGGGAATACATGTCGAATGAGGAAAAGACTATGTAAAGAGGTTAGGACTAGATGGTATGTTCTTGAACAATCTATATGGTTCTGATTTCGAGAAGAGAGTGAGCTAAATTAAGTTTAGAGTTGATAAAATAATGTATTTCTATTAATTTTGTACATTGTATTTCTAGGATGTGTGTGACATATAAGTTTGTAAGGATAAATATTCTAAACATAGGATCTCAGAAAGAGCCAAGTGGGAATGGACAATTTGTATTTATCATAGAAAGAGTGCATCATCAAATAATGGGCTGCCAAAGTGTAAATTAGCAAATTCAAGTGTCTACACCTCATGGCTCCATCCAACACCCTAGTATGGGCTAATATCCCTTTCATTATGCCATGCTCATAATATGTGTGAGGGAGGGGACTTATTTTCTAATTACACTTTCCTTATGGCCTAATTTTGATGGGATCCTACTTATTTTTAAGACTTGGATGCAAATCATGTTGCTATAATTTCTATTACTTATAACCACATATAGTTTTCTACTGATACATTTTATCAAACTATTTTTACTTTCATTAATTATCATCCTCAAGGTAAGGGATCCTTGAAATATCCCTTTTAGGATATACTCTAAACTTAGAAATTTATTAAAAATATGAAAACTATAATTAAAATTAGTAACTCTTGAAATACTTGGTATCTGATTACAAATGATATCTCAAAATTTAGATAAATCCAATAACTATCCAATGGATATTCAAGTTAAAATTTCCACTACGTGGAAGGCACCCAAAAATACTACTCAAATATGGAATTGAGTAGATAAAACTGTAGAAAATAGTTGTTCCAAATATGAACTGAAAATATGATCTGAATGAAGCCCCAAAATAGGAAGCTAGGGATAGATGTTTCACCACCAAAAAATAAGCTTCTAGTGTTGAGCATAAAAAATGGCTAAGTAATAGCCACATGCAGAGGTTTGGGACCATGTGCAAGGGGTACATGAAGGAGTACATACATATAGAAGGTATCAACGCATGAAGGTTCCCACATGAGCAGACGGAGTTCGATACTCAGCCAATTTTCCAAATAGATGACTAAAAATATAAAAGCATAATTGGAGCAGCATCCAAGCAAGGTGTAAATATAGACAAAAGAAGGATGTCTTGGGATGAACATAAAGATGTAAAATTAGACAGAGCACATGCAAGGTAGAATTAAAGGATCAGGCACATATCAAGCTAATAATTATATTTAACAAAGTCATATATTTAGGTTAATCTATTATTATAATGGATTGTACAAAACATGCAAGCTATTTTGTATGCACACCTATTATTAGGAAAGTTCATGAAGGAGGTGAAAGGAAAGTCTCCGCCGTATATATAGGTGTAGTGAATTCTTGTTTTGAGTAGTGAAGGTTAAGGAGTTAGAGAGTGCTAGGGTTTAGAGATCATGGTTGTATATGAGCCTACATGAAAAGCATAGGTCATTTGTAGTGATGTATTGAACTACGATGTATTCAAATTTTTTATTATGTAATGTAATTATGCTTATGATGGAGTTTTAGAAATTCAAGTGTTATTGTTTATCTTGAATGTTGATTATGTTTCCTTATTAGATGTGTTGTTGGATTTCCAAGTTTATGATGCTTCTCTGTGTATGAATGATTATTACTGGTTATGAATTTGGTAAACTTGTATGCTAAATTTGTTTAAAAGAATAAAAAATGAGGGGCCAGATGGCTACATGTGCTCTGGGTGATCTTGCAAATTTTTCTGGATGAAGTGCTAACGCACATAACTATCAAGTGGGTAAAAAAATACTACATTTTGGTTCCATTATCGGGACATATTTTTAAATTTTCTACCAGAATTTTGTATGAAGATGGCGTATTGAATTTATTTGGATAGTATTAAGAGCTGGATATAAGATTTCATAGACACTTTTACATAGAGATATAGCACTGGACCTGATTTTAATGCGCGAAAGTGGGTAGAAAACAATCTATATGACAACTTGTGTGAGACGTTCTTTATGTTTCTTCCCATTAGAATTGTACTAGTGGTTGGAAGCTTACATGGAAAATAGAGGTCTTCACCTAGGAAAGATAGTTTGGATGTAGGAAAACTATTAAACACTCTTTGATTCGACTAAGATGTGGACTAAAGTTGTAGATCATTGGTGGGAAGGTGTATTGTGCAGGTATACTTTGGAGTACACAATCTTGATGTATTCTTTCTCTGACGAAGAAATTTTTTGATTCTTACGTCATCCAAGAGGATCCTATTTACACACAATACCTTTAGCTATCAAGATCTTGATGGTATAACTAGGAATGGAGAGATTACCTATGACTAGCTAAATCTGCACCACGTGTAGGGGCAGGAGTAGGTGTGGGGAAGGATGGCAGTGACCCTGGTGGAAGAAAGACAGAGAGGAAAGATGACTAAATTATAACAAGGTGAGACAACGTGTAGTTTATGATGCACTAAGGTAAAGGGTAATGATGACTAGAAGAAGTGACAATAAGCAAGATGAAGGAAAGGGACTACAATATTATGTTCTCCCCAATTTGGGAAAGCACAATAGAGAGACCCCATCATCTTCTGATGATAGAGCATTTGAGGAGAGAATGAGGACCGTGGGAGAACAAATAATTCAACATGGTAACCTAACCTTTGCATAAGGTGTTCAAGATATAGAGGTATTTTTTGAAGAGCATAAAATTGAAGGAAAGCAATTGGGATCTATTATCCAAAATAAGCTCATGCTTATTTTTGGTTAACTACACCCATTTTTCCTCCTTTAGTGTTTCAATCCATTTTTTAGATATTCTAAGCACTTAAGGCTTCCTAGAAGCATCTTCATTAGGTGGGAAATTTCTTCCCCTTTCCAAAAATATAAATAAGTCTTTCTAACTCCTCATATTTTGCAAGTTATGGGCTGTCGGGCCTTGGAAGGTATTTTTGCCCAAAAGCGGATCAGTGGGAGTTTTAAAGGATTTTTGCTAAGTATGGCAGGGGGAGATTTTGATACTTTTCACCCAAATTGAAAATGTGGGCCGATGGGTCCGAAGATGAAAAATTTCCCATGTAAATTTTGGGCCAGTGGGTCTACAACGAGTTTTGTAACTTTGTGCTTTTTGCAAATAGGGCACAAAGTGAATTTTGGGCCCGCAAGCCCGCAAGGGGATCTTAAAGCCAAATGAAAAAAAATCCTAAGGCTTGTAAAGGGACATGTCTCTATGTTGAAAATTCAAAGCGGAAAGGCGGGTCGTCGGAGGAAATTTGAACTTTTTGCCCTGAGAAGGCATGAAATGAAAAAATGAGCCGCACCTCCATCGATGCCTAGGGGAGCCACGTGTCAAGCCTCAATTGCATGTGGGCCAGTGGGCCCGAAGATGATTTTTTCCAAAAGTGAATTGCAGGACTGTGGGGTGATTTTTTGCATTTTTGTAATTTGGTGCCAAAAGGCACAAAGTGAGTTTCAGGCCCGCGGACCTGTTCTGCTAACTAGTTTTCACCATTTTTGTACAGACTTGACTTGAAACATTTAAATAGACATATCATTTGACCCAGTGCCAGAAACCCAACAAATTTGGCACCGTTTGAAATATCTCGACCTCCTTTATGCCATGAGAGCATAAAATACAATTTTTAGCTAGTGTTTGTGGGTGAAAAATGAGAAAACATCTTTCAAGCCATCAATACGGGATCTGATTGTTTCAACAAACTAGATTTTATTTTATTCACTATTCTTCCTTCTTCAACATGCCAAAGTAGATATGGAATGGTAGATTTAACAGATTATAGGAAGATTCATAGGGCATTAATGGTGGGTGGTTGAATTCTAAAAACAGGGTCCATTTTCTTCCTTTCTCTCTGTTTTTTCAAAATTCTAAACTTCTATATATTGTAGCACTTCTCATTTGAGAAGTGGGAGAGACATTTTGGGCATAGGGAAACTCTATCAAAAAAATTTTCCCAACTCCATTTGAGTAAAATACCTTCTCCTATGCCTGACAAGTGGATTTGTGCCTCTGAGCAAAAATGTAATGCTTTGTGCACCCTTTAAGAGCAATAAAAATGTGTTTTGTGGTGTTTCTTCAACTCTTTGCATTATTTTTCAGTGTCCCATGCTTCTCCCTTTCAAATTTTTTCCCAATACATGTATTTCACATTTGTAAGTGTAGGGTGTTCTACTTCATGGAGTTTTTATCATGGATTTGGATCTGGGTTTGTGTCACTTCAATCTGACCTTCCCATCTCCCTTTTTCCTCTATTCATCCTCCCTCAACAGAGTATCTCACCTCTTTCCTTCTCTGGTGTATCACTTCTTTAGTGTAGGATTTCTTTCACTCTCTCTTTCTCTTTGGTTCCTTAGAATGGTTAGGTTAAGATAGTTTAACTTTACCTGCATTAGAGTAGCTTGTGGCAGGTAGTTTAGGAACAGGAACCATCTTTCTCTAGAGGATCATCTCAGGTTTGCAAGTCCCACAGCTTGAGAGATGATCCAATGTTATGCAATCACACTAAATGCCCCATTTTAACCACTCATAACAAGGCCATTTGGGGGTGTTGTGATTCTACACTAATAGGATCTCCACATTGGGTAGGAGACACAGGTAGACATGTTTTAGTTACCGCTTACGAAGTGCAATAGATCAAGAACACACACATGGCACCACAATAGGCACCAATATTTGGGATTTATTTTGAAGGAATTTTGATAGGAGCATCATCAGGATAGATTCTTGGCACTTAAACTATTGGAATCAATCCTATAAGTGTTGCTACATCAAAAATAATGGGTGTCCATTTTAGCACAATAACTGAAACATAAGGAAGTTCATTTATAGGGCCACAGGTTGTAGTGGGAGGCTAATGAGGTTCAAGTCAGCCACCATGTAGAGGAAATTTTTTTGGAGGTTCAGGATCTGGGTCTAGTACTAACCCATGACAGAGTCCGCCTCCATAGAAACCTCCCTAGAAGCCACCACTAAATAATCCATCTCAAACACCACATGAACAACCACAACAACAGACACCTCACATTTTATTTGGGATGTCTCTTCACTTTCCAGAGCATAGAGGTGTGGAGGACATAACTAAGCATGTGAAAAAGTGTGAATTACTATGGAGAGCTAAGGGAATTACAACCGTTGATAGAAAGGAAATTCAATTTTCCACCACTCTTTAAGGTGCTCACACAATTGGTATAGAAATTATGATGTACATCAGACTGTGGTGGACTATGATGCATTATGTGGTACATTTTTTTCTGAATTTAACATTCTATAGTTTGAGAAACAAAGTATTAGCATGCTAAAGGATATCAAGCAGGAATTATCTGAAAGTGTGAGGGATTATGATGTGTGGTTTAAAACTATCTTGTCGAAGCTATCTTATGATAATCATTAGAGTCAACATGCACAATGGTTTTTTGGAGGCTTTTTGACTCTGTTTCGAAGGGCCTCATCACATAATACATACTCAGATCCACGCGATGCTTTAGAATCATCACTGCATAATGAAGAAGTTGCATATAATGTTGTGAGTCCTTTCCTCAAGGCATAAATAACAACTATGAATAAACAATTGGGAAATATTTTTTCCAATTCAACACATGAGACACAAAGTGGGTTATGGTGCACCAATTACAATGTGCAAGGGTATACTAAGGATAGTTTTCTGTGTATGAATGTGTGCGTAATGTTACTATCTTGTGAGATTTACAAAAATAATCATGATGTTTAGAATTTCCCCCTCTTGTAGCGCACAAAGATGAAGAATGTCTCTATTTACTCTAAAATTTATGATAAACAAATCCATGATACAAAAAATTGTTGGATGATAGACCAGATTCATGAGGGATTTGAAAATGGATTGTGACAGACCATGGTGTCCTTTAGTTCTCAGGTGTAGGAAACAGATTCTGATTAAGGACATAACAATAGGGATGGTGGATATAAGAGTAGAGGTCATGGTTGTATAGAAATATTCATGTGAGGGACTTGTTATACTTTTGGGTCCCTAGATCATTACTAGTGCCAATGTCTTAAGAATTAGGTATGTACGCATTTTGGAAAGCAACATAAGGTTGAGGAATTCCTTGGTATTTATGATAATATGTGTAAGATTAAAAATAAAGGAAAATATGTGGGGATGATCAAGGTACAACATGCGAAGAATAAAAAATGGACGCACAAGAAGATGCTTGATCCAGAATTACAAACTGTGTTAGTCACTATGCATGCATAAGAAACACGCGTGTGTGAGCCTCTTAAAGAAAAACCTCTCATTAGGAGGTAGGAGATTATGTGAAATATTTTTTATCTAAAATTCACCCCACAAGGTAATTTTGATAACATGCATCAAATTCTTCAGTCTCGAGCAAGTAGAATTGATTCAAGGCCTAAAATCATGTTTTAGGGGTGCCTTTGGTTTCTCTCTAACTTCCCCATCCAAGGAAAAAATCCAACAAGTTAGAAAAAATTGAAAAAAATCCAAAAATGAAGTCACGGGCTTGTTTTAATGCATTTCTGGTTTGGAGGCTGTGGATCATACCATTACGGATCGTACCAAGGTTTGTCGAACCAGGTTTGGAGGTGAAATATAAAGGAATCGGCTAAATCGGCTTTCTGTGTCCCAAACCACACAGGTACACAAGGGACGTCCAGGACCTGAAAATCTAATAGTGCCAAAATCAAAGGAAAATCAGTGAAGTCAGAACTTTTTGGCCCGAGCGATCTGTGGGACAATTGGGACAAAAGTACACGCGGGACACGCAAAGGTAAAAAATCTGCAAAATGAACCATATGTTGTGAAGAATGCGGAGGTCAACGACCCTCATGGCCCAGACAATGGCGGACGCGTAAGGACAAGGAAGCCCAAATCAGGTGATGTGGAAGAATGTGTCCAGGACAGTAGGGACACGTAGACCTGATTTTGTTGAAATAGCCACAATGAAGAGAAAAAGTCAATGTTTGACCTCACAAACTTCAAACGGCCATAAATTTTGACTCTGAGCTTTGATTTTCATAAAAATGGACTTTCTGGAATGATCTTAACATCCTCTACATCAATCAATTATTGAGGGATTTCTTTATTTTGATGAGGGTAGATATATTAAAATAAAAGAAACATATTCAGCTCTAGGTAATTAATGCTCATTCCCGTCAAATGACAGAAAATGCTTGGTGGACCCAAAATAGTTGCTTGCACTCAGAAGGACATAAATTTTTCATTTCTCAATGAAATCACATGAAATTAGTACCGTTGAAATCTTGGTGCCAATCCCGATGCACATAAATCAAAAAATTCTAGATTTGATGAAAGATAGAGAGATATTTTGTATAAAATGCAGATGGGTTCAGAACAAAGTTTTATTTGGTGGTTGGGAGTGCAATTAAGAGGCATGGTTATCATTCTTTCTCTGATGCAGCACTGGGACAGTATGTGGAGCCTGTTACAAGAAACATACCATCATTTCAATCCATTTATGACCCCTTGAAAGTGGTTGAAGGGCAGATTTTGGGATTTCCATTTTTCCCCTTCTCTCTCTCTTCTTATTTTTCTATAAATTGGAGTGTTGGGCTCATTGTAAAAGGGGGAGGTAGTTTTTCTGTAGCAAAGCTATGTCAAAATTTCTTTGTGAAGTTAATGTGCTATAGGCCCTTGTAGTGGACTCCTTGCATGGTGATCCAGGACCTTATTTTGTAAGATATTGAACTGTGCATATTAATGAAGGAATAAATACAAGTTCATGGATATATCTTCCCTTTCTATGTTGGTTTGCCTTCTCTTTGCCCCTCCAATCTCATTGCATATATATTGTGTTTATTCATTCTCTTGTAGGGACCCATTATCATTGTGTATGCTTGAGATGTTGTTGTGAATGCATTTTACTAGATTGTGGAGAACTGTTATCACCCCTTCTAGTGTGCACTTTTCTTCTGTATCTCACACATTGGAGGACTAACGTCACTCCCTCCTGCTCTAGTGTATCACTATTGTAGTGTAGGATTTCATTTTTTATGAATTCTCTCTCCTTGGTCCCTTGGAAAGTTAGATTAGGATAGTTAGTTTTACCTGCATTAGAGTAGATTGTGGCAGGTAGTTTACGAGCAAGAACCAACTTTCTCTGGAGGTCTATCTCAAGTAGCAAGTCCCACAACTTGGAGATAGTATCCATGTTATCCAATCACACCGTGAGCTCAATTATATGCACTTGTGTAAACATAAGGGTGTTGTGATTCGGTGATAATAATATCCATATGCTTCTTGTTATAAGGAGGTCTATCAAGAAACCATGGGAGCCATCAAATATTTACAAGGTGAGATCCAATGCCTAAAGGAACAAGTGCATGAGAGGGAATGCATGAAGAACAAAGGATGTAGATGACTTGAAGGAAGTATGCAAGATGTTGTATCAGGAGAACATCATCTCTTTGTTATGGGAATGGTTGCACGAGAAGATGCCACACACTAGAATTAAATGAGAGTGTCAGATCCTACATGTTAATTTACCACCACAAAATCATGAGTATGAAAAATAAATCGCATTGGATTCAGTGATTGATGGTTGGCTGGTGAGTAATATTAAGATTGACACAAGCACTAAGGTGAATGTGTTGAATTTGGATGCATGGAACCAGATATGATGGCCACCATTACAACCAAATTTAAATGTGTTATATATGGTGAACAAAACAATGATCATGCTTATTAGGATGTTTAAGGATACTTATATTACCATTAAGAGAGACAAGTTTACAGGGGATTTTGAAGTGTTGGAGCTAGATGAGGAACATAATTTTCAAGATATACTTGAGTGTCCTTGGTGGTATGAAAACAATACTGAATTTTTCTTCAAAAAAATATATATATCAGTTTTCAAAACAAGGAGGAGGGCATGGTCATACCCCTGGATGACGTGAAGGATGCACCATATATTGAGCCTGTAAGTGAAGGAGAGATTAATATGATTTATGTACACATAATGTGCGACCCTGAGAACATGGAACCATAGAAGAAAGGCATAGAAGACATGTAATATATTAGTGAAACTACAAGTGTTGCATGTGAAAACTGGGCTCATGGCACATATGAAATGGTGGGTCATGAAATTAAATGAAGAGTCACCTAGATGATCAGGCTACACATTATTAATTCTTTGGGAATAACTTAGTTACCTAGGTATACTGGCAAGGAAAATCCTAATTCGTTGTTGCGTGCCATGGAGAACTAGTGGAAGAATTAAGGTGACGGAAGGAATGTTATTTTATATACTCTGCATGGAAAAATAGTGCATTGGTGGGAAAAAAAATAGAGAAAACCTATTGGGCTGGCGAGAAGTGAGAATTGCCTTTTCAAAAAGGTTTACCTGGAATAATGTACCTACACTTATAAATGAGTATTGTGGGAAGAATCCTGAATTGGTAAATGTCCATAATTTTGAGAGATAATGGGCACAAGGACAGGATAAATTACCACCAAATATTTTGGTGTATAAGTTATATTCCACTCTACAAGGATGTGTAGGTGTTCGGTATGTTCATTTGAAGTTGAAACGAGAGACTGTAAGATGATGCAAGATGTCTGAAGGTATAATTCATACCTTCGATTATTTTTCATATAAAATTCTAGTATAT
Organism: Taxus chinensis; assembly: GCA_019776745.2. Lineage (NCBI taxonomy): Eukaryota > Viridiplantae > Streptophyta > Pinopsida > Cupressales > Taxaceae > Taxus > Taxus chinensis. Next base: position 799,588,592 of record CM034146.1, read on the forward strand.
GAGGCTTTATATATCATGAAGTGCATCACATTGGGGGATTATGAAAAAACAGAGGAGATCACACTTCATTTACTTAGAGAACCTGATCCTAAGGCATGTGAATATATGTTAGAAATAGAGGAGACACTTTTGGGTCACGTCTGGAAAGAGAAAGAAAAAGGAAGATGGTATACATCATTGATGATGAGGAAGTGCAGAATATAGATATTAGCCATAAAGAGGGTGCATGTGAGGTAATGGAATTTGTATATGAAAAGGTGTGTTCGTATCATGCTCCTATGAAGACTAAAAAGGTGAATATAAGCACTGAGGATACGCCTAAGGAGGATATTATTGGGGATTATTGGTCAAAACTAGAAGTTGTAGATATCATAGATCTATTACATAATTTTAATTACCTATTTCCAAGAGGCTATCATGAGTTAAAGGATGTGCATCCCTCATTGGGAGAGATGAAAATTAAGTTAAAAGAAGGCACACGTCTTGTTCGGAAGAGGCCTTATAGGATGAACCCAAACCTGTGTGTGAAGCTCAAAGAAGAGATTGAAAAAATGCTTAAGTCAAGAATCATTAAACCATGTGAGGAATCTGAGTGGGTTAGCCCCATGATTATTAGGATCTGTGTTGATTACATGGGTCTAAATGCCTCACGTGTCATAGATCTTTTTCATACACCATTCACAGAGGAAATCCTTAAAGGAGTTGCATGGTGTAAAATATACTCCTTCATGGATGGTTTTTCAAGCTATCATGAAGTACGCATCACACATGAGGATCAAGAGAAGACTACTTTTGCCAATGAATGGAGAATTTTTAAATAAACTGTGATGCCATTTTGGATTGAATAATGCACCAGTAGTGTTATATTGCATCGTTGTGTAGGCATTTCATGATTTTATCCATATGTTTTTGTAGGTTTATCTAGATGATTAGAGTTTCTATCGGATTTTTAAAGACCACTATAATAATCTAAGGCTCGTGTTCTAAAGGTGTAGGAATTTAAGCATCTCTCTCAACATCAATAAATGTATCTTTGATACACTCTTTGGTATATTAGTTGGGAACATTATTTATAAGGATGGATTATTTGTAGATCCAATTAAAATTGTAGTGATTTTGGGATTGGAATAACCAACCAATCAGAGTGAAGTGACTGGTTTCTTGGGGCATATTAGCTACTACAGGAAGTTTATCAAGGGATATGCCAAGATTTATGTCCCCCTAGAGGAATTTCTCAAAGCTAAAGGAAAATTTTATTGGAGTGCTGCGCATTATTAGGAGTTTGAAACATTGAAGGAGAATCTTACCACTGCACCAATCTTGCATTTCCATTCACGTAATAAACCTTTCCATGTACATGTTGATACCTCTGGCATGGCTATTAGCACAGTCTTGATGCAACTAGGAGAGGGTAATGTGGATCATCCCATATGATTTGCAAGTAGGAATTCGACACCAACAGAGAAAACCTATACAAAAATAGAGTGTGAGGCATTATCCATGATCTACACGTTTCATAAGTTCTGATAGTACTTATTAGCCACATCATTTATTTTATATATAAATTATATGGAATTGAAGTACTTGGTCAAAAAACCTATTTTTCAAGGGCACATCTCCCAGTGGATACTCCTCTTTTAGGAATTTTACTTTACAGTTATGATAAATTCAGGTAAGAGCAACTTGGGACCTAATCACTTATTAAGGATCGATTCTGGGTAGGACATGCAAAGTATTGAAGACACAATACCTTATGCATAGTTTTTCAGGTTTAACCATGTACAAGAGGGAATGAAGACATTCAAAAAGAAACAACTTTCTATATGATCCGCACCCTATAAGCTTAGTAGAGGAAACTTGTATAAAATGCGTACAAATGAGGTCTTGAGTGAGTTTGTTTCGGAGCATAAGCACGAATCCATTATGGAGGAAGCTCATGGAGGCATTGTAGGAGGACATTATGTAGGAGATACAACTACATGCAAGATCCTTCTAGCTATTTTATGGCGGGAAACATTATATAAGGATACTAAGGCCTTTTTCAAATCATGTGATAACTTCCAAAGAATTGGAAAGCCTATAAATATGGATGAAATGTATTTGATACCTATATCAAGAGCAGAACCTTTTTAAAAAATAGAAATTGATTTTTCATAACCTATTTTACCACCCATGCGTAGGAATGGAGCACGTTATATCATCAAATGTACTAACTACTTGATAAGGTGGATAGAGGATTCACCTATAAAATATTTCACAACAACGACATCAACAAGGTTTCTTTGGGAAAATATTTGAATGCCCTTTGAACTTGACAAGTAATAGAGGAACTCATTTCCTAAATGAGAAAATTAGAATCTTACTAGCATAATTTATGGTGGCACACCATAAGACTACTCATTATCATCCTCAGGCTAATGGAACTATTGAGGCTTTCAACAAAAACTTAGTAAAAACACCAACAAAGATATGTGATGTTGGAAGAAAGGATTGGGATGAAAAGGTATCATTTGTTCTTTGGGCATATAGAATAACCTATAAATGGTTGACTAAGGCCACACCCTTTCAGTTGATGTTCGACATGGAGGCTATACCACATATGGAATTTATCTTACCATCCATGCATATTGTGCACACAGATAGATTGGATGATGAAATGGATGTGGAGGATCACATTGACAAATTGATGCAATTACATGAGAAATGCACCATTGCACATTAGACCCAAAAAATGGAAAAGGCACTACAAAAGGCTTGACATGATAGAAACATCAAGAAAATATCTTTTGCAATTGAAAAGATGGTGCTCCTATATGACTCAATTTTTTCCCACCACCTAGGGAAGTTGAAAGTTCACTAGTTGGGACCCTTTCTAGTAACCAAGATACTAAAATTAGACGCGTGTCAATTGTAAACACTGGATGTAACCATGTTTCCCAGTTATTCCAGTGAGAGTAGGGTGAAGCCCTACTATAATTAAGCTTCCCTTATGTTTGTAATAAGGTAGTATTACCACTTAGATTAGAATTCCCTTTCATGTTTTTTTTTTAAATTTTCTTGTATTGTTGTAATAAGTGCATTCACGTGAAGGATTTGATTATTATTTATTGTTGGTTATTAGAAGATCGTGCATGATTTTAATTTGGGGTGGAAGCAGGTGTAGATGCGTGATGAACAATAATTTTTTTGGATGATGGTACTTTCCCTGGATTCGGTTCAGAGGTGTGTGTGATAATTGTTTAATGAAAGGTGTTTGGTGGATATGGATTGAGAATGCATGAAATAAAAGGAAGGTGTTACAATTATTACATGTGTTTAGGAATGATGGTGCTTAAAAGGAATATCTTGGATTGGGAAGCCACACAAGAAAATAGGTTACATAGTATAATGTGAGGGAGGCAGCGACAAGATGGTATATGGCATAGAGGAAGATGGTTTACAGTGCAAGGAAGTGCATGCAAGGATGATTTTAGTCTTGGAAGTAGTGGCATACTAGAAGGTTATGAATTTGATGCACAAAAGAGAAGTATGGAGAAAATAAAAAATTACTGTTAAGTTACCAAAAGTGTCTAAAAATGAAAAGAGCTTTAAAGCAGGAAAATGGGATTTTAAAGCCAAAAAGTAATTCAATGGAGTAATTAAGTACAAAAAATTATTTTAAAAGGGGAAAATTAAGTCATTTTTACCTTGCATTCGAATATACTTGAGTGACCGAGTGACCAAGTGTGACAAAGTGAATCAAGAAGCAAGAAAACATGAGTTAGAGTGTAGAGGATTTTAGTGTGGAGTTGCTTTAGTATGGAAAGAAATTTTTTGAGAAAAAGGTGAGGGAACGAGTAAAGTAGGGTTTGTAGATTTTCAGATTGAATGGCTAGGGTTTGTAGATTTTCAGATTGAATGGCTAGGGTTTGCAAGGAATTAGGTAATGCAAAGTGAGCACATGGAAGGCAAGGGCACGCAAGGCAGGCTAAGGATTTGAGGAGGAAGAATACCTAGAGCACAGGATGCAATGTAAAAGTGAGAATAATCAATGGCACCAAAGAATACTACTACAACATCACCTAAGGGAAAAGGTAAGGGAAAGGGTAAAGACATGAATTTTAAGGAAGAGGAGAAACCCAAAGAGCTATTTTCATAAATGCAACACCCGAAGGAGGTGATTATAACACAACAATGGACCTCACATCTTGTGAAATGCAAAATAGTGTGTATAATAATAGAGCACTAGGGATTGAGGCCAATCTAAATAAGGATAAGTTGTCGGAATTACCAGTGAGGACCACACAAGATCAAGTATTGATGGATAAATTAGTGAGAGAGAGTTTTGAGAAGGTAGTGGTTATAAAACTGTTTGAGTTGTCATTCTTTGGGAGGCCGACACATCTCTTCTAGTGGTTGATGTTGATAGTAATTAAGGATTACTTATACCTAGTGGGAAGAAGAATTGGAATTATAGCATGACTGATTGGGAAAGTAACATGGCTATGGGAGACTAGTGAAGACCTAGATCTAGCTCTATGCGATGAGATAAAAATTGATGAGTTGGTAACCAAATTGCAATATAACAAATTGATGAGAAGATTGCAACCCCTATAACCAGAATAAAAACCTAGATGGTCAACTGCAATATTGGAGCTTTAGATAGATGGGGGAAAGTTAAAAATAAATTTCTCTACATCTTGCAAAATATGGCACACAAAACACAATACAATATTGTGTAGTTCATCGCCCAAGATATTATTGAGGAGGCTAAGGTGCAGGTTGAGAAACGAGAAAATATCACATGGGGATTTATCTTATTATTTATCATATTCTAGGTTATTGGTGTCCTAGACAAATTGTAATAGGATATGTGGGTCCACCCTGTAGAAGATAAGTCCCTTGTATTTCAATTTGTAGACTTTGGATGAGACGGTGTAATTAACAATCATTATATGGTGTGACTAGACAAATGGTACAACAGGATGCACGCAACCTTTGAGAATGAATGATGCATGCCAAGGAAGCTACTAGAAGAAGTAGGCCAATAGGAAAATTTCTAAGTATGCAAGACTTTAGCCTCACACAGTTCATGATGAGAAATAGTGGGATATGGCCATTGGTGTAAACTTTCATTTGCATTTAGAACCAACTTTTTAAAATTCGCAATAAATAGGATCAAGGATGCACAAAGGTTAACATTTGATGCAGAGAAAGTGGAATCAAATTGGTACACTCTACATAAAATATTTGGATACCATTATAAGCTAGCATATTTAGAGATAGTTGAGCCAGAAACCCTAGATTTGAACCCCAATATGAATATAACACCTAACAACATGATTTGTAGAGTCTTTTTTTACACTACAGATGAAGATGCAAGATGGGAAATAAGTAGATTTATGTGACTCTCATATGCCTCAGCTAAATAAAATTACAATAGAGATCTTGAAGAGAATTTGGGAAGAGAACCCATCTAAGGAGGAAGAAGAAGAGGATTTTACACCACACTAGAGTCATAGGAAGGACATGCAATAAATGAGGAGGAAGGGAAGCAAGGGTGCAAGATCTTCTCATCCGGACAAGGTAAGTCCACTAAACACTAGAAGGGCTCCCAAGATATCTCAAGAAGACTTGGAGGAGAAGGTGGTGGAAGAGCTAGTGCATGAGAAGTCTACATAGGAATCTCAAAAAAATAATCCGATAGACGTGCAACCAAGCCCAAATATAGGTGAAGAGGCTACGCAAAATAAGAGCCTGTGTAGAGAAAAAACATTGGTACATGAAGAGGAGATGTGAGACACATAGGAGGAAGATCCTGAAAAAGATAAAGAAGAAGGGAATGATGCCTATGTCATTAAGGAGGATAAGGGTGTTGGTGGTGAGACAAGCAAAAATCCTTTCACTCTCAAGAAGTAACACACCAAAGCAAAGGAAGTTAGGATGTGGAACCTTGTATAGTCACCATTAATTTCATTCATTGATGATCCATCAAAGGTAATGTTATCCGAAATTCAGCCCCAGCAAATTTGGTCATAAAAAACCCCACACATAGAGAAAATATGAAGGGAAAACATTTCAGACCTATGAGCTCACATTCCAAAATGAGGCAAAGTAAAAAGTCAGCATTCAGGCCTGAGTCAAGGAAAGTGGGTCGTCGAAGCAAAAGGTGAAAATTTTCCTTTTGACAAAAAGGCCCATAGACAAAAGGTGAAGCACATCTCCCAACCAACCAAAGGGTGCCACGTGTCCAAGTGGAGTGTGGCCGCAAGAGTTTTCTGGATTTCACAATTCTTGCAGAAAAAGAGCAAAAGATAAATTACGGACCCGCAAACCTAATTTTTCCCTAAGCTAGTTGTCACATGTCCCATATTAAAAGGGACCTAGTTTTTCAACTTGTTTTCCTGTCCATTTGTACGGACTTGATACAAACTTTGGAGGGGCATATATTTCAACTTGGGGCTTGAAATATTACAAATCTTACACCGTTGAAAATGAGTCGATGTCCTCTATGCCATGCAAAGATAAAAATCATTTTTTCAATCCCTAGTAGGTGAAAACTGGAGAAAACATCTTCTGGCCTTTAATGCAGGATCTTCTTGCTCTTCAACTACCAAATCCAATTCGATTTGATCTGTCATTCTTCTTCAACACGCCAGACAGAAAAAGGGGAGCTAGAATCGACAGATTTGGGGCAGATTTGAAAGGGGGCATTGATTGATGACATTTGAATCTTCAAGGAAGGATTCAATGCATATCTCAGGGTGATTGGAGAAGAATTTGATTTTTTCCTCTTCTCTCTCTCATTCTTTCTATATATTGTAACACTTCTCATTTTTTAGGAGAGACATTTTAGGCATAAAGAATCTCTATCAAATTTTTTTCTTGATGCCATTTTTGAGTAGTGAACCTTCTCCTATGCCTGGAAAATGTATTTGTGCCTCTATTCCAGAAATGTAATGGTCTGTGCACCTTCTAGAGCAATAAAAAAGTGTTTTTGTGGTGTTCTTCAACCCTTTGCATTGTTTTATTGTTTCTTAATGCCTTTCCCTTCCAGATTTGTTTTTATGTGCATGTATTTCACATTTACAGGTGCAAGATGTTGTGTTTCATGGATTTTAATGGAAAATTTGAAGATCAGGGCCGTGTCACTTCTGTTTGACCTCCCTCATCTCCATTTTTTTGTTTCTTTCTCCCTCAGTAGAATATCTCACTTCCTTTGCTGGTGTATCACCACTTTAGTGTAGGATTTGTTTTTTCCTTTTTTGTCTCCTTGGTTCCTTGGAATGGTTATATTAAGTTAGATTTATTTTTCCTACACTAGAGTAGCTTGTGGTAGGTAGTTTAGGAAGAGGAACTAGCCTTCTCTAGAGATGTTTCCCACTTTTGCAAGGTCCCACACCTTGAGGAAAGTTCAATGTTAAGCAATCACACCAAATGATTCTGCCTTAGAAAATCAGATCCATAACTCATTTGGGGTTGTTGTGATTTCACACTAATAGGTACTACAGGACATGTTTTAAAGAACGATGCCTATAGAAAAATTATTTGTCTAGGACCTATTAGACTAGAGAGGTGGGATCTCACACACAAATAAAATGTTGTCATGGAGAATTCATACGCTATGAACAAGAGACAAATTTTGATATAAGTAATAGGTCCTACTCCACTCTCGCATTAATAAAGGATCCATTAAAATAATATAATATTTTTGACCCCACAATGTTGACTGATGAGAAGGCATGCAATGCCTTGAATAAGCTTACAGCTAGCTTACACATATAAGTGTAAACAAGGGGGATGCCATGAGGCTCATGGTAGAATATAGGAAGAATAAGGAGGGTGAGATTGAGAATTTGAAGGATGATATAAAAGGAGAGAAGAAGCACACAAAGGAGGCTTATGACAAGGAAAGATAATTGGTAAAGAAAATTACAAGTGCATGCCCCACCTTGGTAAGACAAGCTTGACCATATTATATTGATGAGATGCAGTATCTCAAGTAATTTTTTGGGATACTGCTTCTAAACATCAAAAGTGGCATGGGGGCCATCAACAAAAGAATTTTTTGAGGATAAGAAATGGAATAAAGTGGCTGTAAAGGCCAAGAAAACTGAGCTTGAGGCCCTAATAACATAGTTCAAGGAGGTAAATAGCACGGCTAAGTTGGATTTTGATAGGTTCTAGAAAAGTGACCCTTTTCTCAGTGTGTGTGTTGCTAAGGAAGAGACAGAGCTCAAGGCAGTATAAGAGAACACTCCAAGTAATAAGATTGAGCGAACAAAGATCATGAAAAATATATCAACGTGTAAATAACTAACAAAGGCCATGGTGGAGACTGTGGGATTCTAAATCAAGTACATACAACTCCTCATCATGGAGTGAATGGATATGATGGATGAAGTGACTACAGATTCGAATGTGGTTATGCAATAACTCATGGGGGAAGTGGACGAGTTGATGCATGATAGAATTTTAGGAATTGTAAATGCAACACAAAGGAAAGCCACATAGGATTTTGTAGAATGGAAACAGTTAGAAGATGCATTGATTGTGGAGTTTCCACACCTCCTCCATCTGCCTAATTATTGATGTCTCATGTGCATAATTTTGAGATTTATTATTATTTGCATTCATGGTATTTTTCTCCTTATTCTTAAAACATTATTTGATTCATTAATTGGAGGAATAAGTAGGGAGAAACATTTCTAAGGATAGGAAATAAAATTAGTGTGGGGTAATGTTGACCGGTGAAAATGGCTAAGTATTAGCCATGCATGGAGGTTTGGGACCGCGTTCAAGGGGTGCATGAAGGGGCATGCATATGCTAGAAGGATTTTAAGTTTGAAGGTTCACACATGAGCAGAAAGAGTTTAAGACTTAGCCAATTTTCTAAAGACATGGATAAAATTAGAAACTCGCAGTTGGAGTGGCATCCAAGCAAGGTGTAAAAATAGATAAAATCAAGATGGCTTGAGATGCACACAAAGGAGATATAATTAGAAAAATCACATGCATGGAATAATTAAAGGATCATGAACATATCAAGATAATAATTGGATTTAAGTAATTCATATATTTAGGTTAATCTATATTATTAGCAGGAATTATGTTTGCCTATTATTAGGAAAAAGCATTAAGATTGTGAAGGTAAAGTCCCCATTGTATATATAGGTGTAGTGCATTCTTGTTTGGGATCAAGTGAGTTAAGGAGTTAGAGAGTGCTAGGGTTTGGAGATCAGGGTTGTTTATGAGCCTACATGAGAAGCACATGTCATGTGTAGTGATGTATTAAACTATTATGTATTCATCTTCTTGATTATGTAATGCAAAAATGTTTATGATGGAGTTTTGGGAATTAAAGTGCTATTGTTTATATTGAGTTTTGATTATGTTTCCTTATTATATATGTTTATGGATTACCAAGTTTATGATGCTTCTCTTTGTATGAATGATTATTACTGTTATGAATTTTGTAAACATGCATGCTAATATTTTGAAAAGTATAACAAAGGAGGGACCTCAGGGTTGTGTGCACTTCGGGTGAGCTTCTAGATCTTTCTGGATGAAGTGCAAACATTCATAGATATTAATTGGGTAAAAAATGATTACAACTAGGTAGGGATGGATATCTCACCACCAAAGCTAGGGTGTTTATAGAATATCACCTCCATAAGAAAGATCAAAAACAAGCAAACCACCCAAAAGTAGAAGATATCATAATGTGTCTTTCTCTCCCCAAATGACTCCTTTTATAATTTCCCTTTTTCCAAAAAGAATCCCAAAACCCCTAATTAACACTCATGGAGATTCTTCATGTATGTAATCATCACTTAAAGTGACTTTCTATCGATTATGCCAAAAAGGTCCACTTAAATGGCCCCAATGAAGAATTAGTTCACATAAAGTACAATATATTCACCCATCACTTAATTCATCAACTAAATATAACATAAAGTACCTTAGGGAGCATCTCACGACCTGATTTCATTTAAGTCACCTTGAATTACATGTCTAACTACAAAACATAACATGTAAGTGAAATGAAGGTACAAACCACACCCAATAACCATCAATGTCAGTAGCCCCTCAGGCATAACCAAGGCTAATAAATATAAAAAGCCTCCTAGGACATGTTCTCAGAAATGGAGACATTATAGTCATCCCTTACTGAAAAAATCTTGACCCCCAAGCATTATCTTGTCATACTATAGAAGCTATATCCCACAAAGAAATTTTTTGTACCTCATCCTAAAATCAATCAAAATAATTGCTATAAACTAAATACAATAAGGAAAGTCTCCCGATCTCACCCTATAGTCACTCAATGATTGGTGAGATCTGAAGTAACTAAGACACCCTATGTAATCATCATACTCTCCATGTTGAGTAGAGAGAAATGTTTCCCTTGAAGTAGTATGATGCCTAAAAAAACTCTTCATTAGTACCCACACTGAAACTATTCAATCTATCCAATCCCTGCCACTGTAAAGCTTCCATCATGTGGTCACTCACAATCACTCCTTCTTTAGTTAACCCATGGTTATGAAATTCAACTCTAAACCCCATAGCAACCCTAGCCCAGTGTCAACCTCATAAATACTATTTAACTCAATAGTATGAATTCTATTCAAGTCTAAAGGTTTATAATGAGAATGAACATCACACATGGTATACCTATGTATTCTCATCATTGTACCATCAAACACCCCAAAAGAAAAAAAATACATCTTGTAACTCACGCCCACTTGTTGTGCTAAATGTGAACCTACTGAAGAAATAGGGAACTGAGTCAACTCTTTCCCTTCACTGACTAACACATGCATGATATTCTTTATGTGCATAGAAGCAGTAAAGTACATAGGAGTTCTATCCCATGTTGGCTTAAAAAATGATGAGATTGTATTATTTGATTTTTCATACTAATAAACCACACATACACGTATACAGTTGAGGATATCCTCCCTCAACCTATGCCATATGAACCTCTCCCATATGAACATATAGGTCTCATTGATGCTAGTCATGGAAGAACAATGCACACTTCATAGTATCTCCATCCTCAACCATGAATCTGGCATAAGGTGCAACCTATCCTGATAGAAGATCATGTCATCCTCCAATATATAGTTTTCATCTTGTGTGTGACCATCCAAAATCTCATAAGTGTGTCAATTATTGGTGCACTCAACAAATAAATGAGATATCCAATATTCTAAAACCTCAAATAACCAATATAATGATAAAATCTATTGATATGAACATATAACCCTAATCTTTGTAACTGTCTCATGTGCAAAAATACTGGTCACCCCCATATCCATTGAACTCCACATCTAATAGAAATAATAAAAAACCCCATCACACCAGAAAATCCTCTCTGTTCCCTTGGTTGTAACCACTCTAGGTGCTCATGTAGATAAACCTCTCAAGATTACATTCTTTCCCTTGGACTTAAACTTCATCTCCATCGTCTGAAATTTAGTCTTAAACTCACCAAGAGAGTGAATCCACTTCACTCCTAGCACTATGGCAGTCTCTTCAATACCAAATATGTTCAAATAATTGGTAACTATGTAGTTACCCATAGCGAATCTCAGTTGTGGAACTCTCCGTGTATATCTCATAGACTCTCAATTAGATACAAAAATGTTGAATCCCTTACATTCTTCTATCTGTAGACATCACCTCTCAACCAAGGATGCATAAATGAATTTTTGGCTATGCCCACTATCAATGTGCACCACCACATGCTGAACCTTCATAAATTCTCTTACCCTGAATGCCTTGTACCTTGGGTTATTATACAATGTAGCTATAATCTCCTAGGGAAAAGTCTCATCCTCCTGCTCCACATCAGTACTATCCAATGCAACTCCATCTCCATCATCTAGCTTGTGGATCTCTAACTCCTCATCTTTGTTACCTTCACACTCCTTAAAGACCTCAATGAATTGGGTGTTTCCTTTCCCTCTGCAATCTTCCTTGGATCCTAAGGTGTATGATAATCAAAACATAGTTTCTTTCACCTCAACTCATCTCTAAGCTCTCGAGAAATGAATGGCTTATTAGCTACATCATTCCTAGGTGGAGGAACATTCTTTTGAAACTCATATGGTCTATATGGAGGTTACCTTTACTAAAATCAAGGTGGAATCCTTGACTTTGGAGTAGCTAACTCCAAATCTCGTGCCTCATAATAGCATCATTCAATGAAGGAGGATCAAATGCCTTCACAAACCCTATTAGTACATCTATCAAACTTTTTATGAGGATTGAATTCAATATCGTATTTGAGACATCAGAAACCATAACCTAAAGCCTCTAAAAATATGCAATGTATCTATCCAAAGATCCTATCTATCTTAAATGATTCAACTCTCTGAAGAACCTATTAAGATCCCTCCTGCCAACCCTACTCATCAACCTTTGTGTAAACTCTACATATGTATTAATATTCATGTGCCCTTTTGTTACAAGACCATGATGCCACTAGTTATGAGCATCTCCCTCAAGATGTAAGATTACAAATTTAATTACATCCTCTTTACACATGGGATTCAAGTCAAATTATGTCTTCAAATTATATATCCAACATTGTACACTTTTTAGAACCATCAAATTTTAGAATGGAAATATGTCCCAATATCCTCTACAACTATGGAACATGAATAGAGTGATCCCTCTTAGGCATACTAACAATATTCATCTTGTAGTACTCAGTAAAGGGGCATGTTAGCTTTAAAAATGTCACTCAATGATTCATACTTCATCCAACAAGTGTCCTCATCATAAATTTCTGATTGTTGTCCCACTTTTGTAATTCTTGGATCCTTCAAAAAATTTGTCTCGTGCATGCTCTAATGTGTATTATGGGAAGGGGAAGTTTGTTGCCTTGAATTGTTACCCTCACCATTTCGTTCCTTCTGCCCCATATTACTATTTTTTCCTCTTTCTACTTGATTCCCAAATCTACCTTGTGATAATTTTTCTGTGAGTTGGCTCAAATAGATATTTGTGGTTTCCTACTATTTTACCATATTGATGAATATTTTTTTTCATTACCTCTTTATTAAGATCCTCATTGTCATACATATTTCACCTTTTTTATGGGCGAATTCCTACTAGAATAAACCTTCATAAACAACCCAATAGGCTAGAGTAAATCCATTTATGATTCCATTGAAATATCGTTTTTAGGATATACTTTAAACTCAGAAATTATATAAAAAATAAGTAGATTGTAATTAAAATTAATGACTCTAGAAATAATTGGGATATGATTACAAATGATAGCTCAAAATATAGATAAATCCAATATCTATCTAATTCATATTCAATCATAATTTTCCACTAGGTAGAAGGCACCTACAGTTTCTCCTCAAATCTTGAACTAAGTAGATAAAACCCTAGAAAACAATTGTTTAAAATCTGAATTAAAAATATGATCTGACTGAATCCCAAAAATAGCAAGATATGGATGGATATTTAACCACTAAAGAATGCTCTGCTAGATAGGTATGGATTTCATACCAATGAACCTAGGGTTCTTCTAGAATCTTACCTCCACAAGAAAGGTTAAAAACAAACAACCCACTTAAAAGTATAAGATATCATAATGTGTCTCTCTCTCCCCAAGTGACTCCTTTTATAATTTACCTTTTTCCAAAAAGAATCCCAAAACCTTAATTGCCCCACATGGAGAGTCTTCATGAGTGTAACTGTCACTTAAAGTGACTTTATATCACCTATGCATATTCCTAGCTCACAAAACCCCTGAATGTCTGCAACTTGATGGGTTGAGACTCTCAGTGTGATTGCATAACATGGAGCATCTCTCAAAGTGTGGGAAATTACGAATTGAGAGAGCTCTCTGGATGAAGGCCGGTTCCTATTACTCTATTCAGGTGCACACATTCATATTGTAGAGGATATACTCTAAAACTTACTCTAACTTGCCAAGGAGACAGGGTTAAGAAGATATAAGAAAATAAACCTAAATTAATAGAGGTGATGCACCAAAGGAATTCTAAACTTCTCCTTTGCCATTAAACACAAACCATTAAAATGTAATATAACTACCATTCACAGATAAACAATAATTTAATGAGAGATCATATGAAGACAATGAACACAAGAGAGGGTTGAAATCATCCACAAAATAACTTTATTGCTCCACAAATTTGATACAGTCCATTACAATGGCTAAGAGTCACAAAATTGCATTATAATTTTTTATGGGAGGTTTAAACTCCAAAATATCACTCACAGACAAGGAAGAAGGGAGGGTGAAAAGCCAAAATGTCCAACCTTTAGAAAATTGTCCCTCCTTACAATATATAGGAAGAAATAGAGAAGGAGACAAGAAGAAACTCAAAATCCACCCTCAACCACCTCCAAAAGAGTAATGAATTTTCTTGCAAAAATGATGGGTTCTACTGCAAAACCCATGCCTCCATGTGTTGTTCCTTGTTGGGAAAGAAAGGAAACTCATACCTCATAATTTTGGTAGGTGAGAATCCTAACACCCTAAAAAATGGCGGACTATATTTCTTCATTTTTGGAGTCTGAAATGTATGCAACCTCTGAAATCCTGAAATTCAGACTTTCAGAAATTTTGGTTTTGGAAGTCGAGCTATTGTACACCACTCAAAATGGCCTGAGAGTTACGAAAGTTTGAAACCTGAAAGTTTGAAATTATGAAATTTCAGACATTTAGGTGTGGTTTTCAAGTTTTGGGGCTTGAGAGTTCTGAAAACCCAAAGTCAACCAAGCAATAATTTGAAGCCTCCACCATTCTATGAGTCATTAATTGTTGGGAATAACTTGGTACATAACTGCATGATCGATTTGGGTGCAAGTAGCTCAATGATACCGATGTAAATAGTAGATCAATTGGGTATAAATTATGAGCCAATATTGAGAGGATTAGTGCAGCTAGATGGGATAGCAGTAGGAACGGTTGGGTTCATCAAAGGGTTAAATCTAACATTGCATGCCTGTCCAAATGTAACAGTTCTGCAGGATGTATCTATTATTGACTTACCACCACTCTTTGCACTATGTTTGTCAAGATATTTCACTACCAAAATTGGTGGTTATCTATCTGTGGATTGGTCACACATGATCTTTAGGACAAGGTATGGAGCTAAGGATACAATTAGGTCAGAACCAATTGCAAACTTTCACATTGAGCCTCATGTGCCAAGTCTTGTCAATGAAAATTGCTTAGCCTTCAGTTAGGAATAATGTTCAAATGATTTAGAAACTGGTACTAAGGTTGAGGGTATTCTAGATTTTACTCTGGATGATTGGGAAAACAAAAGGCATTCATTTGACCCATGCAAGGAGATGGAAGAATTTGAATTGGGTGTATATTGTGTACATGAAGAAGATTCCCCATTCCTAACATCACCAAATTAGAAAATAAGGATGAAAATGAAGTTTGGAAACTATTTTTCAATGGTTCAAGAAGCAAACAAGGTGTTGGAGGAGGTGCAATGTTAGTTTCACCATAGAACATAGAGTATTATTGAGCTTTCAGATTTCAGTTTGCATGTTTGAATAACATAGCTGAATATGAGGCTTTGTTTCATGGAGTTCATTAGGCTAGGAAAAGAGGCATAAAGAATTTTCAAGTATTTGGTGATAGTGAGCTACTCATCAATCAAGTCAAGGGGCAACATGCTACAAAAAATGACCTACTCAAAAGCTACACAAATAGGGTATGGGACCTAATTGAAGACTTTGAAGCTTTCAACATTATGTCCATGCCCAGGAAGAAGACTGAAGTTACAGATAGGGTTGCAGTAGTTGGAGGAACATTTGAAGTGGTTGAAAACATCAAAAGATACAAAACACAACCACATATACATGTGATTGTAAGGCCAGTAGTGCCAGATAACAACACAAGTTGGCAGGTGTTTGAGAACAATTAACATATTGTTAATTTCTTTCAAGAAGAGGCTGAATTCTCATCTAGGAATCAAGAGAAATTAGAGCAGAAGTACGGGGACCAAGTAGTGCAGCTACAGACAAACAAGCTTCCAAAGGGTTTGGTAACATTGGAGTCTATTTTCAATCCTAATGACCAGTTTCGTAAAGATAAATCCAACATATGGGTCAAAGGAGAGGATTCAGAACCTTTTTTTTTTTGGGAAGGAAAGACACTCCAAATTGGCAAGGTGGCCACTGAATAAGAGAGATATTAGTTCACACAAATTTGCCAAGAGTTTCTAGATGTCCTGGCTTGGAGTTATGAGGACCTACGAGGATTCAATTTGAAGCTAGCACAACATACCATAGAACTGAATCCAAATGTTAATCCCATCAGGTAGAAGAAAAGACCAGTCAACCCACACATTGAGCCTCTTATGAAGAAAGAACTAAACAAGATAATAAAGGCAAGCATTATATTTCTAATCAAGCAATCAAGTTTGGTTGCCAACTTGGTTTCGGTCAGGAAGAATAACAAGGAAATCAGGTTGTGCGTGGACTTCTGAGACATGAACAGGGAATCTCTCAAATACCACCATCCACTCCCTTTAATGGAATAAATATTTCAAGTGGTATCCGGCTTGGAAATATTTTCCCTCCTCGATGGCTACTCAGGGTATAATTAGATAATGGTAAAATAAGATGACTAGTTCAAAATGGATTTCACCACTAAGTGGGGCACCTATGCCTACAAGAAGATGCCATTTGGATTTTCTAATGCTAGAGTCACTTTCTAAAGAGCGATGGACATGGCATTCAGGGGGTTGATCAACAAAATAGTATTGAAATATCTTGATGATATCATGGTGTTCTCCAAAAATGCATATGATCACCTTTTTCATCTAAGACAGGTATTTCAAATATGTAGGAGATTTGGGGTATCATTAAATCCCAAAAAATGCATAATCTTAAATCACAAAACCCCTGAATGTCTGCAACTCGATGGGTTGAGACTCTCAGTGTGATTGCATAACATGGAGCATCTCTCAAAGTGTGGGACTTCTCGAATCAAGAGAGCTCTCTGAATGAAGGTCGGTTCTTATTCCTATGTCTAGGTGCACACGTTCATATTTCAGAGATTCTACTCTATAACTTACTCTAACTTGCTAAGGAGGTAGGGTTAAGAAGATACAAGAAAATAAACCTAAATTAACAGAGGTGATGCACCAAAGGAATGTGGAACTCCTACTTTTCCATTAAACACAAACCATTAAAATGTAATACAACTACCATACATAGATAAAAATACTGTAATGAGAGAACAGATGAAGAAAATGAACACAAGAGAGGTTTGAAATCATCCAAAAAATTATTTTATTTCTCCACAAATTTGATACAGTCCATTATAATGGCCAAGAGGCAAAAACTTGCATTATAATTTTTTATGGGAGGTTTGAACTCCACAAGATCACTCATAGACAAAGAATAAGGGAGGGTGCAAAGCCAAAAGGTCCAACCTTTAGAAAATTCCCCCTCCTTACAATATATAGGAAGAAAGAGAGGAGACAAGAAGAAACCCAAAATCCTCCCTCAACCACCTCCAAAAGAGCAATGAACTCACCTACAACAATGATGGGTTCTTATACGTACAAAAAATAGTAGGGTATTGCACCATTGGAAAGATGTTACACATACCCCAATGATGGTACAGGGCTCCTTGCAAGGTTTTCAGGATCCAAAAAAACTTGCCAAGTATACGTTTGTATCCCGTATGCCTCACCCAGCCTCCACGTGCTTTGTTCAGCCCTTTGCCCCCCCCCTTTTCCTTGCATTTTGGTCTCAAGTGATGAGACCACAGCTCTGCCTAGGCGGAGGTCCCATGACCACCACCCAAGATAGGGCAGCGGTCTCGTAACCACCGTCCTACATAGGGAGGCAGTCCTGTACGCATTTTCTAAAAAGTTCCAACGATCCCGTCAAACGTAAAATTTCAATTTCTATCTGCATTTTTCAGCTACTTTGCTTTGCATTTATATTTTGGCAGCCCTGTGAATAGTTTTTTAACTTTGTTTGATGGTAAAAGAGTTTCATTCCAAGTTACCTTCTAGTCAATGCATTTTCTATAAATAGCTAGCATGTTTTAAAAAAAATGGCCCCTCTCCTTCTCTATTTAACCATTCAGTATTTTGAGTTTCTTGCTTAGAATTCCAATAGTTTCATGTTTTGCATCCATTGTTAGTCTTCCTTTGTTGTTTAGAGGTCAATTGATCTTCTTGTTTCAATCTTACTTCATTACTATTCCATGCAAGTCAGTTTAAGGTAAGGTAGTTTCATTCTTAGATTGGAATCCATTTAGAGTTACAGGTTTTGTTTAGTCACAAAAGATAGTTTCTAGAACTCTCGGCACATTTGTGTTGTATTCTCGCAATAAATCCCACTAGGAATTGCATAGTCAAGCTCTATTCAGTTGCACTATCTCTCTCTTACTCGCATTCTATTAGGTCTATATCGAAAACTGCCATTGTTCGAGTACCTTATTTTGTTGATGCTATCATACACATGCTTTGCTAGATTCAAGAGAACATGAACGAATGAGGAGATCACACTGAGGGGATGAAGTCACACACAACTAGAATTAGCAATGTTCTGTAACCTTCAGGTTTGAGATATCAAAGTTCTAGTTATAATGTATCAAATTGAGTAGTAAATTATTTTATTTCAGTCAAATCTTACTCTCGATATCACTAGGGAAGCTATGGGGATTGATAGTTTTTGAGAAAATATGATTCATTCCTCACTTCTGAGGTAGGATCGAGAGCCTTTCAATTTAAAACAATTAGTTTCTTAGATATTTAGGATAAATTCCCAACTGCACAAGCAAATAAGCTACATCTGGCTACTTTCTTTGTTTTAATTCTGTTACTAGATTAGTTGTCCATTTGCTAAATATATTAAAATAGCTGCTCTTTTAATTTCGTTAAAACACTTCATTGAAAATGCAAAAATAAAAGAATACATACATAGTGTAGATACATCTTTCAAAATTAATTTATTAGTTTTAGTTAAAAGTTGAATCATTTTGCATGACAATCACGGGACCTAGAGAGCCCAGAGAATACATATTTGAACCAATAGTGCCTCAAGAAAATCTCCCCACAACACTAGCTGATATAGATCAAGACCTTAGGATAGAGGTCTTTCAAGCAATGGTAAACCTATGAGAAATTAGTGAACAATTGAAAGAGATAAATATTGAAGACGACAAGGCATACACATTTTGTTCAAATCATCCTAACTATATATTACCTTGATAGGGCATCTGTATGACTGTATAAGGATTCGAAAGAGAACAAGTATTTGGTTGCAATCCTTTAGTTCCACAACCTAACAAAGGATACCTCCTCGTTGCCATAGATACTAGCTTACACATTCAAGTTGTCAGAACACCTGTAAGATATTATGAGAAAATTACACAACTTCTAGTTCTAAACATAGAGGCTGAAAAGGTGTATGATTACTGGATAATCAGAAGGAGAGATTAACTCTTCACATGACCATAGGAGGTCCAACACAACCACAAACTTACAGTTGTGATCCACAGGTCCAAAAACCCAACGGGCCTATGATCGATTAGACATTGATGCTGGTTTACGAACAATAGTATTTAAGTCCTCACCACTCCCACTAGATATCATTACACAATTCTCCTTATTAAACGTAGTAACCAATCAAGCTAAGGATTTCTAGACTAGACTAGAGAATCGACCATAAAACCTCAGAGAATCCACTACATCTCCCATCTCCATTTTTCATGACCTTGTTTAGAAATATACATGAAGCACCTATCGGTCACTTCCCACGTATCCAACAACAACATGATCTCAACAGATCTCGAAATTGATTTGAGCCTCCGAACAACTATTATATCTGAGCAATCCATTACACCAATTTAGGTTAGGAGGGCCTTCTTCACCTTAGATTCACAGATTCCATTTTTGCATATTGAGGATATAAGATTACCCAACTAGTTTATCTATATCCATATATATTCTACATTCACCGGCCATCTCGGCACGACCTCAGGAGGTCAGGTACAAGCAAGAGTTACTTATAGATTCGTATGCTTGCATGTCACTTTTCCATCATACAAAATTGGTGAACCTGATGTGAAACAAACAATTCTTCCTCTTTTATTTTCATGTCTTTCATCCACCTTCACTCTTTCCCATTATTCCATGGGTATTCATATACCCCCTGAATACGTCAGGATACGACGCATATGACAGACCTCTCTCAGGTCTCGAAACAAATTATGGTCAAACAAATAGATGACCGTCACCCTCGCTTTCTTTGTGGGCTGGTAACTATTCAAGTAATTACTTTTCATCTCAAACTCCCCCTCAAAAAACTAGTTCCAGTTCTTCATTCCGAATTGAGGAGTTGGATCAGCTTGCATAAACACAACAACCAGATCCCTCAGGCTCTAACAATATGACGTTTACTGGAGAATCCACTTCATCTCCTTGGGTCTTGTTCAAACCACAGATCAGTAGACAATCAGATCCACTCCCATTTTTGGATGAGGAGTACTTAGCATGCTACACTAGAAGTGAACAATGCTTCCAAAACATGTATCCACCTATAGGGAGTTTGCAAATACAATCCAATACCCTACTCCAAGAAAACACCCCCATTCCTCCAACTATGGGAAATTCCCTTGGTGAAGCTTGGCAGGGTAATGATCAATTCATAGCAAGGCATCATACCGCTTTACAACCCCAAGGTATAAAACAAACGCCATTAAGGTAAAACAATGTGTCTTCACCAATAGAGGTCATTTCAGCTTTAGTTGAGAAGATTAGAGGACTGGAAATTGCTCAAGCAAACCAAAATTCATATTTTGGGAAAATAGAAATCCCCAACCCTCTGCATCACCCCACTCAAGTTGACCTCCTTATAGGAATAGGCACGTTAGTGATGCCTCCTCAACATCCGTATAATCACCCACAACAAACACCAACTAGGATCACATTTTTAAACGCAGCTCCAGTTGAAAATATGATACCTCCCAGCTTGGCACCAAACAACCCATACCAAAACAATGCTCCTCCCTACTTAAACATTTATTCAAAATCACCATAAGGAGACATGTTCTCTTCTCCCAAGATGTTCGTTCAACCACAGGGATTCCCTTATGTCCCTATAAATTCATATGCTATGCCATATCAACAAACCATGCCAACCCCACCCCCTCAGCAAGCACCATCGATGGTCAAGGCCTATGAGGTAGGGAATTATTAAGAATATTTAAAAGAGACCCTAGACTTCACCATACAATGTGTTATGCTTCCAAGACCTCTTCCCGATTTACCAAAGTGTAAAGGGGAAGGGGATCCAAATGCACACATTAAGGCCTATGCCACAACCATACAAGAATTACGCCCTTGGGATGGGATTGTTGCTAAGATATTCCCTAAAACATTATTAGGTATTTCCCTTGATTGGTATTACGGAATACTTGAAGCCTCGATACACTCATTTAAACAACTCGTGTCAGAGTTCATCAAAGATTTTGATATGAACAGATTGTTAAGAATAGGAATCAATGAATTCTTGCATATTAAACAAGAACATAATGAACCTGTAGCTCATTTTATTCAAAGATGGTGCACAATTCTCTACTCATCAGCAAGTGCTCCAAACATGGATCAAATGGAAGTATGTGATTTATTGCTTAATTATCTCAATAGAGACATAAAGGAAGAAGTCCAGAAGTTCCCACTAAGAACTAATGATGAAGTACTTGAGAGTGCTCTCCGAATCGACCAAGCAGTGATAGATAGTGGTCGTAAGACATATGGAACAAATGGGAAATTAACCACTCCCAATCAAAACACCGCAGCCTATCCGAATGTCGGGAATGCTAATCAAGGACCTAAGATCCTTAAAAAGAATCGTGGAGTTACAACAAATGGGGTAAATGACCAAACTAAAAGAGCAAATGTTGTGAACATTTTTCCACCCATTAACAATCAGCAAAATAAAAATTTTACTCTAACAATCAACATGGTGGATTTTAATCATCCACCATGACCACAACAACAACAACAACAATGAAAAATCAAAACACAAGGTCCAAATCAAAACCCAACTGGATATCAAAGTCAAAACCAAAGTCAATAGCCTCAAAATATTAACTCTAATAACCGGCAACCTTATTAGAATTTTGGACCACAACAGGTTTCAAATCAACAACCTTGAAATTATAATCACAATTTGTATTGTGGTTTCCAAAAAATTCAAGGCCATGATACTAGGAATTTCCGTGACTACAATAACTTCATGCAGTGTTTGCCAAAAGATCAAAAACAACTCTTTATAGATATGTCCTTAGCAAATTATGTAGTACCTGCTCCAAACACTTACACAGGGGCAGTTTCCCCTCAAAATGCACCCCTCAAGATCTTTAATGATCCGCTCCCAAACCATTCTAACAATAACAGGTTATATTGAAGTGGAATAAACAAGCATGTTATAACAGGAAATAATGATCACGAATTTGTAACTTCATTAAATCCACCGGTCGCACCCCAATTAGGAACTCGACCACAAACCAAGATAGTTGGACTGGTAGAATTAGACACCGAGTTACCCATAGAAACCATAACAAGAACATGGGATTACTCTTCTCAACCAACTCCAAGTTATCCATTGGAACTAGAGAACATTCAACAAACGTTGGTAAAACCCATAGGCGCCTATGATTTAATTAATGATTTAGCAAAAACCTTCTCTCACATCTCCTTCTTGGACTTGTTAAAGAACTCTCCCACCTATAGGGCTGCCCTCTTAGAAGCATTAGGCCTTGGTCATTTAATCAACATCACTCCTCCCCCGGAAGCACAAGTAAACCATGTAGACTTTGACGTCTACCCTCCAGCACAGTTGGATAGGGACACTGAGTTTATATTTGATATAAGCAAAATGCTAATAGATGCTGAAATTACACGAAGAGGTGACCCAATTTTACATTTACAAGTATGAGTTTACTATAATTATGTCAAATGTGCAATGATTGACGATGGGGCAGTAGTTAACATATTCCCCTTCACTTTTCTTTAAAATTTAGGATATGGAGAGACAAACTATTCCACAACATGAAATACGCTAAGAGGTTATGATAGCCTCAAGTCCACTTCAATTGGAACCATAGTTTTACCAGTCACTTTAGGACCCAAGAAGGTCCTCACCGAATTTTATATTATAGATCAGGAAACCAACTATAATATGATCCTTGGTCAGCCATGGATACATCGTATGAAGGCAATCCCTTCCACACTTTTCTGAGAAATAAGATTTCTACACTTAGAAAAAATATTTGTGGCACAAGGTGACCCAAAACCGTTTGATATACACCTAGCTGACTTGAAGAAAAGACGAGGCGTTCACTCCGAGTTTGAACTCCCAAAAAATTAGCTTAGCAAACCGATTAATTTAAATTCAGAAGAGAAGTTGATACCCACCACAGAGTTGGAAGTTACAAATTTGGTCGAGAGCACCCCAGCACTCAAAAATGAGGCCAATGCCATAGAAACAGTGTCATTAGGGACTACCGCAAAAAATTTCAAGTTGCTAGAGAAAGATTTACTTATTCTCCTACCATTTGATTATATGGGTATTGGATGCACCCTGGGAATTGCTTCTCTTCCATCAGATAAAGTTTTTATGGTAGAAGTAACATAAGCAGAAGAAATAGATACAACAAATATCCCAACATCCATTTTTCCAAGCAAATATTGGACTCTCCACTTCGATGGAGCTAGATGTCACTTTGGAGCTGGGGCAGGAGTGATCTTTACTTCCCCTGAGGGAAAGATCCTACCTTTTTCCTTTAAATTAAACTTTGAGTGTACAAATAATGGAGCTGAGTATGAAGCTCTCCTCTTTGGCCTCATCCTAGCCAAAAGAATGGGTGTCAATAGCATTAGAGTGCTAGGATACTCGTAACTAGTTGCAAACCAAGTCTCTGAGGTATATGAAACTAGGGCTGAACATAAATACAACTCTACAAAATAGCGGTATTAGATCTAAGCAAGGGATTTAACTTCATATCAATTAAAGCAATCCCATGAGAGAAGAACCTTCTCGCTGATTCAATAACAACCTCAGCTTCCTGTTTCACTCCAAACAATGAGTTGGAAGATACAAATTTCACAGTATCACTTCATACTGAACCATTAGTGTGTAAAATACCAACAAACCCACTCCTGACTCATAGAGAAGCTGAGAATGATTTTCCTATCATGGATCACTTTGATGATGATAGAGTCACTCTCGAATATCTAAACACCTATGCAAAGGTACACCTTGCTTACCGCATAGTGGATCTTTCCCTTATACCACATTCCTCTTCCTATTTTGGAAATCCCATGGTAGAGTCTCCTCCACAAAAGGATCTCGATATCTATGATGTAGAAGCCAGAGAAAGCTTGGAACTGCCTCCAGCCCCACCTGACTTTGAAGAAGGTAACACTTCTTTAATAGAATAAACCATTGACATAAACATCAGAATGGAGGAAGAACAAAAAATATTGAAGTTAGGATTCTCATTAACTCCAGAGGAGATAGAAATACACACCCAAATCCTCAAAGAACATAAAAGGATTTCACATTTGACTATAAAGAAATTACAGGCATTGCACCACACATCACAGTACATAACCCTATCACTAAACTAGATGCAAAACCAATTAACAAAATTCAAGACTATTCACAATGGGTGTCTAATATCGTCCCTGTTCTAAAAAAGAATGGGAAGATACGCATTTGCATAGATTTTTGGGATATTAACAAAGCTTGTCCCAAGGATGACTTCCCGTTACCATCCATTGACATTATTGTTGATGCAACAACTGGATTTCAACTTCTTTCCCTCATGAATGGGTTCTCAAGGTATAATCAGATTACAATATCTGAATAGGATCAAGCCAAAACTACATTAATAACTCCCTAGGGAACTTATTGCTACGTTGTCATGCCATTCGATCTTAAGAACACCAGTGCTATGTATCAGCGGGTGATGACATACATATTCCACGATCTTATCCATAAAATTGTGGAATCCTATGTGGATGAATTATTGGCCAAGGCCAAGAAGCACTGTGATCATCCAAAAGTACTTTGTATCATCCTCTCACGATTAATTTAATATGGTGTCACATTAAACCCAGAGAAGTGCATGTTTGGTGTGATAGGAGGCAAACTTCTGGGCTGCATTATATCTTCATGAGGGATTGATGTCGATCCAGCCAAAATATGGGTTGTTCTTGAAATGATTCCACCATCAGACGATTTTGGAATTAGGTCATTTCTTGGGAAACTCGGTGCAATACGAAGGTTCATCCCGGATTTAAGTTTTTCCATTCATCCAATCAACAATCTATTAAAGAAATATTATAGCATTGATTGGACTGAAGAATGCAATGAGACCTTCGAAGCAGTTAAATGCTTCTTGTTGTCTCTACCCATGCTAATGCCTCCTAAACAAGACCACCCTTTGATCCTATACTCATGAGCCACTCATCTTTCGCTAGCCTGCATGCTGGCTCAAGAAGTCAATAAAAAATAAGAACGTGCAGTCTATTTCATTAGCCAAACATTGCTTGATTATGAAACATGTTATACACAGGTAGAGAGAGAATGCCTTTCCATAGTCTTTGCAACAAAACATTTAAGACATTACATGTTAAACCAAGAAATAAGGGTCATTGTAAAGATAGATCATTTACGAACATTCCTCACACAAGGGTCTTTATCTAAAAAGGCTGAGCATTTCATAATCTTAAAGGGTGAGTTTGAGTTAACATTTGTAAACCAAAATTTTTTTAAGGGAAAAATCATTGCAAACTGGTTAGCTAACAACCCACTAGATGGAGGTGATCTGGTAAATCTAGACTTTCCTGATGATTGTATATACTTTATCGAAACCATGCCCCCCATCTCTACATGTCCTTAGTACACTGATATCATATATTTTAACTAGACCACACTTACCTAGAAAGTGCCACATCACAAAAAAGAAGGTGGTTACGCATTATCACTGCTAAATATGTTGTTTTTGAACAAGTACTCTATTGTAAATCCTTCAACGGCATGCTTCTAAGATGCATCGACACAGAAGAATCCAAGAAAATTCTTTATGAATCCCATAGTGGGATATGTGGAGGCCACTTTGGTGGTCATGCCATTACTTGCAAAATACATCAGATGGGTTATTTTTTGTCCACTCTCGAATGTGACGCAGTAGATTTTGTACGTAAGTGCCAAAAATGCCAAGAATTCTCTCATGAGATCCACATGCCAACACAATCGCTGCAACCAATAGCAACCCTATGGCCCTTATCTATTTGGGGTTTAAAATTGATAGGTAAATTATCTCCCTCATCAACCGATGGCCAGAATTTTATAATTACAGCCACAGAGTATTTTACCAAATGGGTGGAGGCCATGCCTCTCACCGTAGTACCAGGTTCGGTAATTACAAAATTCATTCTAAACAAAATCATTTACAGGTATGGTGTCCCACAAATAATTATCTCAAATAATGACACATCCTTTTAAAATGATGAGGTCCATGAGTTATGCAGCAAGTTCAAAATAAACCATCACATGGCCTCTCTTTACTACCCTCAAGCCAACAGGCAAGCCAAAGCAACAAACAAAACATTAAAAGCTATTCTCCTCAAAACAGTCAAGTATAATAAGTGATATTGGCATCTAAAACTATTACCAGCCTTGTGGGCCCATTGAACCTCAATAAGAACACCAACAGGAGCAACCCCTTTCTCGTTGGTATTTGGGGCAGAAGCAATTCTCCCACTTGACGTTGAAATTCCCAGTCTCTCCATCTCATTACAAGGGATTTTGGATGAAGAATCTTATAGGGAGGCATGCCTCTATCAACTGGAAAGCCTTGATGAGGCCAGGCTAAACACCAAACAATTACATAGAGCCTATTCTGACCGGATGTGCCGGCAGTATAACAAAAAAATTTATGAGCGAGAAATATATGAGGGAGATCTAGTTCTAAGACTAGACAGCCAGATTGATAAGAAAACTGGCAAAGGAAGGAAGTTTCGGCCCAAGTGGTTGGGCCCATACCGAGTCATGAAAGACTATGGAAATGGTGTGTATCTCTTGTGCACACTAGAAGGTGAGGAATTCAATGAAACCATCAATTCCTTGCATCTTAAATGGTTTTACGCATGAGACATCGGAATCACCACTTCTACATTATAGCTATCTACATTACATTAGTCATTTACCTGTTTCATTTTGTCCACTCATTTCGTAAAAATGGTAGTCAAGGAACTTACTCTTAAGAAATCTATTACAAATTTCTAAAAATATTGGCAAAAGCATTCAAATCACATCTCCTCAAACATCATTAAGTAATTTCAAATCTTCTCATCAAGTTTGACAGACAAGTATTGACGAAAACCATACCAAGGCCTGCATAGTTGGTTTTTCTCTTTCTTTCTATTAGGTGAAGTTGTCCTTACCTACGGTCTATTATAGAAGCTTCTTGGTGTCACATCTATCCCTCTTAAGTTTCTTTGAAAGAAAGGATATCCCAAAGTCACAAATCAGAAGTGTCAAAATCAAATAGAATAAAAAATGCTAAGAAAACAAAATATTTTTATTTTTACACACTCTTTTACCCCACCAACCTTCGATGATAAGCCCACATCTCTTACTAGTGGTGTGAGGTTGGGAAAGGAAAAAAATGCCCTTACTCGCCTATATCTTGCCTTCGGTGAAAAACCCATGCTTCTTACTAGTGGCATGAGGTAGGGTTTGGGGGGTCCATTCACATAAATTAACAAATCTTGGTATTCTAGAAATATAAATCAAATCATATTAAGTGAAAAATAATGTCCAAATTCCAAAGAGATCAAATCCTCAAAACCAGATTTTGCTAACCAAGTTTCCATTTATAGATCTAAGTCTAGATAAACTGAAAAGTAAGTAGCCTTTTAAGCTTCGTGGTAGTTATGAGTAGGGTAAGTGTGTAGGTCTAAGTTTGGTTTCTATCACTGGTGTGTCTGTTTCTCATCATTCCATTTAGTCAAACTCATACAATTTGTGCCCTTCCCAACTCTTGGTGTAGATCCCTCACATCTTACTGGTTGTGTGAAGTTGAGAACGGGGCAAGTTCATCTCTTTATCACTATACATTCATCACATTTTGCCAACATAAGAACAAATCAAAGATATTGCCCAAAGAGGTAGAAAGTTCAATACTACAATGTGTTCGTCATCGCATATTATCATTACAAAAGCATACAAAGTAAAACATTTTTTTTACTATCATTTGTTATCCATTTGCATACATTCTGAAAAGCCTGAAAACAAATACTCTAAAAACATCTAGTATACATATGGAAACGAGTCACAAAATTCTAGGCACCGAGAGTCTAGATCTAAAAAGAAATATATATATATATATATATATATATATATATATATATATATATATATACACATAAATGATGTTTCATGTACAATGCCATCATGCACTAAGGCATGGTCAAAACACTCAATGAGCCCGCAAAATACAAAACAAACATACAAATATTTGACAAAAGGTCGCTATAAAAAGACACTACGATCTCTCAATTTCTGTAAGATCCCTCAGAAGGTGTATGACCATGCCTAGGACTCCTTCTGCGATGACGCTCTGAATGGACGGAGGGCTTACGATCATGGCCAATAGTTGTGGTCATACTATGAGAGAGACTCCTCCTCATCAAGCACTCAGCAGTCTTATATCCACCCAGCTCGGTGCGGAGGGGGGTAATGATCTGTTTCATCTTCCAAACAGGGGAAAAGACATATATATGTCGACTAGCTATTGAGGGCTCCCCAACGTCCTCAGTGAGCTCAGCCTGAGTACAATCATAAGGGAGTAATAGAGTGTCAGTGCACACCCGATGAATCAAGTCTTGCCATCCCTAAGCAGTCACTAGAAATAAAAAGGAGAAACACACAAGTTAGGAAGTTGTCCAAAATAAAACCAAACATAACAAAACAACAAAAGGAAATAACAACTAAAACTAAAGCAAAGTCGAGAAAGGATGAGTAACTCACTCAGATCTCTAGGCCTCCAGGTAGGATCTCTGGGATCCACGGAACTGCCACTGACACTGCCACTTACTATCATCCCTCTCCCACATCTGGAGAAATGTCACAGCCTACCACAGACTCGCCATCTCCTGCTAAATCCTTATAGGGAAACTCCTCTGAAATAAAGGTCACCTTCTCTATGCTCTACTCCGCCCTTTCTGCCCACAGGATATCCTGAGTATCATACCACTCAGAATCGTTGTCATCCTCCTTACCTGTCCCACCAGCTCCAGTCTCCGTATCCCCCATCTCCTCCTCCTCTAGCTCTCCCCTAGTGAACTTCTCAGACTCAGATTCCATGTTAATAGGCTCATCTCTGCTATGGGCGGGACCGGCGGCAATATGAAATAAAGGTGCCCAAGGAGCACTAGCTACCCCTTGAGCACGAACCACCCTCCTAGCTACGATGGGAACACCAGGAGTAACCAGTAGTCCAACCCCAGACCTCTAGGACCTCCCCGATCCTCATGAACAGATCTATACACTAGCCACTGCTAGAGGAAACATGTTGATGTATGGGAGGCTGAACTACTGTGGTACTCTGTTAAAGGGGTGGGTCTCTAACTTCCCCGTCCTGTCTATTAACTGACTGGTAGTGTGGCTAGCAATCAATGTAATAGTCTCCTCTCCCCATAACCCTGCCATGGCCTGATAAGGAGTGGCCTCCATGTCTGCAGTGATCAAAGAGGCCACTGGCTGGTGAGGCGCTCTAAGAACGGTCATCCCTGTCCACCTCGCTTCCCTAACGGCCCCAGGATCCTCTGCCTGTACACCTCTCCCATACGGAGTGATGTGCTCATACACCCAACTCATGACGAGAGTGGGGTGGTTCAGTGATTATCCCTATAGTCTGACCACCCTGTACAAATCATGGTAGGTGGTCCTAAGGATGTCTGCTCCCCAAGCGTAAACACATCCATGGCCCTTAATATGTGTAATAATGGGAGCCCAGTAATATAAGAGAGTGTCCCCTACCTATGTCCCCAATCAATATCGAAGCAAGGATGCCCCATGATAGCCCTTGCGGAGCACAAGAATATCTAACTCAACAATGGAGCGAGACCTTCACCCCCTTCTTCAACCCCATGGAAACAACGACATCCCCCATATAAGTGGCCCATTGAACCACCTGAGATCTCGACACTACTGTCTTAAGAGACAACTGACCTCCCAAGGATTTGGACCCCCAATATGCGATAAATGTCCTCTAGGGTAATGGCTCCACTCACCCCTAACTCCTGGAAATCATGGAAAGTGTTCTGATCTGCATCCCAGTATGAAAATAAGTCACATAATATGTGACTAGCAGGTGCAACCTGAGGGACCTGTGCAACCCTCTAAATACCGGCCCTCTACAGAGTGTCTCGCTCTGTCTAGGTGAGTGCCTCTAACACTGCTGGGAGAATCTAATCACACTCCCTCTCTCGGCTTTATCTGATGTACTCCTACTTTTGCATACACCCAAAAACATAGAAAAGGAATAAGTTAGTAAAAAAAATCTGACTGGAAAAGCTAACAAAAACAAGTAAATATGCTTAATATGTAGAAAGCAAGTAAACAAAGCATCTCTTTTTACATTCTGTTGTGAACCTCTGCCGAACTGTGCAGAGTGGCGGTTCTATAACCACCTGCCTTCTAGGGCAGTGGTCCCGTAATCCACCGCTCTGTGCAGGGTGGTGGTCCTGTCCCGAACCTCACGAACGGCTCGCAAGCCCTAAAAATACATTAAAAATGCACAAAAACACCATTTTTACTAAAATAAAGACCCTACCCTATGCGCTCCCCCCCCTATAGACTCATTTAAAACTAGCATTTTCAACACTAACCCCCCCAAGACATAGATTTAATCATTTCTACATTTTAGGTTCAAAAATAATAAATTGAGAAGAACTAACCTGAGACTTCGCGGGTTGATGTTCCGCTCTCAGAGGCATGATCACTATCCCACCATGAACATTTTGACTATACTCTCGTCGAAAACCATCACCATGGGTCCCAGAGCTCGAAAACTATCAAATCAATCCTGCGCAAATGAATAGTAAAATGAGTTTGTTATATATATATATATATATAGCTTTCTAAAAGTTGATTTTGAATGTTTTTTGCAGCATTACAGCGTCGACAGAGATAAGTTCTAAACCCCGCGTGTAGATGGTAAGTCCTCATTTCATATCAATTTAGTTTTGTTTCTCAATTTATTTTATCTATCTACACTTGAGTCCCCTTTTTTAATTTGCAGATAGTGGGAGTTTGGATGGTGACTTTCCAACACGCAAGCGTGTCAGGTATAACCCCTAACTCCCTATTTCGGGACCGCCATACTCGGATCCACCGTTTTACGCCTCGTCATGGCTAAGACACTTCTCCGAGGGGGCAATATGTGTGTACCCAAAATTAGTAGGGTACTGCACCGCCGGAAAGATGTTACCCATGCCCCAATGATGATATAGGTCTCCTCGCAAGGTGTTCGAGGATCTAGAAAAGCTCGCCAAGTATACGTTTGTATCCCGTATGCCTCACCCAGACCTCCACGTGCTTTGTTCTACCCTCTACCCCCCCTTTTCCTTGCATTTTGTTCTTAAGTTACGAGACAACAGCCTTTCCTGGGTGGCAGTCCCGTGACCGCCACCCAGGACAGGGCGGCAATCTTGTAACTGCTACCCTGCACATAGCAGCAGTCTTATACGTGTTTCCATAGAAAGTTCCAACGATCGCGTCAAACATAAAATTTCAATTTATATCCGCATTTTTCAGCTACTTTGCTTTGCATTTATGTTTTGGCCTCCCTGTGAATAGTGTTTTCACTTTGTTTAATGGTAAAAGACTTCCATTCCAATTTACCTTCTAATGAATGCATTTGCTATAGATAGCCAACTTGTTTTCAAAAAAATGGCCCCTCTCCTTCTCTGTTTAATCATTTAGTATTTTGAATTTATTTCTTAGAATTCCAAGAGTGTCATGTTTTACATCCATTCTTGGTCTTCCTTTATTGTTTAGAAGTAATTCGATCTTCTTGTTTCAATCTTTCTTCATTGTTGTTCCATGCAAGTCAGTTCAGAGGTAAGATAGTTTCATTTTTAGATTGGAATCCATTTAGAGTTGTAGGTTTTTTTTAGTCACAAAAGATAGTTTCTAGAACTCTCGGCACATTTGTGTTATATTCCCGCAATAAATCCCGCTAGGAATTGCATAGTCAAGCTCTATTCACTTGCACTATCTTTCTCTCTCTCTTACTCGCATTATATTTGGTCTATATCCAAAACGGCCTTTGTTCGAGTACCTTATTATGCTAATGCTATCATATACACACTTTTTTAGATTAAAGAGAACACACGAAGGAACGAGGAGATCATACTGAGGGGACGAAGTCACACACAAATGGATTTACCACTGTTATGTAAACTCCAGGTTTGAGCTATCAAAGTTCTAGTTACAGCGTATCAAATAGAGTAGTAAATTATTTCATTTCAGTCAAAGCACACTCTCGATATCGCAAGGGAAGCTGTGGGGATTGATAGTTTTTAAGAAACTATGATTCATTCCTCACTTCTGAGGTAGGATTGAGAGTCTTTCAATTTAAAACAATTAGTTACTT
Source organism: Taxus chinensis (assembly GCA_019776745.2). Lineage (NCBI taxonomy): Eukaryota > Viridiplantae > Streptophyta > Pinopsida > Cupressales > Taxaceae > Taxus > Taxus chinensis. Next base: position 799,621,287 of record CM034146.1, read on the forward strand.
AGATATTTAGGATAAATTCACAACTACACAGACAAATAAGCTACATCGGGCTACTTTCTTTGTTTTAATTTTATTAATAAATTAGGTTGTCCATTTTCTAAATATATTAGGATAGCTGCTCTTTTAATTTCGTTAAAATACTTCATCAAAAATACAAAAATAAAAGAATACATGCATAGCGTAGATACATATTTCATAATTAGTTTATTAGTTTTAGTTAAAAGTTGAATCGTTTTGTATGACAATCACGGGACCTAGAGATTCCAGAGAATAGATATTTAAACCAATAGTGCCTCAACCAAATCTCCCCACAACACGAGCTGATATAGATCAAGACATTAGGATAAAATTGTCTTTCGAGAAACGGAAAACCTACGAGTAATTAGTGAACAACTGAGAGAGTTAAATATTGAAGACGACAAGGCATACACATTTTGGTCAGATCATCCTAATTACAGACTAGCCTTGTATAGGATATCCATATGAGTGTACAAGGACTCGAAAGAGAAAAAATATTTGGTTGCGATCCTCTAGTTCCACAACCCAAACGCAGGATACCTCCTCGTCGATATAGATACTAACTTACGCATTCAAGTTTCCAGAACACCTATAAGGTATTCTTAGAAAATTACACAACTTCTAGTTCTAAACATAGAGGCTGAAAAGGCGTATGATTATTGGATAATCAAAAGGATAGATTAACTCTTCACATGACCATAGGATGTCCAACACAACCATGAACTTACGGTTGTGATCCATAGGTCCCACAACCCAACGTGCCTACTAATCAATCAGGCATTGATGTTGGTTTATGAACACTAGTATTTAGGTCCTCACCACTCCCACTAGATATTATTACAAAATTCTCCTTATTAAACATAGTAGCCAATCAAGCTAATGATTTCTTGACTAGACTAGAGAATCGTCTGTAAAATCCCAGAGAATCCACTACACCTCCCATCACCATTTTTCATGACCTTGTCTAGAAATATACACGAAACTCCCACAGGTCACTTCACACGTATCCAACAGCCAATAAACAGGATCTCGGCAAAGCTCGACATTAATTGGAGCCTCCGAACAACCTATTATATCCTAATGCAATCCATTACACCAATTTAGGTTAGGAGGGCCTTCCTCACCTTAGATTCGTACAGATCCCATTATTATGTATTGAGGATATACGATTGCCCCACTAGTTTATCTATATCCATATATATTCCACATTCACCGGTCCATCTCGGCATGACCTCGGGAGGTCGGGTACGAGGAAGAGTTACTTGTAGATTCCCATGCTCACATGTAACTTTTCCATCATACAAAATTGGTGAACCCAATGTGAAGCAAACAACTGTCTTCATCTTCTCTATTTTCATTAGCCTTCATCCACCTTCACTCTTTCACCAACAAAACTGTGTGTATTCCTATACCACGTGAATGTAAACAGGATACGACGCATATGGTAGACTTCTCTCACCTCATCATCCTTCACATCATGCTTCAACCAACATAGACAACTGTGAACCTGACTTTCTGCATTGCATGACAACTATTCCCCTAATTACTTTTCATTTCTTTCATCCACCTTCAAAGAACTAGTTCCAGTTCATCATTCCAAATTGAGGAGTATGGATCGACTATGCACAAACACCCCGAACTAGAGCCCTCAAGGGATAATAATACGACATTTACTGGTAGACGTCCTCTTCAGGATCTCGGTAGAGCTCGACATTGATTTGAGACCATCCGAACAACTATTACATTCCGAACGATCCACTACACCAATTCAACTTGGAGGAGGAGTACTTAGCATGCTACGTTAGAATTCGAACAATGCTTCCATTACATGTGTCCACCTATGAGGGAGTATGCAATTACCCCATCTAGTTTATTTGTACTCCATAGAATACACCCACATTCCACAACCTATGTCTCGGCATTTCGACCTCGGTGATGTCTTGGTACGAGTAATGAGTTACTTCATAGATTCTCATGCTATGCATGTCACTTTTCCATCATACCAGAAGGCCTTCAATATTCGTAACCTTACAGTCTAGAGAGACATTGTGTCTTCATGACTGGTGGTACCATTTCAGGTTGAGTTGACCCAAGGTCAGAGGACTTCCACTTACTCAAATATGGAACAAATTCAATTCATGTTTTATTGAGCATATTTGATAGGAATCCCCAGACCCTCCGGATCACCCCACTTCAGAGAGTTGAGCTCAGCTTACAGCAAGACATGTTAGGTCATGCCTCCTGAAAAATCCGTATAATCTTACCCATTTGAATGACATTTCAGCTATGGATCCAGATATTTAGTGAAAAGAGGTTAGTCCATTGTTGTTTATGGAAGGGTTATAAGAAAAAATAAAGGGCCTTGTGAAATCATTCAACCCATACCAATATAATTCAGGGTCCCTACTTAGGAAAGCATTTGACTTGGAAAATCATCATTACCAAGGAGTACAAAATCTGCAGCAAAAATCTTAGCAGCATGTTTTGGGCAGACCAAAGGGAGTCCCTTATATCCCAGCCAAAGTGCATCTTCATCTAGTGGGATATCAAGGCAAACTAAATTCCACCCTGGGACCCCCTCAGAGTAAGCCATCATCTATAGTCGAATCATATGTGAAATATTGGACTTATTCAAAATATTTAACAAGAGCCCCTAGACTTCTACCAAACAAAGATGTATAAGATTCCAAGACCTCTTCCTAATTTACCAAATTGTAGAGATCCAGGGGACTCCTAATGCACACATTAAGGTCTATGCCACAGTCATAGGGGCATTACTCACTATGGGATTGAGATCATGCTAAGATGATTGAAGAAGAACCTTAGAGGGAGCTATTGCCCATGCTTGAAGAAGAAAAGAAAACAGAATAAGCCTCGAGAAGGACTCATTTAAGATGGAACATTGTGTTATGATTATCATCAAAGCACCAAGGTATCATGAACTTTTTGTATTAAAGAACAAGATCTTCATGGGAAAATAATCATAACCATGGTTGATAGTGGAGCTACTCATAATGAATCCATTGATGAGGGCTTAGTGACAAGAATGGGGTATGGAGGTAGAATCATCAGCAAGTCCTCCAAACATGTGACCGTTGCAGATGGATACACTCTGCGCATGTTCATTCCTTAATTCTCTCAACTTGAGAGATCACATTGGGAAGACAGTCCAGGTAGTTCACTCGAAATTACAGAAACTATGATGAAGTACTCGAGAGTGCTCTCTGAAGTCAACCGAGGCAAGAGAGTAGATAGTGGTCGCAAGGCATATGGAACAAATTGGAAATCCACAGGTAGTGACCTAATCAAGAGCATGGAGAGCCTATTTTACTAGATGGCAGATTGCATGGGTTGTACATTGTTTGGTAAGCATAAGATTCAAATTTTTCATCACAACTGCGGAGTTACATATAGATGTGGTAACTATTCAATCTATTTTGGATAGACATAGCAAGGTGTTGTTAAAGATTTACCTCACGGCCCGCCCTAACAGATAGAGGATTTCATCATATAATCGATTTGGACTCCAACAATCAACATCGTGGATTATAATCTTCTCCTTATCATCGACCCAAGAGCTTTCAACATAAGAGATAGAAAAATTGATTAAGGATTTGGTTGAGATGGGCTACATAAGGCCAACTAGATATCTAGAGTCAAAACCAAAGGAAACTTCTTCAAAATTGTATTGATTAAAAATAAAGATGGGACCATATAAGGATGTGTGGTAAACGACATGTTGTTAAATAAAAAAACCATCAAGAACAGGTACCCTATATCCAAGGATAGATGAATTGCATGGGGATGTTTTCTTTTCAAATATTCAAGGCTACAATACTAGGAATTACCGTGACTACAATAAATTCAAGGTAAGATTTTCCAGACGTATCATAAGACAACTCTTTAGATGCCACTTTAGTCATCTTTGCAATTTTTGTAGTACTCGCTCCATTTAGACTTGACTACATGCTCAAGCTACTTCCCCTCAATCATGCATGAATCAACATTTTTAGATGAGCATGCTTGAGAAAGTTTGTCTAACAATAATTTTTTAGATGACATATTGGTGTATAGAAAATCTTGGAAGGGTGTTATAACAGGAAACATATGGATCATGAAGTTTTGAGCATCATTGGATCCACCGGTCGATATCTCAATTGCAAGAACTCGATCGCAAACCATGATGAGTTTGGTATGGTAGAATTAGGAACTATTGCTACCCATAGGGAAAGACCATAACAATGAATAGGGGGGTACACGTGGACTCAACCAGCTCCAATTTAAGCCATTTTGGAACTTGAAAAAATTCCCACTACTGTTGACTAAAACCTATAGGGGTTTTTTTGGGTCTTTGTATCTATTATGAAAGATTTAATGAAGGGACCTTCTCTTACAGCTTCTTCTTGGACTCCCCTAACAGAACTTTGGCAAAGCATAGGAGCTTTCACATGGTTACAATCATCCAGACAAGCATTTGAGTCATCTCAATCAACAGGTAACGAGTTCTTGTCCAGTAAACGCAAGTGTTCCATGTAGACTTTCAAATCCTTTTGTGGTGGAGTGTGATGCCTTTGATGATGGACATTGGGGTTGTATTTGATGTAAGACAAACATGCCTATACACATGCTGAAATTGCACGAAGAGGTGACCCAACTTAAGGATGTGGAAAAGTGTGGGTTTACTAATATTGATGATCAAATGTGCAATTTTTGCCATGATGCATGCTCTAGTGAATTTCAGGAAATATCTTGTCCCCTGGTAGATTTGTCTGTCAAAATTTAGGATCATGGAGAGTTTGAGGTATTGTTCTTAACTAAACTGATACGAAATACACTAGGCAACAAAATGGTAGCCTCAAGGTAAACTACAATTGGAACCTTTGACTTTGACCAATGATTTTTTGACCCAAGGACGGTCATCAACATAGTGGCTGATGCTTATAGTCAAGGAAACCTCATTATTGTTCCATGAGTGAAATCACAGTAGACTGGAAGGCTGTTATAACAACAAAATATGCCAAAACTCAGCTTGCTTGTGATATATTGATGGGAAAATTGATGATGATACTTACCAAGTGGTTGATGGTCTCATCCTCTATAAAAAAAAGAGTTCTTTTGGTGCCTGAATCTAAGGTAAAAACATAAATTTTTATCAGCCATGCATGACTCGCCTTTAGCAGGACATGAGGGGTACTTTACAACATATAAACATATGAGAGAGAAGTTTGTATGTAAGGGATTTGAAGAAGGAGGTATTCCACCACGTTAGAAAGTGCCTTATATGCCAAAAAAGCAAGGCACGACATGAATTTCTAACAGGAATTTTACCTCCCCTACCCATCCCAAATCAGAAATGGGAAAGCATTTCGATGGACTTCATTGTTGGTATTCATTCGGTTCAAGGTAAAGTAATGGAAGCAGAAGAAATAGATAAAACAAATATCCCAACATCCTTTTTTCTGAGAAAATATTGGACTCTCCACTTCAATGGAGCTAGATGTCGCTTTGGAGTTGAGGCAGGAGTGATCTTTACTTCACCAATGGGAAAGATCATACGATTTTCATTTAAATAAAACTTTGAGTGTACAAACAATGGAGCTGATTTCGAAGCTCTCCTTGTTGGCCTCATCCTAGCCAAAATAATTGGTGTCGATAACATTAGAGTTCTAGGAGACTCACAACTAGTTGCAAACCAAGTCTTTGAGGTATATGAAACTAGGGCTGAACATTTACAACTCTACAAAACAATGTTATTAGATCTAAGCAAGGGATTTAACTTCACATCAATTAAAGCAATCCCACGAGAGTAGAACCTTCTCGTTGATTCAATAACAACCTCAACTTCCCGTTTCACTCCAAACAATGAGTTGGAAGATATAAATTTCATAGTATCACTTCATATTGAACCATTAGTGCATAAAATATCAACAAACCCACTCCTGACTCATGGAGAAAATAAGAATGATTTTCCTATCATGGATCACTTTAATGATGATAGAGTCACTCTCAAATATGTAAACACCTATGAGGAGCTACACCTTGCTTACCGTATAGTGGATCTTTCCCTAATACCACATTCCTCTTCCTATTTTGGAAATACCATGGTAGAGTCTCCTCCATAAAAGGATCTCGATATCTACGAGGTAGAAGACGGAGAAAGCTTGGAACTACCTCCAGCCTCACTTGAATTTGAAGAAGGTAATGCTTCTTTAATAGATGAAACCATTGACATAAACATCGGAATGGAGGAAGAACCAAAAATCTTGAAGCTAGGATCCTTGTTAACTCCGGAGGAGATAGAAATACACACCCAAATCCTCAAACAACATCAAAAGGCTTTCACATTTAACTATAAAGAAATTACGGGCATTGCACCACACATCACAGTACATAACCTTGTCACTAAACCAAATTCAAAACCAATTAAAAAAAAGTCAAGACCAAAGAAGCCAAAAGTGGCTCTCATGGTAAAAGAGGAAGTAATAAAACTTCTCCAAGTGGGATTCATCAAACTCGTTGATATGCATTTGCATATATTTTCAAGATATTAACAAAGCTTGTCCCAAGGATGAATTCCCGTTACCATCCATTGAGGTTATTATTGATGCAACAGCTAGATTTGAACTATTGTCCCTCATGGATGGGTTCTCAGGGTATAATAAAATTAAAATATCTAAACAGGATCAAGCCAAAACTACATTCATAACTCCTTGGGGAAATTATTGCTACATTGTCATTCCATTTGGTCTTAAGAACATCGGTGCTACGTATCAGTGGGCAATGACATACATATTCCATGATCTTATCCATAAAATTGTGGAATCCTATGTGGATGACTTATTGGCCAAGGCCAAGAAGTGTTGTGATCATCCAGAAGTACTATGTATCATCCTCTCATGATTAATTAAATATTACGTTACATTAAACCCAGAGAAGTGCATGTTTGGTGTGACAGGAGGAAAACTGTTGGGCTACATTATATCTTCACGAGGGATTGATGTTAATTGAGCCAAAATATGGGTTGTTCTCGAAATGATTCCACCATCGGATGAGTCTGGAATCAGGTCATTTATTGGGAAACTCAGTGAAATTTGAAGGTTCATCTCAGATTTAATTTTTTCCATTCATCCAATCAACAATCTATTAAAGAAATATTATAGCATTGATTGGACTAAAGAATGCAACAAGAACTTTTAAGCAGTTAAATGCTTCTTGTTGTCTCCACCCACGTTAATGCCTCCCAAACCAGACCACCCTTTGATCCTATACTCACGAGCCACTCATGTCTCACTAGCCTACATGCTGGCTCAAGAAGACAATGACAAATGAGAATGTGCAGTCTATTTCATTAGCCGAACGTTTCTCGATTACGAAACAACTTATACACAGGTAGAGAGAGAATGCCTTGCCATAGTGTTTGCAACAAAACGTTTAAGACATTACATGTTAAACAAAGAAACAAGGGTCATTGTAAAGATAGATCATTTATGAACATTCCTCATGTAAGGGTCTTTATCTAAAAAGTTTGGGCATTTCATAACCTTAATGGGTAAATTTAAGTAAACATTTGTAAACCAAAAATCCATTAAGGGACAAATCATTGCAAACTAGTTAGCTGACAACCCACTAGATGGAGGCAATCTAGTAAATCAAGACTTTCCTGATGAGTGTATATAATTTTTCAAAACCAGGTGCCCCATCTCTACATGTCCCTAGTACACTGATATCATCAATTTTATTATAGACCACACTTACCCGGAAAGTGCCACATCACAACAAAGAAGACGGTTATGAATTATCACTACTAAATATGTTGTTTTAGAACAAGTACTCTATCATAAAGCCTTCGACAACATGATTCTAAGATGCGTTGACACAAAAGAATCCAAGAAGATTCTTTATGAATCCCATAGTGGGATATGTGGAGGCCACTTCGGTGGTCATGCCACTGCTCGCAAAATACATCGGATGGGTTTTTTTTTTTGCCCACTCTCGAACATGACGCAGTAGAGTTTGTACATAAGTGCCAAAAATGCCAAGAATTCTCTCACGAGATCCATATGCCAGCAAAATCCATGCAACCAATAGTAACCCCGTGGCCCTTCTCCACGTGGGGTTTAGACTTGATAGGGAAATTCTCTCCCTCATCAACCGATGGCTAGAATTGTATAATTATAGCCACGGATTATTTTACCAAATGGGTGGGGGCCATGCCTCTGACCACAGTACCAGGTTTGGTAATTACCAAATTCATTTTGAACCAAATCATTTACAAGTATGGTGTCCCACAAATCATTATCTCAGATAATGGCACATCCTTTAAAAATGATGAGGTCCGTGAGTTATGCAGCAAGTTCAAAAAAAACCATCACATGGCCTCTCTTTACCACCCTCAAGCCAATGGGCAAGCCGAAGCAGCAAAAAAAAAAACATTAAAGGCTATTCTCCTCAAAAAAGTCAAGGATAACAAGCAAGATTGGCATCTAAAACTATATCTGGCCTTGTGGGCCCATCGAACCTCAATAAGAACACCAACTGGAGCAACCCCTTTCTCATTGGTATTTGGGGCAGAAGTAGTTCTCCCACTTGAGGTTGAAATACCCAGTCTCTGTATCTCATTACAAGGGATTTTCAATGAAGAATCTTACAGGGAGGAACACCTCTATCAACTAGAAATCCTTGATGAGGCTAGGCTAAACGCCAAACAACAACATAGAGCCTATGCTGACTAGATGTTCTGACAGTATAACAAAAAATTCTATGAGTGAGAAATATATGAGGGAGACCTAGTTCTAAGACTAGACAGCCGGATTGATATGAAAACTGATGAAGAAAGGAAGTTCCAGCCCAAGTGGTTGGGCCCATACCAAGTCATGAAAGACTACAGAAACAATGTGTATCTCTTGTGCACACTAGAAGGTGAGGAATTAAATAAAACCATCAATTCCTTACATCCTAAACTTTTTTACGCATGAGACATCGGAATCACCACTTGTACAATATAGCTACCTACATTACATTAGTCATTTTTTGTTTCATTTTATCCACTCATTTCATAAAAATGGTAGTCAAGGAACTTACTCTTAAGAAATCTATTACAAATTTCTGAAAACATTGGCAAAAGCATTCAAATCACATCTCCTCAAACATCATCAAGTAATTTCAAATCTTCTCATCAAGTTTGACAGACAAGTATTGACGAAAACCATACCAAGGCATGCATACTTGGTTTTACTTTTTCTTTCTACTAGGTGAAGTTGTCCTTACCTATGGTCTGTTCTAGAAACATCTTGGTGTCAAATCTATCCCTCTTAAGTCTCTTTGAAAGAAAGGATATCCCAAAGTCCTAGATCAGAAGTGTCAAAATCAAATAGAATCAAAAATTCCAAGAAAACAGAATATTTTTATTTTTACACACTCCTTCGCCCCACCAACCTTCGGTGATAAGCCCGCATCTCTTACTAGTGGTGCGAGGTTGGGAAAGGAAATAAGTACCCTTACTCACCTATATCTTGCCTTCGGTGACAAGCCCATGCTTCTTACTAGTGGCATGATGCAGGGTTTGGGGGGTCCATTCACATAAATTAAAAAATCTTGGTATTCTATAAATATAAATCAAATCATATTAAGTGAAAATAAATGGCCAAATTCCAAAGAGATCAAATCCTCAAAACCAGATTTTGTCAACCAAGTTGCCATTTATAGATCTAAGTCTAGATAAACTAAAAAGTAAGTGGCTTTTTAAGCTTGGTGGTAGTTCTGAGTAGGGTAAGTGTGTACATCTAAGTTTGGTTTCTGTCACTGGTGTGTCTGTTTCTCATCATTACATTCAGTCAAACTCATATAAGTTGTGACCTTCCCAACTCTTGGTGTAGAGCCCTCACATCTTATTGGTTGCATGGAGTTGGGAATAGGGAAATTTCATCACGTTTTTCAAACATAAGAAGAAATCATAGATATTACCCAAAGAGGTTGAAAGTTCAATACTACAATGTGTTCGTCATCGCATATCAGCATTACAAAAGCATACAAAGTAAAACATTCTGTTTACTATCATTTGTTATCCTTTTGCATACATTCTGAAAAGCCTGAAAACAAATACTCTAAAAACATCTAGTATACATATGGAAACGAGTCACAAAATTCTAGGCACCGAGAGTTTAGATCCAATATATATATATATATATATATATACATAAATGGTGTTTCATGTACAATGCCATCATGCACTAAGGCATGGTCAAAATGCTCAATGAGCCCACAAAATGCAAAAAAAATGTACAAATATCTGACCAAAGGTCACTGCAAACAGACACTACGATCTCTCAATCTCTGAGAGATCCCTCAATAGGTGTGTGGCCATGCCTAGGACTCCTGCTGCGATGACACTCTGAATGGACGAAGGACTCACGATCACGGCCAGTAGCTGTGGTCATACTATGAGAGCGACTCCTCCCCATCAAGTGCTCAACAGTCCTATATCCAGCTAGCTCAGTGTGGAGGGAGGTAATGATAATTTCCACCTTCTAGACAGGGGAAAAGACATATATATGTTGACCAGCTATTAAGGGCTCCCTAGCATTCTCCGTGAGCTCGACCTGAGTACCATCAAAACGGAGCAATAAAGAGTCAGTGCACACCTGGTAAATCAAGTCTTGCCATCCCTCAGCAATCGCTGCAAATAAAAATGAGAAACACACAAGTTAGGAAGTTGTCCAAAATAAAACAAAAAATAAACAAAACAACAAAAGGAAATAAGAACTAAAACTAAAGCAAAATCGAGAAAGGAGTAGTAGCTCACTCAGATCTCCAAGCCTCCAGGTAGGATCTCTGGGATCCACACCTGTCACTGACACTGCTACTGACTGTCATCCCTCTCCCACATTTGGAGAAATGTGATGGCTTGCCATGGACTCACCATCTCCCCCTAAATCCTGAGAGGGAAACTCCTATAAAATAAAAGTCACCTTCTCTGTGCTCTACTCTGCCCTCTCTGCCCACAGGATATCTTGAGTATCATACCACTAAAAATCATTTTCATCCTCCTCACCTGTCCCACAAGCTCCAGTCTCCGTATTCCCCATCTCCTCCTCCTCTATCTCTCCCCAAGTGAACTCCTCAGACTTAGAGTCCATGTCAATAGGCTCATCTTTGTTATGGGCAGGACCGGCGACAATTCGAAGTAAAGGTGCCCAAGGAGCATTGGCTACCCCTCGAGTAGGAACCACCCTCCTAGTTGTGATGGGAACACCAGGAGTAACCACAGGCCAACCCTGACTTCTAATACCTTCCCCAGCCTCACGAACAGATCTATACACTGGCCCCGCTAGAGGAAACATGTTAATGTATGGGATGCCAAATTGTTGTGGTACTCTATCAAAGGGGTGGATCTCCAACTTCCCCTTCCTATCTATCATCTAACTGGTAGTGTGGCAAGAAATCAATGTAATAGTCTCCTCTCCCCATAACCATGCCATGGCCTGATAAGTAGTAGCCTCCATGTCTGCAGTGGTCAAAGAGGCCACCGGCTGGTGAGGTGCTCTAAGAACGGTCATCCCTATCCACATAGCTGCCCTGAAGGCTCCAAGATCCTCTCCCTGTACACCTCTCCCATACGGAGTGATGTGCTCATACACGCAACTCATGAAAAGAGTAGGGTGGCTCAATGACTATCCCTGTAGTCTGACCACCCTGTATAAATCATGGTAGGTGGTCCCGAGGATGTCTGATCCCCAAGTGTAAACACAGTCATGGCCCTCAATCTGTGTAATGATGGGAGCCTATAAATATAAGAGATTGTCCCCTCCCTTGTCCTATATCAATCTATAAGCAAGGATGACCATGATATCCTTATAGAGCACAAGAATATCTGACTCAAAAATGGGTTGGACCTTCACCTCCTTCTTCGACCCCGTGGAAACAATGACATCCCCCATGTAAGTGTCCCACTGAACCACCTGAGATCTAAACACTGCTGTCTTGAGAGACAGCCACCTCCCAAGAATCGGGACCCACAATATGTGATAAACATCCTCTAGGGTGATGCTCCACTCACCCCTAACTCCTAAAAATTGTAAAGTGTTCCGATCTGCATCCCAGTATGAAAACAAGTCACATAATATGTGACTAACAGGTGCAATGTGAGGGACCTATGCAACCCTCCAAATGCCAGCCATCTGAAGAGTATCTCGTTCTGCCTGAGTGAGTGCCTCTAACACTACTAGGAGCCAATCACACTCCCTCTCTTAGCTCCATCAGATGTATTCCTCCTTCTGCATCCACCCAAAAACACAAAAAAAGAGTTAGTAACAAAATCTGACTAGAAAAGCTAACAAGAACATGTAAAAATGATAAAAATGTGAAAGCAAGTAAATAAAGCATATTATTTTGCATTCTGCTATGAACCACCACCTTATGTAGAGTGGCAGTTCCATAACCACCGCCTTCTATGGTGGCGGTCTCGTAATCGCCACCCTATGCCGGGTGGCGGTCCTGTCCCGAACCTGCAAACGACTCACAAGCCCTAAAAACACATGAAAAATGCACAAAAACACCATTTTTACTAAAATAAAGACCTACCCTATGGGCGCCCCCCTAGAGACTCATTTAAAACTAGAATTTTCAAAAATAACCCCCCCAAGACAAAGATTTTATCATTTCTACATTTTAGGTTCAAAAACAATAATTTGAGAAGAACTAACCTGAGACTTCGCGGGGTGATGTTCCACTCTCGGAGGCATGATCACTATCTCACCACGAATTTTTTGACTATACTCTCATCGAAAACCGTCATCGTGGGTCCCAGAACTCAAAAACTATCAAATCGATCTACGCAAATCAATAGTAAAATGAGTTCATTTTATATATATGTAGCTTTCTAAAAGTTATTTTGAAGGTCTTTTGCAGGGTGGGAGTGTCAATGGAGGTAAGTTCTAAACCACGCGTAGATGGTAAGTCCTCATTTCATATCAATTTAGTTTCATTTATCAATTTATTTTGTGTATCTACACTTGAGTCCCCTTTTTCATTTTACAAATAGCGGGATTTTGGATGGTGACTTTCTGACACATGGACGTGTCAGGTATAACTCCTAACTCCCCATTTCAGGACTGATATAATCGGATCCATAGTTTTACGCCTCTTCATGCCTAAGACGCTTCTCCAAGGGGGTAATATGTACGTACCCAAAATAGTAGGGTACTGTACCATCAGAAAGATGTTACACATACCCCAATAATGATACAGGTCTCCTCGCAAGGTGTTCGGGATCCAGAAAATCTCGCCAAGTATACATTTGTATCCCGTATTCCTCACCCAGCCTCCGTGTGCTTTGTTCTGCCATTTGCCCCACTTTCTCCTTTCATTTTGGTCTTAAGTGACGAGACTGCTGCCCTACCTGGGTGGCAGTCCCGTGACCATCGCCTAGGAAAGGGTGGCAGTCTCGTAATCACTTCCTTGCATAGGGCAGTGGTCCTATACGCATTTTCAGGAAAGTTCAACCGATCACGTCAAACGTAAAATTTCAATTTCTATCCACATTTTTCAGCTACTTTGCTTTCCATTTATGTTTTGGCCGCCCTGTGAATAGTGTTTCCACTTTGTTTAATGGTAAAATATTTTCATTCCAAGTTACCTTCTAGTGAATGCATTTGCTATAAATAGCCAGCTTGTTTTCAAACAAATGGTCCCTTTCCTTCTCCATTTAATCATTTAGTATTTTGAGTTTCTTACTTAGAATTCAAATAGTTTCATGTTTTGCATCCATTGTTAGTCTTCCTTTGCTATTTAGAGGTCATCTGATCTTCTTGTTTCAAGCTTGCTTCATTGTTGTTCCATGCAATTCAGTTTAAGGTAAGGTAGTTTCATTCTTATATTGGAATCCATTTAGAGTTACAGGTTTTGTTTAGTCACAAAAGATAGTTTCTAGAACTCTCGGCGCATTTGCATTATATTCCCACAATAAATCCCGCTACGAATTACATAGTCAAGCTCTGTTAACTTGCACTATCTCTCTCTTACACACATTCTATTCGTTCTGTATCCAAAACTACCATTGTTTGAGTACCTTATTCTGTTGATGCTATCATATACATGCTTTTCTGGATTCAAGAGAACGCAAAGGAATGAGGAGATTACACTGAGGGGAGAAATTCACACACAACTGGATTTAGCAATGTTCTGTAAACTTCAGGTTTGAGATATAAAAGTTCTAGTTACAACATATCAAATTCGGTAGTAAATTATTTTATTTCAGTCAAAGCTCACTCTCAATATCGCTAGGGAAGTTGTGGGGATTGATAGTTTTTACAAAAACTATGATTCATTCCTCACTTCTGAGGTAGGATCGAGAGCCTTTCAATTTAAAACAATTAGTTGCTTAGATATTTAGGATAAATTCATAACTGCACAGGAAAATAAGCTACACCGGGCTACTTTGTTTATTTTAATTCTGTTACTAGATTATTTGTCCATTTGCTAAATATATTAAAATAGTTGCTCTTTTAATTTCGTTAAAATACTTCATCGAAAATGCAAAAATAAAAGAATACATACATAGTGTAGATACATTTTTCATAATTAATTTATTAGTTTTAGTTAAAAGTTGAATCATTTTGCATGACAATCACGGGACCTAGAGAGCCCAGAGAATACATATTTGAACCAATAGTGCCTCAACCAAATCTCCCCACAACACTAACTGATATAGATCAAGACCTTAGGATACAGGTCTTTCGAGCAATGGTAAACCTATGAGAAATTAGTGAACAACTGAGAGAGTTAAATATTGAAGATGACAAGGCATACAGATTTTGGTCAAATCATCCTAACTATAGATTGCCTTGATAGGGCATCCGTATAGCTGTACAAGAATTCGAAAGAGAACAAGTATTTGGTTGCGATCTTTTAGTTCCACAACCTAATGCATGAGACCTCCTCGTTGACATAGATACTAGCTTACACATTCAAGTTGCCAGAACACCTATAAGATATTCTGAGAAAATTACACAACTTCTAGTTCTAAACATAGAGGCTGAAAACGTATATGATTATTAGATAATCGGAAGGAGAAATTAACTCCTCACATGACCATAGGAGGTCTGACACAACCACGAACTTACAGTTGTGATCCACAGGTCCCACAACCCAACAGGCTTATTCATCGATCAGAAATTGATGTTGTTTTATAGACACTAGTATTTAGGTCCTCATTGCACCCACCAGATATCATTACACAATTCTCCTTATTAAATGTAGCTACCAATCAAGCTAAGGATTTCTAGACTAGACCAAAGAATCGACCATAAAACCCCGTAGAATCCATTACACCTCCCATCATCATTTTTCATGACCTTGTCTAGAAATATACATGAAGCATCTACAAGTCACTTCCCATGTATCCAACACCCAATAAACAGGATCTCGGTAGAGCTCGACATTGATTGGAGCATTAGAAAAACTATTATATCCGAGCAATCCATTACACCAATTTAGGTTGGGAGGGCCTTCTTTGCCTTAGATTCACAGATTCCATTATTGTGTATTAAGGATATAAGATTACCCAACTAGTTTTTCTATATCCATATATATTCCACATTCACCAGTCATCTCAGCATGACTTTGAGAGGTCAGGTACGAGGAAGAGTTTCTTGTAGATTCTTATGCTTACATGTCACTTTTCTGAAAACTTTAAATTCTGAAAACCCAAAATTTCGAAAAACCTGAAACCTGAAATTCTAAAATCCTAAAATTCCAAAATTCTGAAAAACCAAAATTCGGAAAACTTGAAACCTGAAATTCTGAAATCCTGAAACCCAAAGAAAGCCTGAAACCCAAAAAACTCTGAAATTTTGAAAATCAAAATTTCGAAAAACTAAAAATGCCCTTTTTAAGATTACCCCCTAATCTATCAAATGGTGAAATTTTGACTTATTTTGAGCAAGTTAAACCCTTGAAAATTGATTTCAGAGTTCTTCTTGAGAGGCGAAAATTCCAAAATTGGAGAATTCACAATTTCATTCACCTAACTCCAAAATGCAATCTTCCATGACTGAAACAACCCCATCGGCTCTTCTGCATGCAAGGTCATGTTTATCTATTTTTCCTAAGAGGTAAACTTGGATAAAAATTTGGTGACTCATGGGATCACCTTCCTGCTAGGTGAAAGATAAGTTGCCTTGAAGTATCCATTAGTCATGGAGTCATGAATGATAGCCTTATACTGATCTTTTGCATGAAACTTCTCCCCGACTACTTGTACTTGCTAATCCTGAACCTGTTCCGTTATTTGCACTTTCAATTCTCATAAGAAAATATTGAAGGTGATATTTTTGAGAGTAGAAAATTGTGTTGACCTGGAGCTTTCACCTATCCCTAAAATGGACTGCTACAAAATTCACCTTTAGAGGCACATTGAACTACACAATGATTCAACCTAGGAGCAATAAAACATGTGCTGAAGCACTTAGGGAAACTAAAACCTAAACTACAACAAGACAAATGTGCATACACACTTAGAGGAATTAAAATCCTAGGCTAATATTTACAAGGATGAAACCTTTCCTTTTCAATAACAATGTTTAAGGTAGATCCCATTAACTGGAATTGGAAGCTCCTCTCCATCCAATGTAGACAATTGGAAGGTATTGCTACTTTTACATCATGTGACCATGTAGGGTCCACTCCAAATGGCGTCAAACTTGGAATGCCTTCCTAGTTTTTCCCGATCTGCATCCCACTTTAGAACTAGATCCCCCTCCTGAAAGGTCCTTGCTCTTGATTTCTTTTCAAACCATCTTTTGACTAAGGCATGATCCTTATCCATCATTTGAACTACATGTTCTCTAGTTTCTTCTAATTACATCAGTTCTGCATACCTATCCTCCATTGGTTCGAACTCAAATAACTCCAATTGCTTCATGAGCTCCAATGCTGGTAGCTCTAATGATATGGGTAACACTGCCTCTTTCCCATAGACTAACTTGTATGGGGAATTACCTGTAGACCCCTTTGGTTTGCTCCTGTTAGCACATAACGCTGATTTGAGCTTACTATACCATGTCCTTTGATTTTCATCTAGATTCCTTCTTATGATCCTTAGGAAATTCTTGTTTGTGGACTCTGCATGCCCATTACCCCTGCGGGTAATAATTTGAAGAGGATCTCAAGTAGATTCTATTCTTGATATCCCATTCTATAATCTTGGAACCTAGGAACGCCAATGCATTGTCTGATATGATAGTGGCCGATACACCGAACCTAGTCATTATCCCTTCATAGAAGTCTAGTATGTTATACTCGTTTGCCTCCTTGAGTGCTACTACCCTCAGTCCACTTGGTGAAATAGTCTGTTGCTGTGAGAATCCACTTGTGCCCTTGAATTGAGTTTGGATTGATGACCCCAATGAAGTCCAATGCACCATTGCATGAATGATTGGTTAACTAAAATTGGGTGTAATGGAAGCACTACTAAATCTTTCTTTACATGTGAAGAATGCACATTTTTTGCACCTTTTTATCCATGTGTAGCAGTCACTAAACACCGTGGGCCAATACTAACCCACCTTTATTATCTTGAAAGCCGTTACACTATGGAGAAAAATTACCTTCTGGCTTCTCCATCGTGAAACTCTTGTAACAATCTTCTCAATTTGATTTGTTCTAATGCATCTCAGTTGAACACCACTGATGTCCTTTCTTTAACAAAACACCATCAACAAGACACATATGGAATGGCTTGTAATATGAATTATCTCCTCTTTGATTTACTCATTTCATGGATGGACATAGGCATGTTTTTAGGAAGTGTATCATAATTTGTGTCCAAACAGGGAATATGAACATTATCATTTACTTGTTCTTGACCATCTTGTAGTACCAAGCACAACTATCATTTTCCATCACCTACTTCAACCTGTTGACTCAAGTGCCAGTTGTTCACATAGTACTCTTTTCCATGGACCAGCTTAGTGACATTTAATCTCAATGTCATATTCTACGAAACACAGTGATCCATCCTACATGTTTCTTATTTAGGTATTTTTTCAAAAGGAAGTGCTTGACTCCCGCATGAGAGACTAACAATTGGATCTGTGTTATTTGAAACTAGGTGCTTGAACTTCTACAAAGCTCCTAATCACTGCAAGGACATGCTTTATCGATGAAGAAGTATCTCACTTCATAGTCCTCTAAATTTTGACTAAAGAAGGCAACCAGTTGTTCAGAGCCCTCTTTGTTTTGTTGTGCACTCAGGATTGTAGAAATTGTGTCCCCACTACCAAATGTATAGAGCATGAAGTCCTTGGAGAAATCTGGATTGACAAGAGTTGGAGCTTGGGATATGGCCTCTTTGATTGTCTTCAAAAACTCACCTTGCCTTCAGCTATCCACCTAAATGCCATGACTCTTCTTTAACATCAACATTAGTGGCTTCACAAGAGCGGAAAAATTTTGGCAAAAATTTGCGGACAAAATTGATTCCTCCGTAAGAAGCTCTAAAGAGCCTTCTCATGCCTTGGTAAGGGCAATTCTCGAATTACTTCAACTCTTTCTGGGTCTAAAACATCAATCCTTCATCTTAACACAATATTGCCTAGGAGTCTTGCCTTCGTGAGACTAAGAATATGCATTTTTTTGGCATTCAATGATACGCTAAATCTCATACCATCTTTAAAATACATGTCTCAAATGACAAGAGATGATCTACTGTATTTTTAGAGAACACAGTGATATCATCAAGATATATCAATACTATTTCGTTGATCAACCCCTTGAATGCCATGTTCATTGCTCATTTGAAAAGTGGCTCCAGTGCATTAGACAATCCAAATGGCATTCTTCTTGTAGGCATAGGTGCCCCACTTAGTGGTGAAAGCCGTTTTGAACTATTCATCTTCTTTTACCATCATCTGATTATACCCTGAGTAGCCATCCAGGAGAGAGAATATTTCCGAAGCCGGCTAGTACTTGTAGGATTTGTTCCATTGAAGGGAGTGGGTAGTGGCCTTTGAGAGATGCCCTAGTTAAGTCTCAAAAGTCCACGCACAACCTGATTTCTCCATTCTTCTTTCTGACCGAGACCAAGTTGGCAACCCAACTTGAGTGCTGGATTGGAAATATAATGCTTGCCTCTATCAACTTGTTCAACCTCTTTCTTCATGAGAGGCTCAATGTGTGGGTTAGCTAGTCTTTACTTCTTCTTGATGGGCTTAACATCTGGATCAGTTCTATGGTATGTTGTGCCAACTTTGGATTGAATCCTCATAGGTACTCATAGCTCCAAGAAAAGACATATTGGAATTCTTGAAAAAGATCTTTGAAAATTCATATTTCTCTTGTTGGGTACTTATCTTGCCAATTTGCAATGTCTTGCTTTCAGCTACTGAAACAAGCTCCGAATCTCCACCCTTTACCTAAATTTTTTCCTTCTCTTTCCAGAACTGATAATTCGGGTTGAATATTGACTCCAAAGTCACAAGGCCCTTTGGTAATTTTTTAGTTCTCAGCTGTACCACTTGGTCACCATACTGCTGTTCTAACTTGTCTTGGTTTCTGGCAGAGAACTCAACTTCTTCTTGTAGAAAATTAACAGTTTGTTGATCATTCTCAAAGGCTTTCCAACTTGTGTTGTTTTCTGGAATGGTTGGCCTTACAACAACTTTGATACGTGGTTGGGTTTTCTCATTTTTGATACTTACCACAACATCAAATGCAGCCCCAATCGCTATCAGTCTTTTTGTTGCTTCATTCTTCTTTCTTGGGATGGAATTGATGCTAAAAGCTTTAGAATCTTCAATGATATCCCATACTGGATTCTTGTAGTTTTTCAACAACTCATTCTTGGCAGAATTTTTTCCTTTGACTTGGTTTACAATCAGCTCACTATCACCAAAGACTTGCAAATTTTTAATACTTCTCTTTCTTGCCCAATGCAATTTGTGAATCAAGGCTTCATTCTTGAGCCGTGTTGTTTGAAAAAGCAACACTTAAAATGAAAAGTTGAGTAATATTTTGTACCTTAAAGCAAAAAAAACATAGTTCCTCCTGCACCTTGTCTACTTCTAGAGCCATTAAAGAATAAATGCCATATTACATTGTCATCCTTATATTCCGGCTTGATGAGGCTGGGGGCGGGTGATTTTTCTTCATGTACATAATATATACCTAGTTCAAATTCTTTCATTTCTTGATAAGGTTCAAAAAATCATGTCTCTTGTTTTCCCATTCATCCAGGGTTAAATCTGGAATACCCTCGACCTTAGTGCCAGTTTCTATATCATTTAAGCATTCTTCCTTACCAAATGCTGAGAAATTTGCATTAATAGGACTTGGCACATGAGGCTCAATATGAAAGTTTGCAATTGGTTCTGACTTGATGGTTGCCTTGGCTCCATATCTTGTTCAAAATATCATGTGTGACCAATCTAATAATAGATATCCACCAGTTTTGGTAGTGAAGTCTCTTGACAAACACAATGCAAAGAGTGGTGGGTGGTTGATTACAGACACATCTTGTAAGACTGTGACATTTGGACAGGAATGTAGTGTTAGGCTTAAACCTTTGATGACCCTAACTATTCCTACATTTTTTCCCATCTAATTTCACTACTCCTTTCAGAACTAGCTCATACTTTAGACCCAATTGATCTACTATTTGCTTCGGCATCACTGAGCTACTTACACCCGAATCAATCATGCAGTTATGTACCAAGTGGTCCCTGAAAATAAATGACACATAGAATGGTGGAGGATTCAAAAATTTTCTTGGTTGACCACCACTCTATTGCACTACATTAGTGAAAACTTTCTCCTGACCTTGGTTTGATCTATCCGAGGTAGACCAATTGGCCATTATAGCTTACAACATATATCATTATCCTGGGATTGTAAGTGACTCCCACATGGAAATGTTAACATGTGTTTTCTTCATCTGATCGATAATGTTGAAAGGGGATGAATTATCCTTTTGCTTTCTGTTACTTGGCATGACCTTTTCTGGAGCTTGAACAGGCACGTGTCACTGCAACGGCCACCTTATGCTGATTTTGCACATTCGACACTGCATTTGATCTACTAACTCCTTTTTGTGTAGGAATGGGCTGAGAAACAACTAGATTAAATGGTTGTCCCTCCTCTATGTTCCTCTTCTTTGACCATGTGTTAGTAGCTACACCTTGAAAAGTCATTTGGTTTATACCATAGAAATCTTGAACTTGGCAATTGACAAGTGTGGTCTCATTTGGAGGTGCGTCTTGTTAAGTTTCTTGCTGTTGATTTCCCTCATGACTTGGTTCTTGGGACACACCAATGGTATGCACCATTAAGGCCTGATTTAGGGTGCCATTGAAACACGTTGATTGATTTTGACGAAGATTGCATGGGTAACACCAGTCGTACACTTGTGTCATGTTATTTTGTGTTGGAACCAAGGCTCTTGATGTTGAAGTTGCATTTGGATCATACGATCGGAATGGCTTGACAGCTTGAGGTTGTCTTTGATTTGGATTTTGATTTACAACCTGAGATGGTGGCCTAGCTTGATACTAACTTTGAGTCTGATACGGTCTAGAACTCTAAGCTTGTTGTCTCTTTGATAGTTACTAGCTCATTTCCTAGGTTCTGTAGTTATTTCATAACCTCCTGTAATTCTTTTGAAGTGCTTGAAGAAGAAGAAGCCTCGCTATTGCTTTGGTTTCTAGGGGCTAGAATGGGATTCAATTCTGGTGCTTGACTATTTATAGGAGCTCCCATATCCGGATAAAGAGGCATTGGTGGCCTTGGCGCGAGCTTACTAGATTGAATCAAGCAATTTTCAGCTCTAATAACAATGATTGGATCATCATGACAATATCATAATTTAAAGCTCTAAGAAAGTATAGGAAATCACCTTCAATTGTTGGTCTCATGGCAAATGGAATACTGTCCCATGTCCTCAGGAACATGAAGTTGAAAGCAATCAATTGTTCATTAGGATCCCTCTTGATTGTTTTCAATTGTTCCAATAAAGATAGATTATCTCCCTTTTCCCCAAATTGATTATGGAGGGTTTTGGACAAGTGGTCCCAATTCTGGATGGATCCCATGGTTATACTTGTAAACCATTGCAAAGCTTTACCCTTAAAATATCAACCTAACAACTTGACTGCAATATCCATTTCATTGATTTCATGAATTACACAGACATTTGCAATGTCGTGGATGTGGTGAATTGGAGTTTTCTCATTCTCTCTAGTGAAATATGGGTTGTTCTTCAATGCTGCAATTGGAACTTGATTTTGAGCATTTAGGGAAAGTGGGCTACTTCATGTGAATTTGACATAGGGATTGGGTTGTTTCCATCCTGATTGGATGAATAAATCTAGTTGATTGGATGAAAGGCCTACCAGGTGGAGGTGTTGACAAGGTCCATATTAGGCGAAGATGGTGATCGTTGTGGTCTTATTCCTCTCCTTCCTCTACCTGGTGATAATTACAAGTAGACAAATAGTCCCTCTTCTCGAGTATCAGACCTGGTTCGAATTCCTCTCATGTACTTGGGCAACCTGTGTTGCTACACCGCTGAATTCTATCCCTTCAGAGTCACCATATGTGTTGGAAAAAAGATCCTCTAACGGCTAGATTTTTCCAAGTTGCACACCAAAATCGAAAAAATTTAAAAAAAGAAAACCATGAAGGACCCTTTTGAAAATTAGTCCCCAATCTATCAACCGGTTGAAATTTGGACTTGATTTGAGCAAGTTACAGCCCCTAAAACCTGAAATTTTGGAGTTCATTTTGAGAGGTAAAAAGTCTGAAATCCAGAGAACTTGCAATTTTTAAGTCCCTGAATCTTCTTGAAAATGCCTTCTGAATCTTGTGGAATGACTTATTGAAATCTCGAAACCTTGAAGTGCCAAAATTGTAAAATGTAGAATCACAGCACCCCCTGAAATGTCTGCAATCTTAAAATGGGTTGAAAACTCTTGAAATGTGATCGCATAACATGGAGCATCTCTCAAAGTGTCGGAAACTTTGTTAATCCTGAGATCCTGAGATCTCAAAGACTTGAAGGCCAAAATTCTAAAATTCCAAAATTCTAAATCACCCGCACACATGACAATTCTGCAGAGGGTCTTGAAACTCTAAAATCTACTTTAACCTGAAACCTGAAGGAGACTTCAAAGGTTGAGAAAGATGCAAGAATTTAATAAACCTAAAAAATACCCTTTTGAACATTAGCCCCCGATGCTACCAAATGGTGAAATGTTGAACACATGCTTTGAGCAAATAAACACAAACCATGAAAAATGCATTACAGACCACATGCACTAAGAGTTGGACCAAGATCTGTAATCTGAGAGATTCAGAGAGGTGCATTTGCCTAACTCCAAAGAGGGTTGGAAATCATCCATAGGCATGCATTATTTCTCTAGAGTTGATACAGTACACTACAATCGCTAAGAGGAAAGATTTGTCTATTACAATCCTATATGGGAGGTAAAATTGAAAAACAAGTCCACTTAATTTACCCTAATGAAGAATTAGAGACATGAAGGGACCATATATTCACCCATCACTTAAGTCATTGACTAAATATAACATAAAGTACCTCTATGGAAAAATCTCACCCCCTTATAATCACTATAGGATGACCTGAGATTATGTTTCCAGACTCCAGAAGATAACATACAAGTGAAACCTGAAGGTACCAACCACACCAAGAAAATGCATTGAACTTCACTAGCTCATTATGGCATAGCCAAGGCTAAGATGGATGAGAAGCCTGATAGGCCATCTTCTAAAAAATGAGGACATTACTGCATTTAATAATTTTTGAGTTGGCTTCTTTATTCAAGGTCATTCTAAAGATGAAGAACTCCATTCCGCCAATATTTTTCCAAGACTATATTCATTAGATTTATTATAGTCTATATCATGCTTGGATCCTTACGTATGAATACCCCGCGCATTCTTAATATCCTTATTATCCTTTTGAGGGTCTTCGGATATGGTGACGTGCTAACTACTTGGATATCATCTGTGGTGCCTATATCTTTAGGGACACCTATGTTGGACCGCTTAGACACGTGGTACTATGTATATGCGCTTGATTGGGGACCAGCCATTCGGATTTCACCTTTGAAGTTACATCCATAGAGTTGACACGTGGCATCTTCTTCATCTAACACTGATGCTTCACTTGAAATCTTTGTTCATATTTGGCCGACTGCAACTTTCTTGGCAATCTGATTACGTGGAGACCTCTACTCTCATTTGGGTCACCTCATGGATTCTACTCATTTTACCTTATGATCCAGTTGCACCGAAGAGTTTCTTCATGGATCCCTTTCCTAATGGGTTTTTCTCCTCCATAAGATTGAAATCTTTCATAGAAAGGGTCGATTCATATCCTCATTCAGGCTATCGTACCACATGGAGGGCCTAATTTTTTTTTTTGTTGGACCACCTTTGGATATGTAAAAACCTTGAAGCTAATGCCGATTGGATTTTTTGGCATTGATGTGCGAGCTTGCTCATGCTTTCTATTGTGCTGGATCAATCCACGTGCGGGTAATACTATATGTGTGGTCAGTGCTCAAACATGTAGGATAATTGTTAAAATTACCCTTTTTAGCTTCTAGGAAGGCACTGATATGTTTGACACGTGGCAGCCAGTACTACGGCTTTGTTGCTTCACTTCAAGTCATACTCTAGTCTGGGCTCGATTTAAAACTTACCGTAGTTATGCTAAAATGTGTATATATGTGCTTGTATTAACCGCCTGCTTCCCCGAGATCTCTAGATAAATGTGAAGTCCAAAAACTTCATGATGCGTGTATCCCTCCATTCTCTTTCACTTGAGCTTTTGTGAAAAATCTCCTTATGAACATGTATCTTGGCCACTCATTTTTGTACACTCTGCTATCTCCATATGTCCGATTTTTGCCTACGTAACTTGATTCTTTAGATTTGAAATGTGGGCTCACATGAATGAATCAACCCTTCATATTTCTAATTGTGCAAGGTCATACATGATTCAATTATGCCCAAGGGGAAAAATTGGATAACTCATAACTTCTATCCTATTATGGACAGAAGACTGGCCAAATGAATTTAGTACACATGATCAGTATTGTTCCAGAAAAGGCTGTGGTCAAATATTTAACTCTATCCACCCTCCTATAATATCAGAGTTTAAGAGGTAGGCCATGTTACTAAACATGGAGTCCCTAAAGGATGAGGATATTCTGACTAACTACATTGCTAATGACTTCACACTAGAATTGCCTTCATGAACTGACTAAGTCATCCTCTTCACTTAATTTTTTTGCCCAAATGAGGCTCAACTAGGCATGTGTACCAGGCATTTTACACTAGATGATGAATTTGAAGTTGCTTATGAAGCAGTAGCCAAGGGCAAAGTAGTCAAAAAATCAACAGAAAAAAGAGTCATGGGAAAATCTTGTAATAAAGGTAAGTGGAAAGGGAATCAGGTAAAAAAGATTGTCTCACTATCCTTTGAATACTTGTACAGATCCTTCAAGAATAACCTCAATTCAGAGTAACATCTGTGATATCTCAATGGTCCATCTATGTGACGCTACATGTTGGATATACTTCCCTTATCCTAGAGTTACATCCGAAGATGTGAAAAAAAGACTCCTAAATAAGTCCATGACAGCTATAAAAATAGAAGGGGAGGTGGAAATCGCAGATGACTCTGATGTAGAAGAAACGCTTGGGATGTACTAAAAACATGTAACACTGGATAGGAGATGAGTAGACTATTCCAGATAAAAATACAGATTATGGAAGAACTAAGGTCTTATATCTTTGGTTGATATCGGTTCTGACAGTCTAACTTGATTTCCTTGAAGCGGTTACTCAAATGAAGCTTGGTTCTTTTGAGACATTATGATTTACTTTTTCCTTTACACCCTTATTCCTTTGTGTCAATTTATATGGGTGCAGAAGGTATGTTGATACTCATTTTCCAGGTCATTTGCATCACCACCAGATGTAAGGTCATCTTATGGGATCAAATTCCCAAATATATTGATGTTTTGCCGTAAGACCTGATGTTGATCCACTTCAAAATGAATTAATCAAATGTATGTATTTGGGTGTCCTTCTCTATGTATTATCACAGGGATGCTCCCCTTTATGAGAAGGGAAAATTTACGACCTCTTCAATGCACCCAAAGGGTAATCACCAAGTATAGGTTCAACTTTACAACATCTGACAAGTTACCAACATATGACACGGGTTGCTATGGTGAACTTGACTTTAACCTTTTTATTACACTCAAAACACAATTATTCACAGAAAATCATAATCAACCTTTCACATTGATTTATGTAATCTGCATGTTTAAAGGATAAACAAGAGGGGGTAGAAGTTTCAAAAGATTTGTCTATCTCTATGAGATAATTACATGATCTCTGGATAAGTCTATTATTTAGTCTTTTCAATGGAACCTCTTTTCATACTTCTTTTAGTGGGTTATTTTCTTTCACCAAAACAAGAAGTAGAGCATGAAATTCAACTATTGCTATTTTTCCCCTGTACCGAACATTAGGTAAGATAGAGTATATCACATCTTCACTCCCTGAGACCTATTGAAGTAAAGAAACAACTCTAGGAACCATACTAGATTTATTCATGGTTAGGTGTTACTGTCATCACCAATCCGGCACTATGATAATTCACCACCGGGAACTCCTCATGCTATGATTATTTACTAATGCACAAATTTTAGTTTGGTGGTAGAATTTGGAAACACAATAACAGACATAACACAAGAATACCATAGACTATGATAGAAAGGAATGATGAAAAATCTAAAATATAAGTGTAAATTATATTATCAACATGAAATTGTTACAATCTCACCCATGAAGTACTTCAAGTGTTACCAACTCCACTTGCCTTCCAACAATAACTATGGGAGAAACTTCACAATTACACCTCTTAATGGCTTCTTTAACACACCTTCTAAATGATGGCTTCCTTAACACACTTTCTCATACAATATTTCTCACTACTTCCTTCTATGCTAAATGAGGGGGGTGGCCTCTCTATTTATAGAAATTTCAAGCTTATCCACCCTATCTCTAAGATAGGATAAGAAATATCCTTGACTAATCATATTCCATACCTTAACTCTTATCTTTACATGTAGGCTTATCTTTTAAGATAAGATAAACCTTATCATTTCACATGGGTTCCACCTTTTTAGACTTTTTACAAATAAAATACACAAAATATTTATGACATCACTCTGTGTTCTTATTACAAATATAATATTTCTAATTCCTAATCATGTAGACCCTACTTCTCTACTTACGGTAACTTTGACATTTTAACATTACTAGACCAGTTATGGAAAATATTTACTTTTTACCACAACATTCCTATTGTACTTTGACTGTTACCATACTATACATTATTGGTGATGACGTATTGACGGCATTTGTTATCTTCTACAAGACGCTACTACTAATTATACTTAAGAACAC
The DNA here is from genome assembly GCA_019776745.2 of Taxus chinensis. Taxonomy (NCBI): domain Eukaryota; kingdom Viridiplantae; phylum Streptophyta; class Pinopsida; order Cupressales; family Taxaceae; genus Taxus; species Taxus chinensis. Next base: position 799,648,800 of record CM034146.1, read on the forward strand.
CCTATTCCTAATATATACATTAAGGAAATAGAAATCATGGAGTAAAATTTTAGTGTCGACAGCTTCCCCCTCCCTAGCTTATACTTCATCCTCGTAGTAGACTATTATGGACATTCTGAAGCTGGTGCCTAAAAAATATTTAACTTGTTTTGGTTGACCCATTTCGTAATGGGAGTACCATCCAATTCCTCCAATCGATATGTACCATTTTCATGCATAGATACTATTTGTAGGGCCCCATCCATTTGGGAATAATTTTTCTATGCCTCCTATTTTGTATCTAGAATCATATACTAGAACCAAGTCATTCACCTGAAATGGATACCAGAGGATCTTTTGATCAAAGTACTCCTTCTGTTGCATTTTCTTCTTATAGGTTGTATCCTTCACTATTTCCCTCATTTCCTCTAGCAAATGAAGACGTACCATCCTTTCCTTTACTGAATCACTTTCATCCATCCTTTCATTTTTAATAACTCTCGCAGTGTGAATATCAAACTCAATAGGAAGAATTGGATCAATGTCCATAAGCCAACTGAAATGGGGAGTATCATATTGGTGACTTTTATGTTTCCCTATATGCCCACAATGCTGTATGAATCCTTTTATTCCACTTATGTACTTGCAAGACTGCATCTTTTGCTAGGATTTTACATAATTTGTTCACTCCACCTATCTATTTGTGTTTAGCTTGTAAGTTGTTTCCTTCTTGTGCTTAATAGAAAAATTGTTTACCATGGTTTCTACCACCTCATTAATGAAGTGGATTCATTGATCTGTTACAATGTCTAATGGACAACCAAATATGGTGATAATGCATTCATACACAAACCTTGTCACTTCATCCATGGAATTTATTTTCAAGGGCCTAGCTTCAACCCACTTGGTTAAATAATTTGTGGCAACTACAATATACTTATTTTGGTGTGGGGTAGTTGGAAGTGGACCTAACAATATCTATTCAACACTTTTCAAAGGGACCAAGTGGAAGAAAAGGGCATAATGGTTCTGATGAAGTCTTATGGTTCCCATGTGTTTGACAAATATCACATGTCTTACAATAATTATAAAAATCTCTAAAAAGAGTGGGCTAGTGATAACTTGCATCCAAGATCCTTCTTGTTGTAAGTTGTCCATAGAAGTGTCCTCCATATGTACCATTGTGGAATTATTCTATTAGCTCCTTCCCTTTATCACGTCCAACTTCCCTCTTGTACTGTCCATCAGGCCCTATCCAAAATAATACTCCATGTAAAATAGAATATGGGACTAGCTTGAGTAATCATCCTCTTAGTTTTTGCATTGGCACTATCAGGAAATCTATAAATAATTCAGATAATTCCAAATATCTATGTATTCACTAGGGATTGTGTCGAAGGACAATAATGTTGCATCTGGGAAATCATCATCATCAAAAGATGAACCTAAACCATCATAGGCTCGAGAGATTGCATTTGCATTGACATGCTTCTTTCTTGACCTATCTATAATATCAAATTCAAACTATTGTAGAAAAATTATCCATCTTGTTATCATTTCTGATGGGTTAGGCTTATTTACAATATATTTTAGAGCCTGATGATCTATTGCAACTATAAATTTCTTCCCTAGAAAGTAATTTCTAAACGTCTTTACAACAAAAATGATAGCTAGAGCCTCTTTTTCAGTTACAGTATAATTTACCTCAACACTGCTCATTTGTCTGCTCTCAAAGTAAACTGGATGATCATTCACATTTTCATCCTTTTGGCTCAGATTACTCCCGAGTGCTGCATCTGGAAGCATCAGTATACACAATGAATGTCTTGCTCTAGTCTGGATTCTTTAAAAATAGGTGAAGACACCAAAGCTTCCTTTAGTTTTTCAAAATCTTCATGTGCCTTCTTTCCTAGTTCATAAGTAACATCCTTCTTCAAGAACTGGGTTAGTGGCTGTGTAATCTTTGAGAAATTCTTGATGAACCTTCTATAGTAACCCACATGGCCTAAAAATGATCTCAACTTACTTTTATTCATAGGAAATGGCAACTCTTTGATTTTTGAAACTTTATTAAGATTGATACCAATACTATCTCTAGATACAACATGCCCTAACAAAATGCCTTTAGAACATCCAAAGACACACTTTGTAGGGTTTAGTGAGGATTGTGCTTCATCTAACCTTTGAAATGTTGTCTCCATCTGGTGCAGGTGGTCCATTTTTCTCCCATAGATGTAAAATTCATCCAGGAATACTCTAATGAAGCTTCCAATGTAGGGTTCAAACACCCTATTCATCAAGCATTGGAATGTTGATGGAGCATTACACAACTCAAATGACATAACTCTATAAGAAAAAATTCCCCAAGGAGTGGTGAACGTAGTCTTCAAATGATCTTTCTCTGCTATATGAACTTGGTTGTATCCACTATAGCCATCTGTAAACCTATAACACTCCTGGCCACCTACTTCGTCTAAGATCTGATATGAGAATGGAAGAGGGTATTGATCTTTCTTTTTTGCCTTGTTGAGCTTCTTGTAATCAACACAAATGTGTAGCTTCCTATTATTTTTTATTGAGATCACAATGGGAGAAACCCATTCCAAGTTCTCCACAACAAATATGAATCCTGCATCAAGAAAATTATCTATTTCTTCTTTTATAGTCTTGGAAAAATTACGATTCATTCTATATGGCATTTGCTTTATGGGCTTAGCACCATCTATCAACTCAATAGAATATTCTACCCAACTTACTTGATGGAGTTCCTTGTAATCCAAAGTGAATAAGTGTATGTATCTTTGAAAGAGTTGGAGGTAGGATTCCTTCTCACTCTCCATCACAACATCACCAATCTTTATTTTTTGGAGATGATCATCAATTTCTTCTTCAGATAATTTTATGGGTTCATGAGTCGGTGTGACTGAAAGGATATCCATGACCGAAACATCAACCTCACTTTCTTCATATTTTGTGTCCACTTCACTGGTACTAGAGTAATCAAAGGATGTCCAATCATTAGTTTCATCACTTGAATCCACAGGTTCTGCCTTATGATGCTCGAGGGATCACGTTTATCTTCACCCTCTCTCTACCATGTCCAAGTGTCATGAAGCCTTCCTTCTAGTAGTTTCTTGCATGAAATATCCTTAGCCATGGCATTCCCAACAACATTGGGTATGCAACAATACCATTCTTCATCACCTGGAAGTCTACCACAAATACAACACCCATAACAAATATTACTACATCTGAAACAACACTTTCTAGTTTCGTTTTTCCCTTATTTAATGAAATTAACATAAGTGTTAAGGGACGATTAATTTTTAAACCCAACATATTCATTAAAGACTCAGTCATTACATTAACTGCAGCACCTCCATCTACTAAGAAATCATGAATTGAAATACCATTACATAATACCTCAGCTTGTAGGGAGCTGCCTCTGCTTCCAAAATAGGGACCTCAACCTCCTTCCTTCGTCGATCATTGAGTCCACTTTGTAGCTCCCGCCTCTTCTCAAAAGACATAGCAAGAAGTTGACCATATGTAATATTTGCAGGACTTTTGGACAAATCTTCTAAGATGGAGTATGGTCCTTACCCCTATGAAATCATAAAATCCTGCACACCCAACTTTCTTCTCCTATGTTTCTTACTAGTTTCTCCTTTCCTCTTCTTAGGATCATTTCCATCTTGGTTATCTTTTTATTTATTTCTTTTTGTTGCAAACACATCTACTTCATTATTTATGCTCCTATCTACTACATCAAAATAATTCACAGGTACTTTTCCTTTATCATCATCCCTCATACCAGATGTAGAAGCTCTATTTAGACAATTATAGTTATAATGACCCTTTTTATAATAGCCATAACATACAACTTCAAATATATTTATTTTTGGACCCCTATCTCCCTGGGAATTTTGGAAACTAAATTCCTTTCCTTGAAGAAGATTAATAATTAATTGGCCTATCTTCCTAAGGAGATCTTCATACTCAGTGGAGGTATTAGAGGGAAGGATTTTTCTCACCAAAGGTGGTTTTGGTGTTTGGACCAAATGTGTTGGTGTAGGATCCACCTTAATAACAACTTCTTTGGGCTCCTCTTCCATGATTTCTTCTTGCCTTATGGAAATATCCTTTGCTTGTTTGAGGGTTGTTAGGAGGTCATACTTCACTCATTTTCTGATCTCTAGCTTCATCTCAAGAGTGAAGTGCTTACAAACGAGATTATCCACATCTTTCATCAACCCATCTACTAATCCTTCCTTCCAGATCTAAGCATCAAGATTTCTCCTTAACTCTAAAACATGAGCATGGTAATCTCTAATCTTCTCCTTATCTCCTTGGCATAGCTTTGTGATCTCGATCATGAGATCTTTATACCTCTATTGTTCACCAAATTCTTCAAGAAAAATTTCAGTTAATAAATCCCATGAGTTTTTGACATTATCATGTAGTGTTTCAAACCAATTAAGGGATAAACCATCCAAAAAGGTAGGAAAAAATTTAGCCCATTGTTCCCTTCTTATGAGGCCATTACAAATGCAAGATTGTTTAAATTCATGAATGAAAGAGGGAGCATCTTAATTAGATTGGGCTTAAAAAACAAGAATCTTTCCCATTTTCAAAAGTAACCACAGTGAAATACCAATCCACAAGTACAATCAACAAGACTTATGTGCACAAATAATTGGAATTACCATAATAGAAAGTGAATTTACACCTTTCTACAGAAAAATAGGAATGAATATCATAAACTTACATTTATTATGTTAAAACTTGACTTATTGCAGTAAATACTATTCACAGTAAAAAGTGACTTTATTAGGGTAAATACTTTTCATGATAAAAAGTGAATTTACTGTAGTAAATACTATGCATGGTTAAAAGTGAATTTAGTGTGGTAAACACTATGTACGGTAAAATGTGACTTTACTATGGTAAACATTATACATGGTAAAAATAAGGTTACCCTCCAAATGATTTATGACTAAGTGGGAATATCTCTCCAAAAAATCTACCAATGAGGAATGGTCCTAGAAATGGAACTAAAATGTCATCACCAATCCGAAACTATGGTAATTCTCTACCGGGAACTACTCATGCTATGATTATTTACTAATGCACAACTTTTAGTTTGGTGGTAGTAATATGGGAACACAATAACATACATAAAACAAGAATATCATAGACTATGATAGAAAGGAATGATGAAAAAGCTGAAATACAAGTGTAAATTATATTATCAACATTAAATTGTTACAATCTCACCCATGAAGTACTCCAAGTGTTACCAACTCCACTTTCCTTCCAAAAATAATTATGGGAGAAACTTCACAATTACACCTCTGAATGGCTTCTTTAACACACCTTCTAAATGATGTCTTCATTAACACACTTTATCAGATAATATTTCTCACTACTTCCTTCTATGCTAAATGAGGGGGGTGGCCTCTTTATTTATAGAAATTTGAGGATTATCCACCCTATTTCTAAGATAGGATAAGAAATATCCTCTGACTAATCATATTCCATACCTTAATTCTTATCTTTACATGTAGGCTTATCTTTAAAGATAAGATAAACCTTATCATTTCACATAGGTTCCACCTTTTCAGAATTTTTACAAAAAAAATACACAAAATATTTATGACATCACTCCTTTTCCTTATTACAAATATAATATTTATAATTCCTAATCATACTTCTCTACTTCTCTACTTACCATAACTTTGAGATTTTAACATTACCGAACCACTTACAAAAAATATTTACTTTTTACCACAACATTCCTATTGTAATCTGTCTATTACCATATTGTACATTACTAGCGGCCGTCATATTGGTAGTGCCGTTATCTTCTACTAGATGTTACTACTAATTATACTTAAGAACACTCCATTCCCAATATATACATTAAGGAAATAGAAATCATGGAGGAAAACTTTAGTGTCGATAAGGTTCCTAGCATAAAAATTTCTTAAGACCATGCATCCTTCAAAAATAATCTTTTTTATCTATAACAATTATTTCACTAAATCAAGACTTATTCCGGTCCGAGAAGCAAAAAAATATAGCGAATATTGGAATCCAAAACTACTTGTTTTGGATTCAAAAATATTAAATATGGGAATTATCTGGACTCCAAAATCACACATATTGGATTTCAATATCACATATATTAGAATCCAAAACCACATATATTTGAATCCAAAATCAAATATATTGGAATTTAATACACTCTAAAGTCCCTTATATTGGAATCCATTATACAAGCTAGTGTCCGCTAGGCATTGTCTATGCTTTGGACTAAACAAAACATGTATATGTTTAATACGGGCTAGCAGCCACTAGGAATTATTTATGATTTTTTATGTAGAGAACATATTTTTATTTTATAAGAGCTAGCAGTCGCCAACCATTATTTATGTTATGATATATAAAGAAAAAATCTATGTTTTAAATAGGCAAGCGACCACTAAGAATTATTTATGTTTTGTTATATATAGAACATGTTTTTATTTTATACAGTATAACAAACGCTAGTCGTTATTTACGACATGTTATGTACACAACATGTTTTTGTTTTATACAGGATAGAGAACATCTTCTCTTATCCTTCAATGACTGTAACAAAGGCCACAACGTGGTGTATATTATGATGCCCGTTTAGACAATGTTTTATTATTTTGTCCTTAAAATGGTTACAAATCTTTGAAATAACTGTCACATATGACTTGCATATTATAGATACAACCATCATTTTTTTATAGAGATTTATTTATATAATAATTGTATTAAAACATATTAAAAATAATTAAGTATATACAATGTAATTTTATATTTATTTTATAAATAGTGTAAAAAAATACTATTTTACAAATTTTCAAGGGAATTTTTTTCTAATAATTCACCACAGAAGTTATTCAATCATACTTTCAACTTATAATCAGTGAAAATATAAATCCTCCCAAATTATATTTAGACAATCTCATCATAATATAATAGATTTACGCAGTTGTTTCATAATAACATATGTATATGTATATTATTGACAATGTTAAGCAGTACCATTACAACAACATTTTGAAAAGATAAATAATTATTTAGCATTTTATTTCTCAAAGTATTTGATGCCCTCTACCACATTCAATCCCTGAGACACTATTTGTGATATTTTTTTGTAAAAAGCCAGCATCAACCATTTATATGTTGTACAACATTTGCATCTACTTTTCATCCCCACCATACAAATTTTTAGGACGGTTTCCCTTTGCACCTAATGTAATAAGAAAAGTGTTTTTAGAATTGTATAAAAAATCATTTCTACTCCAAACCTTTTCTAGGTCTCTTATAGCTATTCCCTCGACTATATTGCAATGTTCTTTTCCCCAATGAGTCTTGGATTCAATACGGTCAATATTTTTTTATTGAAGCCTTTTGATATATTTTTAACATCAGCACAAATGAGATTGTCAGACCAAAATCCCAATTCACAGTATGGTGATAATAATTTTATAAATTCTAACAGGCCACCTCGTAGGTTAACAACTTTCATACCAAACCTGAATGACATATTATTGTGTGTTTTTTTATCCCATATATCAGGTCCTTCATATCCAAAATAAGTAAATAACTCTCATCACTACCTATAGGAAAGTAAACAATTTTAAATTTTATCAGCCGCATATCAATTCCAACCAATTGAAATAAAAAATATTTTAGCTTACGACTAACATTTATCGATTGAAATTGTGGCTTGGATTACACCACCTTTTCACATTGTTGGATCCGCTAATGCAAGATCTATTTCAAATAAACAATAATCAATTCATAATCTATTCTTGCTATTGAAAATGTGAGCATAATGTATTTGAAATAAACATTAATTAATTCATAATTGATTTCATGCAATGGAAAATGAAAGCTTAAATGGATAAACATAGTGGTTTTTGTGGTGATATGGTAAGTAAAATACAAATTTTTCTCTTTCTTATAATCCAAATTTAGTGGTCGCTCGGCTACGCTTATATTATTCTAACCACCCTTTGATAGAAAATAGTCCTCAGCTATTGATGAGGATTTTCAACCGCTAGGCTATGCCATCATTGGCCGAACTACACTTAGTTGGACAATGTTTAATGAGGCTAAGTGTTGTTTTACATACATAGGAGCTAGATTAAGCCATATGTAGTTCTGTTTATGATGATGTTGAAGTAAAAACAATGTTAATTCAATGTAAATAGTCAGTATGTAGTACAAAATTAGTGAAACATTGTAGACAATAAACATTTGTAAATCAACGAGATAATGATGAATGTGAAGTTTTTTAGTCAAACTATTAATGTATTGAATGTGGATGCATAGATTATTCTAAGCTCTATATACTTCATTTTAAATTGTTATCGTAGCTTATAAATGGATTTCTTTAAAAAAATTCTTTGACCCTGTGCCAAGCATATAAACTAATGTCTATTAGTTATCGTTTCCTATAAATTTGTGGGCCTTATAAATAATTTTGTTGTAAAATACACCTTGATATCATACCAAGTTGTGAGTGTTTATTCATGTTGGATACCTCTGCGCCCTCTACAATTACGTTTTCTGGTTGTTGGTTGTCTGTATAATCATTTATTGTCTTATAAATTTGTGGGGCTTATTAGTAGTTTTGTTTATAAATTCACATGATTAACATTCTTGGATATGATGGTATATTCATGGCTGATGTTCCCGCGTCCTCTACATCTATCATCTGAACTGTAAAAAACATTAGTTTTTTTCTTAAAATGAAAACCATGGCAATTGAAGATAGAGCTCATTAAACATATTTATAAAATGATTGAAATTAAATCACCATGTTGAACTGGTTGTGTAGCGTCACGGTGAAACGGTTGTACATCATATTTTATATCTTTGTGGTTGTCTACATAAACAATAATTGTATAAGTAGCATATTGAGGTTAAAATCCATTAAAAAAAATCACTTGTTAAAGTTGTTTTGAATGAAAAAACTTTCTTCGTATGAGAATAGTAATGTTTCAGAAACATTTATTGACTTTGTGTCTAAACAATAAAAACAACTATTTTGGAATCCACAAATTCATGGAGTATGACACTACCGTCGTAAAGCACTAGTAATAGAGAATTTTTGAAACAACTAGTGAACGTCTCAGCCCATAACTCATATGATATTTCACAAAGAAAAGGATGGATGTTTCCTTTTAGGCCAATTTCTCTTCTAGTTACAAATTTTTGTTGCATTTTCTCCATCCAATCCATAGTGACCTCTTCTCTATAATCATCATTGTTGTTGTGGTTGTGCACACAATATATTGTGTACATAAGACACAAAATTTTGAATATCTTGTTGTTATCGTAGAGTCTGTAGAATCCATCCAGAATCGAGATTACAATGTCTTTAACCTTTTCCATGTATATTTTTATTGTCTCTTAATATTTTTGAATAACCAATTGGTATTCAAACAGTAATAATATAATCCAGCACACGAATTCTGATAACTATTAGAAGCTCTATTATGACACTGGAATAAATATCGCTGGCCAAATTGTAAAAATAAACAATCAGACATTCAACATTGAAAGGATTAGTCGAAGGAATAGTTCATAAAGTTGATGGAATTTGGAATGGAAATGGAAATTTACAAGAGAAAATGTCTGTGACTTCCATCCTTTCTAGTATATTTCCTTCCAATGTCATCACATATTTGTCTAATATTGTCTGAGATGCGATGGGAAGAAATTCTACCACCTCATGATATTTTTTCCATTTTTCCATTTTCCCCCCCTGTATGGGAATTGAATTTTCTTTTCCCATTTCTCTCTTCACCCAACAGTATAGACGACTAGTGGTAGTGTGATTAATGCAATTTAAATTTTTTGATTACATTGGATTCACAATACGATGTCAATACAATATTATCCATATGCTTATTTTTCAAATAATGTAGAAATTTTGATCTCCTTTTGTTGTCTCCTTTTATTATTTGGCAATAATAATCAAATTTATTTGCTATTACACTAGCCTCAAAAGACCCAGTTGATTTAGTATTCCTTTTCAACCCATACAATTTTTATTTAGATGGGTTCATCTCCAATTTCTTCAAATATGTTCACCTTAGCATAGTAAACAACTTGGCATGTTTTAGAGATGAAAGAAAAACTTTTTTATGCAAAAAATGAAAAATAAAATATATTTTCTCATTTCTATACAATTTTCTAAACACTGTAAATATACCATTTCGAATGTCTTCCATTTGAATAGCTAGTTTTGTCAGAATCTATTAGAATCCCCAAATTACAACCATATTTTGAACAAGAATATGGTCCATTGTTTATGGAGGCATGCATTTCATGTTTCTTGAAAAAATAAACATCCAACTCCATATCCAGAGTAAGACACGTATTGTTTTCAAATTCAAAGTGTTCCACCTAGACACGCAATGTCCCCAAATCAATAACTTCTAAAAATAGAACAATAAAAACTTCCTTTTTATTGTCATTTATTAAAAAAAGACAACCACAGGTCGATGTGGTAGTTTTTAGGGGAATCAATTTCCACAAACCATTCCTCATCTCTTTTCTTCCAACAAATATTGTCTACGATGAATGGAATTGTTCTAAGTAGAGCGCGAACAATGGAAGACATTTTACCTATATTTAGAGTAAAATACATTAATAATTAGGTCATTTCAAAAATTTAATGTGTTTTTCTCACATTGTCTATCAAGGATCTTAAATACTACCATAGAGGACACCAACCTATAGACTTATTTACTATGTATCTTAACAGAGTAATTAATTTAATGGTTAGAGACCACTAGGCTTCGATAGGACATATTATGTATTATTCAATTGGTTACAATAATTCATATTTTGAGGATCAAATCAATAATAATGGAATTTTCTAAAATTTTGAACTTGAATTATGATGCATTGAAACATATGAGACCATCTGCACCTTTTGAAAGTATTACATATGAGCTAGATAAGCTATAACATTATATAGATGACATGATAGGAAAGTTAAAAAATACACATGTTAATGGCAAATAGAATTTTAGTCAACATATAAAAGAATAGCTTAAAACATTTTTTAATCCATTTACACCTATTGAATGCTAAACCATAGAGGAAATTAAGATACATAATATTTGGTATTTCGAAAAGAGTTTGCAGTAGCTTGGGATTTTTTTTCAGAAGATGATGTGATTTATGTGTATATCGGTCATAATGTAGTAGTGAGGATTAAATGTTTGTAGCAATACTAATGAATATTTTTAAAGGATGGCGGTTGGAGGATCTAATGTTTGGTATTTTGAGGAGAGTATTTGAGAAACAAATCACATTAACAGAATTAGTGATAACTCATCATTTTTTGATATATAAGACTATGTGAAATTTATGTATATTGGACATACTTTATTCATTACATTTAAATGTGTATAACTACTTTAAGTATGATATTTTAAGCATAGCGCCTGGTGGGAAATTCCACAACAAGCTATAAAAAAAATGGGAAGGATTACACTTTTCCTAAATGCAAGAATGGCTCTCTTCACAATAGTCATTTTCATGGAAATAATGCTCTCTATAAGGTCATGGTGGGTTTTACCTATTTGAAAAAATATTTTATTAATAACAATGTTTTTTGAGTACCAGTAAAATAAGAGTCTATTATCTCTTACTCTGACTATAAGTTAGATTTACAATACTAATTGAAGAAATTTATTCCAAATTGTTTGAACTTATGTTAACTTATTTATAGTGCCAGTCTTCTTAGACTACAAACATTTACTCTCTGATATGTTGTATCCATTTAGGGTTAAAACCACTAATAATTTAAAACTAACAATAAAATAACAAATCAAAACCTAGCTTAGTGCAAGCTAGGGTCATGTCCTTTCATCTTGTAATTATAATTCCTGTCTATACTTTTTTGGCTCGTTGGTGATTTTCATTGATTATAATTCTATCATATCTGATAGACTATCTATGGCAGAAACAAGTGATACAATACAAATCCTTGATATGGATCAAGCCATATGTATTGTCTATAAAATAAATTATTTGTAACAAATAATTCACAATGTTTCATATCGGAACAATTTTTACCTAACGCTTAGTTTCATTACTTATCAAAAGTAACGACACAAAAAATGTTAGTTTTAAAATTTTCTTTTATTGAAAAATGTGATAAAATAGTAAACCATGACCTAGCTGAGTGACCACAAGGATCCTACCATTATAGTCATTAAACACTATCTGTACAACTTTGGATTGCTAGTGTTTTTCATTGATTATAATTATATCATATTGGTTGTAATGTACCTGGCGAAGAATAGCTGCACTACATAACATATAGAGGGATCAAGCTTTACACAATTCCCGTAAGGTATATTGTTTGAAACACATAATTCACATCGAATCTTATGGGAGAAAATTCTTAGCGAACTCTAAAAAATTTTCCTTATCGAAAGTAATGACATAGTGGATGGTAGGATCAACATTTTCATAATTTGAAAGTAGTGATAAAATAAAAGATTATGCTCTAGTTTATCGGTTGCTAGGATACTACCATTACTACTAGTTATTATGACTACCATATGTATATAGGTTTGGGTCGCTACTATGTTTTCATTGATTATTTAGTACTCACAAGACGTATTGTTTGTAAGATATAATTCACATTTGTTTGTACAAGAGAAAATTCTTAGCGAGTGCTAATATTTTGTGCGTATTGAATGGAACGCCATAACGACCACTAGGATCAACTATTTTTTTATTTCAACACTATGTGCAGGATTTTGAGTGATAGTGTTATTCATTTATTTTAATTGTACCATATTTTCTAGGCTATGTGTGGCGGAGAGAAATTCCTACATTACATACCCTATAAGTTGATCAAGACGTATTATGTGTTTCCCATAGACTCAAAATTTTCTTATTTTTGAATATAGCCATAAAATAACAACCCATGGTATAGCATAGTGGCCGCTAGGCTACTGCTACCTTTACCTCTTCTCATTATAAACACTATTTTTATAGTGTTTGATCGCTAGCCTTAATATATAGTTCCCATAAGATACATCATTTTCAATTCATAGTTTACATCGTTTACTATCAAAGAAAATTCTTAGCGATCACTAAGATCCTTTAGTTATTGAAAGAAATGGCATATCAGACCTTAGTCTCAAAAGTTTCTAATTTTGAGAATAGCCATAAAATAACAAATCATGGTTTAACTTAGTGGACAATAGGCTTGTACCTTTACCTCTTCTCATTATAAACTCTATATTTATAGTTTTGGATCACCAGTCTTGGTATATACTTCCAATGAGATACATGATTTTCAACTCATACTTCACATCATTTCTTATAAAAGAAAATGCTTAGCACCCGCTAAGTTCCTTTACTTATTGACAGAAATGACATATCAGACCCTGGGCTCAAAAGTTTCTTATTTTGAAAGTAGCCATAAAATAACAAATCATGGTTTAGCTTAGCAGCCGTTAGGCTCATACCTTTACCTATTCTCATTTTAAACACTATCTGTAAAGTGGTGGATGTCTAGGCTTAGTATGTAGCTGTCATAAGATACATTTTTTTCAAGACATATTTCACATCGTTTCTTCACAAAGAAAATGCTTAGCACCCGATATTCTCCTTAAATTATTGACAAAAATGGCATATAAGAGCATAGGCTCAAAAGTTTCTTATTTTGAAAATAGCCATATAGTAACACTATTTGTACAGTCTTGGATCACTAGCCTTATTATGTATCCTAAATAGCTTGTTTGAACTTGCCACGTGGCACATTTTAATTGGATAATTAATTTAAATTGGGGCACACTATATCTAACATTGTAGAAATCAATTTTGATAAAGAATGGAACATAAATGTATGTATATTATTCTGATAAACTTCAAAACTATGTTTAGGATTTATTTCTTCTGTTTTCTTATAATTTTTTTTTTCTATGCTTGTTTTAATATATGTTATATACTATATTTGTTCTTATGTTTATATTATTATAGGCTATAGGCAATGAAAATTTGCATTGTTTTTAATTCATGTTTATTTTTTAATTTTTAAACCATGGAAAAATAAAAATAGGGAAATTCAAATTCCCCCGCATTTTTGGATATTTAAAATTTCAATAGCCCAACCTTTTGCTTTTAGAGGAGAAAAGTGAATTTTTCAAATTTTGGTATCCCGCTCTTTTTCTATTTTTGAAATTTATTTCGTGGAATGTGCTAAAAAAATTATTAAATACCTCAGAGAATTATTGAGTAGGGTTTCTAATTTTTTCAGTCAATTAAAAAGCATGTCTTCAAAATAAAATAAAATACGTGCATGTCATAGATTACAAGAATGAGTGTTAAAATCCTGGTTGTTTTTTGCATGCGATTATAATCTTGTTTGTAGAGAAGGCACAAAAAATACGCACATAAATTATGCAAACGAAGGAGGTTATCAACAGAGGTTGCGAAAAGAATCACACAGATTGTTTGATTGAGGTAGAAGATGGAGGTTTCATAGATTACATAAAGCATGAAATAATCCCAAATATTACTAAACCAGGTATTTATAGTAGAGGTGAAACTTTTTTTTATTGTGGGATCTATTAGTTGCTATGTATTCGACTGGTTCGTGTGTTTTGCATGGTAGTCCAATTGTGAGCCACACATGCCCTGCTTTGTCCTACTGAATTGTGTTCCGTAGTCAAGCCTTGATTTCTAGTTGATTTTGATCTCTGTACCAAACTACCTTGTTCTTCATGAAAAATCACTTTTTTGTGCATTAAAGAAAGAAATTTCAATTGCTTTTCTTCTCTAGTATTTATCTCTATTTAACGCTTTCCCATTTCCACCATTCTATGTCTCTCTTTGGCTATTTTTTGTTTTGAATTTTTTGGTCTCGTTCATGCGATTGTTTTTTAAGGATAATGATATCTTCTGGTGTAATCATCTTTTTTAAATTTTAGTTTAGTCAGGAGAACCAAAAATAGTTAAATTTTGTTCATTAAAATGATGCAAAGAAATGTCGCTAATTAATACATATTACATTTTTTACATAGATGTTGCTGAGATATTTTAGGAAAATATATGAGGCTAAAAAATTAATTCAAAACTATAAAAATATAATTAAAATTTAATTGTATGATAATTATTTCCAATTATATATGTGTTTACATGTAGAATTAACCAAATGTAATGTCTTCATAAATGTTATGTTATGTACATTGGAAGTTAAACACATTATATATGCAATAATATATTTAAATCTAATTTTAATCACTATGCATTTTATAATTAATATATTCTTCCTTTTGAGCCCGTTAATCTATGCCAAAAATTAACATAGCTTTGAGGATTCCACGATATAATTCTTTGTTTTGAAAACCTATTTACGAAACCCCAATTCTATTTCCAATTACATAAAAGATTCTACTCATATATTTATACATCCATTATATAAATTCCAGATTTATTTTTTATCGTTTGTATCTTTTCAATATGATTTATTTTCTATGAATAAACTCTACCATATGAAAAATTGTCTACCCTAGCTTCCACTAGGCTATAATTCTAATTTGGAACAATCATTCATTTTCCTTGGCCCCTTGTTGATCAGTTGTTTTTATATAGGAAACACATTGTTTTTTGGTCCTAGCGATCGATTTTGTTCTTTGTCTACTATTATATTCGCAAAGATTAACAATTTAGATTTATAAAAAAAATTCATTATGAATGTGATATATTTATCTTTAAGAATATATTAGTGGCCGCTAGGATGCAATGAGTAGATGGCGTCATATGTAAAAACTTGTTTTATAGATTCTCAGTCGCAGTTCTGAGTTTCTATATTTTTCATAAATGTAAAATAATTCTTCCAAAATAAGATTGTAAGTAGATAAAACTATACGTATACCTATATAGCATATTAAATATATGATTTTACACATATATTTATCTATCCATTATATAAATGCATGATTTATTTTTTAATCTTTTATAGCTTTTCAATATGATTTCTCCTATAGGAATAAACTCTATGTGAAAAAATTTACGTTCAATAGTGCCCGCTAGGCTATAATTTTTATTTAGAGAAACCATTTATTTGGTGTTAGCAATCCCTTTTTTTCTCATGTTATTTATGTAAAGATTAAGAATTTAGATTTATAACATAGCTTCATTGTGAACATGATATATTTACCTTTAGGAAACACTTAGCAGCCGCTCGGGTACCACAAGTAGATCACGTTGTATTTAAAAACTTGTAGTATAAATTCTAGGTCGGTAGTTCAAGTTTCTTTTCTTGTTCTAAATGTAAAAATATTCTATAAAAATATCATAAGAAATATAGAATTCTAGACATATAGTTATGTAACTGTTATCCAAATGTGCCCCCTGCTCATTTTGTGGCTAACTCCCTTTCATTCTTTCCTTCTATTGTGCCTCAGTCATAAATTTTTACTTTTTAGGCACTCAAAACCTTCTGGAAATGACACCATTGGATAGAGCTCTTTCTCAGCTTTCCAGAAAGGTAAAGTTTTCCTCCTAACTCATATTTTTCAAGTTATGGCTCGGCGGAGTTTTTGTGGGAAATTTTCCCCTTGGAAGCCCATAGCCAATAGGAAGCTGCCACGTGTCCCAGGAGGTGGCGGAGCATGGGGATTTTTGAAAAAAAATTCCAAATGCAAAAAAGAGGTAAAATTCAAAAAATTTTCTCACCGATCCGTTTTGGGCCTGTTTTTGCCCTAAATCTTCAAACGGCCATAACTTTCGATCCAGATCTCAGATTTTCACGTTCTTTATATCAATGGAAAGCTGGTAAAATTCTCTACATGATTCCATGGTCAATTTTGAATTTTGATTCAGTTTGGAGGGATAAAATAAAAAAACTCTTCTAGTACGTGCCCATGGACATAACTGACGTTTCAACAACCAATTTTAATGCAAAATGGGTCGCATTCTTCTCCAGCATGGTCAAAAATGTCGGGGGATGGGTCTGTCAGGTCACCCATGCTGTTTTAATGCATTTTGGTCAATGAAGAATGGCTCCCATGTTTTTTCACATTTTCTCTCTCCTGGGTTCGACCCATGCACTGTAAAAGCCAGATTTGGCTCATTTTTCAAAGGGGAACAATTTTTTTGCACAACAAGCTTCTGTTTTCACTTTCAACAAGTGATTTTGGCAAGTATTAGACCTTCCAGGGATTGTAATAGGTTTTTTTTTACCTCTTTGGTCTTGGGATACAAGGATTTTGATGTTGAAAATCACAATGCAGGCTCTGTGAATGCTTTCAGTCCTTTGTATGTGTTGTTTGCTTCATTTCAAACCCTTGTTTACAGCTTATTAACCTGTGCATGATGTTTTATGTTGTAATTTCTAATTTGTGTCAATTTGCATGAGCAAGAAGTGCTCACCACTCCTTTGGTGTATCACCCTTATCAGTTTAGTTTTAATTTTTGCATTTCTTATCCCTGTCTCCTTGCAAATTAAGATAAAATTGGGATCTGAACCTCTGCAGTTGTGTAAATAATAGATCTAATCAGAGGAGTTTGAGGAACCAGCCTCTAATCTGGAGATTCCTCTCTCATCTTGCAAGTCCCACACTTGGAGAGAGGTTTCAATGTTGTGCAATCACACTGGATGCCCTAAACATCAACTTAGAACCTTGATTTGCATCTAGGGGTGCTGCTGATTTGCAACAATAATAACACATGAAAAACATGATTCTAAACATACACAACTTCATTATGAACATGATATATTTTCCTTTAAGAATAGCTTAGTATTTTCTTGGGTATAACGAGTCCAAGTCTATACATATACTATTATATAAATTTTAGAATTATTTATTACCGTTTATATAAACTCCTTTTTGAACACAATCTACATGAAAAGTGTTTCCTACTCTAGCGATCGCTAGGATATCATTATTATTTGGATGCAGTCTTCGTTTACCTTTGTGGACTCACAGATAAGTGGATTTTGTTAAAGGCAACACACTTTTTTTGGGTCAAGCGATCGCTTTGTTATTTGTCTCGTGTTAAATAAGCAAAGACTAACAATTAAATTCATAACACAATTACATTATAAAAATAATATATTTACTTTTAAGAATAGCTTAGCAGCCATTATAACCTATCTAGTTACCCAATTATCTTTTTAGCCTAGCACCCGATAGCTTATGACACAACATAATATTTGGATCTTTATTGTCATGCAAATGTGCAATAGGCAAATTGATAATTTCTGAGCACGACAACTATACCCCAGTGTCAAATTTTTCAAGTCCTATCATTTCAAGACACCCCAGGTCTATCCAGTCTATCCAAATGACCTTCTAAATAATGTTACCTCATTCCCCTAGGTGATTTTAGGGATTTCTAAAAAGATACTATCTTCTGGCAGTATTGGGAAGGGTTATCACTGGCCTTCCCGGGAATGGATCAACCACCATGGAGCAGAAAGAAAGGGTAAAAAATCAATATGGAGGTGAATGGAAGACCTTGTAACATCATGGAAATGATTTTTTAAGGTTTGGGGAAGTTTTGCAAGACTTAGAGCAGTCTAAGTAAAAAATAGGGTTCACAAGCCTAGCCAGAACACAGGCCTAAAACAGTTGTTGGGCTTCAGAAGAAGATTTTAGGAGCTCTGGATGGAGTTCAGAGAAAAAAAATATCTACAAAAAGAGGATTCCAATACCTACATTATGGTGAAATAATATTTTTCACAACACTTTGGAGCATCAGGTCTGCAGACAGTTTTTCTCAGGCATAGGTGGAGTAAAAAATCAAAAATACTATTTTTCAAGGATCAAATGGAGTAATAAAGAAATTATACCCCCTCCATTGGATTTATAAGGCCATTTCCTATCAGGATCATATAAAATGTTTACAAAAAATTCCATCAGGAGCTCAAGTTATCACTGTTATAAGTTCAGGACTTAGCCAAATTTTTGGGAGGACACGTGTCAACACCAGGAGCCTGGCGGGATTTTTTGTCCCTCACGTCCCCCAATTTCAGGGACATCAAGGTTGGAAAAGTGTTCCCAGACCACTTGAATCCCTCTCAGCCATCATATGACCTATTGGACCCTCAGGTGACCTTCAGACTTGATAGTTCAGCCCCCAGGTGCATTTTTTGAGCATTCATTCCCTACTGTTGGATCGAGCTCCATTCGTCAGCTCTAGGACAACCGTGGAAATTGATGCCCCTTATGCACCTAAGTTGGGGGACATTAGAAAATTAAAAATACACCCAGACCCTATGGGGAGTCATTTGGACACCCACATGACCGAGTTTCAACCCCTAGGTGCATTTTTGGAGCATCCATTCCCTACCGTTGGATCGGGTGCCACATGTCACCTCCAGGACCACCGTGGAAACTTATGTCCCTTATGTACCTAAGGTGGGGGACATCAGACATGGAAAAATTCTCCCTTCCCCTATGGGGAGTCACTTGGACACCTACGTGACCGACTTTTAGCCCCACAGGTGCATTTTTCAAGAAAATCCCCCGTCGTCAGATCAAGGACACATGGCATCTCCTTGACCAGGAGGGAAATCGATATTCCTGATATCCCTAAGGTCAAGGAAATTAGGGACATAAAAATTCACCCAGCCCCTCTATGTGCATGTTTTTAAAGTTTAAATCCAACAGTTAGTCATTTTCTTCCTCTCATTTCTCCTCCACAACTTCATACATTGTCATGGCTCTTTGCATGATTGTCCAGACACCCAGTCCACCATTTTTTCTCTGAACCAGCTCCTCCATGGACACATAAACTCTCCACAACATGAATACATAGAAATATGCAGGTCTCAGAGAAAAATGGAGTGAAATAACAAAGAATGGGGAGAAAATGAAGGTTTTTTTTTCCAAATAACCATGAAGTCACTCGATCGAAACATCTTCATATCTCACAAGATACAAGTCAGATCGTGATGTCATCTTTTACAAATTTCCTCATTTTTCAAGGTGATCAAGATGCAACAAACAAGAGGTCAAATGGTGCCCAGAATCATTTACTCCAACAAAACCCTCTCTTCGTGCACCGGCTCACATTCATTGGATTTCCCATCATTTCGGCAATGGAAACAAGATGAAAACTTGCACACAAGCTCCAAATGAAAAACCTATCGCAATGGAGTTGTTTTTTTGCAAATGGAGAAAAAAAACTAAACCTAAAAATTTTGAGCTCCATTAATGGCTGTCATGGCAGCTCCGTGCTTGAAGCCACTGTCAAGTCAAAATTTTAAAATTTATTTCTAGGCTTTCTAGTTGGCAAAACTATGTGAAATTCAGAGGGTGTGATTGTAATGAAAAGGAGAGTCCAAAAAATTATGTTCTATCACAAATCGGGCACTGGAAACACCCTTTCTAAAAATAGTAAGTTCTCCTATAAAAACTTGCTATGTTTGGAAAGTCATCATCAAAAGCAGCTGATACAAAGGAAAAAGGCATTAAAGATTACGAGGGATCCGGAATGAGTGTTTAGAGAAGAAAACAGTGCAAATGACCACTTACTAAAAATAATAAGTTCCCTATATGGGTGTTTACCAAAAATAGTAAGTTACCCCAAGAAGTGGTCAAAGAAAAGGCAATGTGCCTAGGATTGGATGAATATTTTCATCCCATCAAGATAATCAAGAAGAAGCAAGGATCACCTCTTACTAAAAATAGTAAATCTCCCTATATAGGTTCTTATCAAAAATAGTAAGCCACGCTCAAAGAACATTTTTAGCACAATGGGACTTTCAGAACTTCACTGCATCATAGATTTCCATGAACGGGGATTAGAAAACTTCATCGGTAACAACATATCTTCTTCTTTTTATCCCTCTCTTTCTCTCTCCTCTTCCCCCCAACTTTCTCTCACTTTCAAATGTTCTAATTCTTCTTTGGGGTTTTCACTTTTTGATATGCCTTTAAGTCACTTAAAAGTGACTTTACAAACATAATGTAAATTAAGTCACCTTGTTATTATAAGACGGACTTAAATATTTAAAGTGGAATATGAATAGTCTTAAGTCATATTAAGGCATATGGAGGGTCATGAGGTAGATGAAGAGTCGCCTCTCATTCTATAAATTATAACATCATTCCCATTGCAAAGGGTTTGTGATTGATCTTGTAAACTCAAGAGTATATTGTACCTTGAGAGAACAAAGGATATAGCCAAATTCTTTCATTCCCCTCATTCTAAAATTTCCTCTATTTCTCCACTATGTACAACTTGGGTTTGAGCAATCAATACAAGAAGGAGTTTCCAGCTTTCTTTGACTAAGGGGTTTCTTGATACTTTGTGATCGATACATTCTATTTGGTCTTGTTGTTATTTATAGAGTTGTTTCTTCTCTTGAATTCCTGTGTTGAATTTTCTAACTAGTGTGTGTCCAGGAATGTGATTATCTACCTGCAACATTAGTTCTCCTACCTCTTTTCTCACTCCCTTCCCTGCTTTTAGACAAAGTATTCTCTAGCAAGATATTGCTAGCTTTGTCATAGGGTTAGTGGAGTGCCCCTGTTGGATCGCCGGTCGAAAGGCCACAACATAAATCCACACTTTCTCTCGCATGCACATACAACAACTGCACCATTTAAGTAGAGGGACGTAGATTCGCAAAGCATTGGCAAGAAATCCACAAGTTTTTCCACCTGACAAATTTTCTCACCAACAGTTTTTGGCACCCACCCTGGGGCAGATTTTACAGCATCTGCACCCAATATATGACCGTAAGGTCGTAAAATAAAAAAAATCATATTTCAAAGGAAAATCATTCTTTGAAGGTGACACCATTAAGGAACGAAACCCTGTCACATTCGTTTCTCACATCATGAAGAAATTTCTAGATTGGAGTGAAGTACTAATGAGTGATAGTGAAGAAGAAGAAGAATATTTCTTCCCATAAAAGAAGATCATAGATCAGCCATGGTTGCAGACTAGTGTTGAAAAAGGAAAGAAGAAATAACCTATCATTGATGAAGAAGAATGGATTCAAAGTAGACATAAGATAAGGTGTGAAGTTTGAGAATATGCAAAATTCTTCCAAGAGATGAATGAGAAAATGGAAGCAACCCATAGGTAGAAAGAAGAAGATGATAATTATCCTATAGAGGAAGACCCTGAAAATCATTCATACCATAGGGTTGTCATGCCCGAAAGGTTCTTGAATGTCTCTAAAGAAAATCCTATCCTTGAGCCTTTTGATGAAGATAAAATCAGCATTCAAGAAGATGATGAAAGACAAGATGGTGTAAGATCCACTAAAGAATATTTTTGCAATCTCGCAAAACTCACTACAAAATTGAGAACGTTTTCATTCTTCCACCATTCTCTAGATGAATTCATTGCATATGGTGATGAAGAAATGAACATGTTGAAAAGAGAATATCTGGAAATATTTGAGAGCATAATAAAAGGAAATTCTAAACCTGAAGTCTTTAATGAAATTTGAGGTATGCTTTAGCTCTACAGAGAAGATATGAACATTTTGAAACTCCGCATCAAATGGAGGAAGAAGATGAGATGTACCCTATGGAATAAGACTCAGATTGCTTCCCGTGATATGAGGTTTTCAATCTCTAAATATTCTTGGATGCTTCTAAAGAAGATCTTGTCATGGAATCTCCCAGTGAAAGCCAAAGAAATTTCATGGAGAAAGAAGTTGAAGAGACAAAGATAGGATCACCATTCAGCAATTCCATTTGGTTCAAGTCACAGCCCATGGGGGGAATAATATATTCAGTAAAGGAAGATCTTTGCTGCATAATGGATGATCCAATGCTCTTAGAAGACTCCAACAATGATGAAGAAGATGGTCAATTCAAAGTAAGCATGGATGATCTATTTTCAAGTTTTTATCTTTCAATTGATGATGAAATGGAGAGATGTGAAGAAGCGCAAGAAACTTAGCTAACATCATGGCCCAAAAATGATGAATTCAAGATGGTCATAGATAATCCTCCTTCCTATTTTTATTCCTCAAGTGACGTAAAACTGTTGCATGAATAAATGAAGGAAATCAAAGAATCAAACTCTCTCCCCGATGCAATCATGGATGATCAAATGGAAGAATTCCACTCTATTTTCAAATCTAAGGAGAATGAGAAATTTAAACACAATGTCTAATCACTCAAGGAGAAGAATCCTCATCATGGTGAAAACATAGACTTTCATCTTTCACCTGAACAAGAGGATTTAATAATGGATGATCAAGATGTAGCTGAAAATTATTCTCATACTACTATCCCAACACGGTTATCTACTCCTTACCACGGAGAAGATTATATGGATTTCGATCTTAAAGGAGCCCCATTCCCTCAGAGCTTTGACATCTTCTCCTTTTCATTAGGTATCATGAATCAAGTATGCCCATGTATGCAAGAAAGTGAATCTTTAGCAACACAAATCATGAAAGAGGTGAATGAGAATGTTTCAGTGAATCATGGGCTTGTATAGACCAGATTTTCAACCATCTCCTAAAGGCACAATAAGAAGATTCATCCAATAATGATAAAAAAAGAGCCTATGAAAATTTCAGAAGAACTATCTATACAAGATATCTTGAAGGCCACAGAAGAAACTAAGGATCCTCAACTCAGTCTTGAACTCTTGACCTGGGCCATGGAGATAAAAGAAAAGTATGAGTCAATTTGTGCTTCCTATTTTGGTGCACTAATTTTTGATGTTGAAATGGAGTAATGGGATAAGCTTGATGACTTCTCTAATACTTTGGTTGACGAGAATAAACATGAAAACGTGCATTTTTCTTCCACATTGTGTGAAGAAGTTCATGAGTGCAAAAGAATAAAAGTTTTTGTTATCTCCTTTGGACATCTCCATTTTTGAAGACAAAACCTTCACCATGGAAGAAGATAATAGGGAAAACATTGAGCTGACTTGCATTGAAGAAAGTTGTTCAGAACATGGAAAAAATAATTTTTTGGGCAGCAATGAGATGCTCGATGGAGAATCAACTATATGGATAAACATGGAAGGCAACTGGCACTATGAAACCAAATTCAAAGAACATGAAGGTAGTAGAATTTCCAAGCAAGGAATAAAGAATAAAGAAGCTCACATGGACTCATTCCTACCAAATACACAGACAATTATGAAATCACTTGGATTTCATAAGCAGCTGAGGAGGGGAGGCTAATTTCTAGAACCCGTTAATAGCTTCGTAGAACATCATCACTTTGGCTTCGCCTTAGAACATCATCACTTAGTGTTGTCCGCTCAGGGGATAACTCTTGAGGAAATGAAAAGTATTTTAGTGAAGCGGGTTGTCCCCCACCTTGTATCATGGGTGATTATTAGGTGTGTTTTCTATTGTGCGTGTTTCCTTTCCATCATGGGTTGTTTGTTTATGTGTATGTGTGTGTGTTTCCTTCTTCTAATATTCCTTTCTAGAAGTTTTACATGACTCTGAAGGGCCCAGTGGATAAGGCACTAGTCAACAAACTATATGGTCTAAATTTGATATTCTGGATTCCCATTCATAGGTGATTATTGTATGTTTTCTGTTGTGTGTGTTTCCTTTCCATCGTTTTGTGTGTATGTGTGTGTGTTTCCTTCTTCTAATATTCCTTTCTAGAAGTTTTACATGACTCTGAAGGGCCCATGTCTTCACTGTGCTCATTCCATGTCATGTCCCCAAGCTAGAGCCAGTTGTTTTTGTATAACTGTGCAATAGGGAAATTGATAATTTCTTAGCACGAAAACTATACCCCAATGTCGAATTTTCTAGGTCCTATCATTTCAAGACACCCCAGGTTTATCCATTCAGTCCAAATGACATCCTAAATAATGTTACCTCATCCCCTAGGTGATTTAGAGGATTATATTCATTCTCCCTAGGTGATGTTAGGGATTTCTGAAAAGATACTATCTTCTGGCAGTATTGGGAAGGGTCAAAATTTAATATGGAGGTTAATGGAAGACCTTGTAACATCATGGAAATGATTTTTGAAGGTTTGGGGAAGTTTTTCAAGACTTAGAGTAGTCTAAATAAAAAATAGGGTTCACAAGCCTAGGCGGTACAAATGCCTAAAATAGCTTTTGGACTTCAGAAGAAGATTCTGGGGGCTACAGATGGAGCTAGGAGAAAAAATATATATATACAGAAAGAGGATTCCAAGACCTAAATTATGGTGAAATAATATTTTTCAAAACACTTTGGAGCATCAGGTCTGCATGTAGTTTTTCTCAGGCATAGGTGGAGTAAAAAATCAAAAATCTAATTTTTCAGGGATCAAATGGAATAATCAAGACATTATACCCCCACCATTGGATTTAGAAGGAAATTTTAAGTTAGGATCATATAAAAAGTTTTCCAAAAAATTCCATCATGAGCTCAAGTTATAACTGTTACAAGTTCAAGACTTAGCCAAATTGTTGGGATGACACGTGTCAGCACCAGGAGCCTACCGAGATTTTGTGTTCCTCACGTCCCCCAAGGTTAGGGGCATCAAGGTTGGAAAAGTTTATCCCAGCCCCCTTGAAGCCCTCTCAGACCTCATATGATCTCTTGAACCCTCATGTGACCTCCAGACTTGACAGTTCAACCCCAAGTGCATTTTTGGAGCATTCATTCCCTACCGTTGGATCGGGTGCCATGTGTCAGCTCCAGGACCACCGTGGAGATTGATGTCTATTATGAACTTGAGGTGGGGGACATTAGACCTTGAAAAATGCACCCATTCCCTATGGGGAGTCATTTGTACACCCACGTGACCGAGTTTCAACCCCCAGGTGCATTTTTGCAGCATCCATTCCCTGCCATTGGATCGGGCACCACATGTCACCTCCAAGACCACCGTGGAAACTGATGTCCCTTATGTACCTAAGGTGGGGGACATAAGACAAGTAAAAATGTGCACAGCCCCTATGGGGAATCATTTGGACACCCACGTGACTGAATTTCAGCCCCCAGGTGCATTTTTCAAGAAAATCCATTGCCGTCGGATTGAGGACACATGACATCACCTTGACCATGGTGGAAATTGATGTCCCTCACGTCCCTAAGGTCAGGGACATAAAAATGATCCTAGCCTCTCCATGTTCATGTTTTTAAAGTTTAAATCCAGCACTTAGTCATTTTCTTCCTCTCATTTCTCCTCCACAACTTCATACCTTGTCATGGCTCCTTGTATGATTTTCTAGACATCTGGTCCACCATTGTTGCTTTGAACCAGATACGCCATGGCCACATAAAATCTCAACACCATGAATACATAGAAATATTCAAGTCTTAGAGAAAAATGGATTGAAATGATGAAGAACAAGGAGAAAATTAAGGTTTTTTTCCAGATAACCATGAAGTCACTCCATCGAAACATCTTCATATCTCACAAGATACAAGTCAGATTGTGATGCCATATTTTGTAGAATTCCCCATTTTTCAAGGTGATCAAGATGCAACAAACAAGAGGTCAAATGGTTCCCAATATAATTTTCTCTAACAAAACCCTCTCTTCACTGGCTCACATTCGTTGGATTTCCCATCATTCCGGCAATGGAAACAAGCTAAAAACTTGCACACAAGCTCTAAATGAATAAAATATCGCAATGGAGTTGTTTTCGTTGCAAATGGAGAAAAAAAAACCATACCTGAAAATTTTGATCTCCATTAATGGCCACCTTGGTAGCTCCGTGCCCAAAGCCACTGCCAGGTCAAAATTTCAAAATTTATTTTTAGGATTTCTAGTTGGAAAAACTATGTGAAATTTGGAGGGTGTGATCGTAATTAAAAGGAGAGTCTGAAAAAGTATGTTCTGTCACAAATCGGGCACTGGAAACACCCTTTTTAAAAATAGTAAGTTTTCCTATACAAACTTGCTATGTTTGGAAAGTCATCATCAAAAGCAGCTAAGCCAAAGGTAATATGCATTGAAGATTACGAGAGAGCCTGAATGAGTGTTCAAAGTAGAAAACAGTGGAAATGACCACTTACTAAAAATAGTAAGTTCCCTATATGGGTGTTTACCAAAAATAGTAAGTTACCCCAAGAAGTGGTCAAAGAAAAGGCAATGTGCGTAGGATTGGATGAATATTTTCATCACATCAAGATAATCAAGAAGAAGAAAGGATCACCTCTTACTAAAAATAGTAAATCTCCCTATATGGGTGCTTACCAAAAATAGTAATCCACCCTCAAAGAAAAGTTTTGACACAATGGGACATTCATAACTTTGCCGCATCAAATATTTCCATGAATGGGGATTAGCAAACTTCATCGGGAACAACATATATTCTTCTTCTTCTCCCTCTCTTTCTCTCTCCTCTTCCCCCAACTTTCTCTCACTTTCAAATGTTCTAATTCTTTGTTGGGGTTTGCACTTTTTGATATGCCTTTAAGTCACTTAAAAGTGACTTTAGAAACATAATGTAAATTAAGTTGCCTTGCTATTATAAAAGTTACTTAAATATTTAAAGTGGAATATGAACAGTCTTAAGTCATATTAAGGCATATGGAGGGTCATGAGGTAGATGAAGAGTCACCTCTCATTCTATAAATTTTAACGTCATTCCCATTACAACGGATTGGTGATTGATCTTGTAAACTCAAGAGTATGTTGTACCTTGAGAGAACAAAGGAGATAGCCAAATTCTTCCATTCCCCTTATTCTCAAATTCCTCTATTTTTCCACTATGTACAACTTTGGTTTGAGCAATCAATATAAGAAGAAGGAGTTTCCATATTTCTTTGACTAAGGGGTTTCTTGATACTTTGTGATCGATAAATTCTATTTGGTCTTGTTGTTATTTATAGAGTTATTTCTTCTCATGAATGCATGTGTTGAAGTTTCCAACTAGTGTGTGTGTAGGAATCTGATTATCTACCTGCAGCATTAGTTCTCCTACCTCTTTTGTCACTCCCTTCCACACTTTTAGACAAAGTATTCTCTAGCAAGAGATTAATAGCTTTGCCACAAGGTTAGTGGAGTGCCCCTACTGGATCCCTGGTCGAAAGGGCACCATAGAAATCCACACTTTCTCTTGCATGCACATATGGCAGATGCACCGGTTAAGTAGAGGGACTTAGATTCCTAGAGCATTGGCAAGAAATCCACAAGTTTTTCCACCTGAAAATTTTTCTCACCAATAATCTTATAAGTTTCTAGGTTTCAATAAAAGAAATTAAGATATTCTAAGCTTACCCGACCGGTAGGTTTTTCCAAAACATAATAATACGATCTTAGTGGATATTGGTATTAAGATATTATCGTCCATTAGGTTATGCCGCAACATATGATTATAATATTTTAAATTAAGATATTTCGAGCTTAACGCCCCCTAGGTTTTGCTACCACATAATCGTTGGAACTTAGCAGTGGTTAGGATTTAATAAAAAACATTAAGGTATTAAGAGCTTAGCGGCCGCTAGGTTATGAAACAACATATTATTTGAGTATTTAGTTTGCTTGGTTATGTATCGAAAACATGATATGTATCGCAAAGAAGATGCAAACAAGATGTGTTTAAATTAGTTTTATTTATCATATGGTTTTAAGATTTTAAATTAAGATGTTTCAAGCTTAGTGCTTGCTAGGTTATGCTACCACATAATCATTGGAACCTAGTGGTGGTTAGGATTTAATAAACTAAATTAAGGTATTATGAGCTTAGCAGCTACTAGGTTATGCAACAACATATGATTTTGGTATTCAATTCATTTGGCTATGTATCAAAAACATGATATGTATTGTAAAGAAGATGTAAACAAGATGTGTTTAGATTAGTTGAATTGATTGTATGCTTTTAAGATTTTAAATTAATATATTTTGAGCTTAGTGCCCACTAGATTTGGCTACCACATAATCATTGGAACCTAGTGGTGGTTAGGATTTAATAAACTAAATTAAGGTATTAAGAGATTAGTGGTTGTTACTTTATGCAACAATATATTATCTGGGTATTCAATTCACTTGGTTATGTATCACAAATATGATATATATCGCAAAGAAGATGTAAAAAAATATATGTTTAAATTAGTTGAATTTATCATATGATTTTAAGATTTTATATTAAGATATTTTGAGCTTAGCACCCGCTAGGTTATGCTACCACATAACCATTGGAACTTAGCAGTGGTTAGGATTTAACAAACTAAATTAAGGTATTAAAAGCTGAGTGGCTACTAGGTTATGCAACAACATATTATTTGGGTATTCAATTCGCTTGGTTATGTATCACAAAGAAGATGAAAAAAAGATGTGTTTAAATTAGTTGAATTTATAATATTATTTTAAGATTTTAAATTAATATATTTTGTGCTTAGCGTCCGCTAGGTTATGTTACCATATAATCTTTGGAACTTAAGGGTCGTTAGGATTTAATAAACTAAATTAAGGTATTAAAATCTTTGAAACCACTAGTTTATGCAATAACATATTATTTGGGTATTCAATTCGCTTGGTTATGTATCGTAAAGAAGATGAAAATGAGATGTGTTTAAATTAGTTGAATTTATCGTATGATTTTATTATTTTAAATTAATATATTTCGATCTTAGCACCCGTTAGGCTATGCTACCACATACTGGTTGGAACCTAGCAGTCATTAGGATATAATAAACTAAATTAAGGTATTAAGAGCTTAGTGGCCGTAAGGTTGTGCCACAACATATTATTTGGGTATTCAATTCACTAGATTATATATCACAAACATGATATGTATCGCAAAGAAGATGAAAACAAGATGTGTATAAATTAGTTGAATTTATCGTATGATTTTAAGATTTTAAATTAATATATTTCAAGCTTAGCATCTATTAGGTTATGATGCCACATAATCATTGGAACCTAGTGGTGGTTAGGATTTAATAAACTAAATTAAGGTATTAAGAGCTTAGTGACCACTAGGTTATTGCACAACATATTGTTTTGGTATTCAATTCGCTATCTCATGTATTGCAAACATGATATGTATCACAAAGAATATATATATATATATATATATATATATATATATATATATATATATATATATTAGTTGAATTCATTATATGATTTTAAAATTTTAAACTATGATATTTTGATGATAAGTATTCAAAAAATAGTAGATGAGGAAGAAATCCATGATAAGTCTTCCAATATATTTATATTGTTAGATTAGGATTTTTTTCCCACTCTGCAATTTTTTGAAATTTTGTTGTGATTGGTTCATGCTTCGATGGTAGATCCATCTAGGACATCCCTTGACCCCCCTCCTGACCTCAATGACATCCCTGTAGGATCCTAGAAAGAATTTGTTGTTGGCTCTTTGAAATCTTCAGTCCCTAGGAAACTATAACCTTAGCGCATTGATGAGACTTTGTCCTACAAATCCCTTCCTGGATCATTGAATCTATGCAAGCCTCTAGGGAATTTTCATTGATCGGTAAACTCATAGGGCCTAGGCCGTCTTTGGAAGGGATTCGTAAATGGGTATGTATTAGATGGGATCCTTGTGGTCTGGTTGATATTGTTTCTCTTTCTACTAGTTTCATGCTCTTTACTTTTTCCCATAAAGAAGGCTTTTCTCGAGCTCTTCTTGGTGGCCCTAGGTTCTTTGGTCAAAGATAATTTCATCTCCATTTCTGGACACCCACATTTAATGCTAAAATGGAAACCATGACTCAAGCGTCAATCTAGGTTCACCTCCCCAAACTCCCCTTGGAGTTTTGGCATTTTGTTGTCATGGAAGGCATTGCCCTCTCCATAGGTTCACTAATAGTTGATGATCAAGCAACCAAAGCAGGTTCAAGATTTATCCATGCCAAATTTTGTGTTAATGTTGATATTAGTTCACTTCTTCCATCTTCTATTGAACTTCACTTTGAACTGGACACTTGGGTTCAACCCATTGACTATGAATATATCCCTCGCACATGCCCCACCTACAAAAGCATTGGACATCGTGCTCAGGCTTTCCCATCCAAGCCATCTCCTAAGCCTAAAGAATAGGTCCACTCTTCAAAAAAAAAATCAAGTACATTCCCAAAGCCTCACATGATGTCTACACTTCTAACCCCTCTAATGCCCTTTCTGTGGAAGATGTTTTCCATATTCCTTTTCTCTACTTCCCTTTGTTTCTACCTCCCCTTTGTTGGAACAAATTTTTTTATTTATTTTTTGTTCCTCTCTCATCCATGTCTATTACCCCTTCCCTTCCCCCCTCTTCTCTATTTTCACCTCCTTCTCCCCCTCTGTCCTCCTCTCCTTCTTTAGACCTCCCTCTTATCTTTCCTCTTTTCGGTTCTTCTCTAGTTGTCTCCTCTCCTCCTTATTCCCCTTCTCTTCTTGTGATCCTAGAACCAGTCCTTCATCGTGTTCCCCTTTCTCTATTTTTTCCCTCTTTTGTTTCTCACTCCCCCCCTTTGGGAGCATGCCCTCAACTCTCCTTCAGTTTCTCTCTTTCTGGACTTCAGTCCTGCTAAGAATACCAGAAATAACACCTAAGTTGAAACTTGATGTGGGACTCAAGAAATACAAAGTGAGACATAAAAATCAAGCAAAGTTTGAGGAGGAATAATTTCTAAATATAGATCAAGGAACACAGGGATTGCTTTACATTCCTATTGAAGGTAAGCCCAAATCAAAGAAATGAATATTTTCTCTTGGAATGTTTGGGGATTAAATGCACCCCAAAAAAAAAAGATACTCAAAGATTTTAGACTCAAAAACTATCCTGATATATTGATGCTGCAAGAAACTAAAATGAAGGAGGAGGATACTCTTCATAAGTTCTAGTCTAATGCCTTTGTTGTTTCATATGAGTCTATTGGAAACTCTGGTGGTTTTGCACTTTTTTGAACCCAAAGGTTCTCTTTAGGGGATGTATTATTAAAATCCTCCATTATCATATATTGTTCTTCCAATATATTTGTTCTCATGTGGGTTGGATTGCTATAAATATTTATGCTCTGAATCTTGAAAACCAGAGAAAAAATCTAGAAGGAATTATTGAATTTCCTTAGTACTTGCAAGCACCTCTCATGACTTATAGTTGGTGATTTCTATACTCCTATGTTCTTATCTGAGAATAAATGAGGTAATAATGTCAGCACTAATAGCTAGAAAACCTTAGCTAACTTTATCAGATTGGGTGAATATTTTGAAATTGATTTTCATGGAGCTTCCTACACCTGGTCTAATAGGAAACTTAGAATCAACCATATTCAAATGAAATTGGATAGATTTATTATCTCTATGGATTAGATTTCTCTATATAATTATTTCTATTTGCACAATCTTCCTAAGATAGCCTCTGATCACTCTCCCTTACTCCTCATGGCTTTGTAAACCTAGAGCTCAAAACATCCCCCTTTTCACTTTGAGCTTGCTTGGTTACAAAATCATGATTTAGAAAATCTTATTAAGGACTGGTGGAAGACTGATATCTAGGGCTTGGCCATGTACATGTTCACTAAAATATAAGTTTTGTTAAAAAAGAGACTCAAGTATTGGAATATTTGGGTTTTTGGGGATATACGAAGAAGAAAGGATTTACTCACTTTGAAATTAGCCTCTATCTCAATGGAGATTGATTTGAAAGGAAGATCTCCTCAAATCCATTAGAAATAATTATCCCTTCTTAGTGATTATCACAATACTCTTGCTGAGGAGGAAGTCTATTGTCATCAGAGATTCAGAATGATCTGTCTTCAACAGGGAAATCAAAATATGATTTTTTTCATATAATTGCTACAAAGCACAAGAGCGGGGATAAAATTAAAGAGTTGGTCACCATTGAGGGAACTTATCTAAATAAATATGATGTGATTGATGTTGAATTAATCAACTACCATGCAAGCCTCCTCCATAAGGACACTCCCCCACGTGAAGAATATTATCAAGAAATACTTCAATACACACCAATTTGATCACTGATGACATTAATGTCAAACTCACCATGTCCATGTCCTAATGGTTTCCCTGCAGCATTTTTTGATATGAAAGGAGATAAATCTCCATGTCCTAATGGTTTCCCTGCAGCATTTTTTCAAACCTATTGGCATATTGTGAAGCCTAATCTGCTTGCTGTTATTTTGGAGTTTCAACAAAATGACCATCTTTTAAGGGAGTAGAATAATACCTTTGTTGCACTTTATCCTAAATTTATGGGCTCAAAATTGATTTCTAACTATAGGCCTATTAGTCTTTGTAACACTTCCTATAAGATAATAATGAAAATGTTGGCTTCCAGGCTTAAACCTCTTATGAATAGCTTAATTTCAAAATAACAAAATGGGTTCATTGGGGGTAGACTGATCCAAGGTCGCATTATTAATGTTCATGAATCGTTTCATTCAGCATCTCTCAAAAAAAATCTACTATGATAGTCAAACTTGATATGCAAAAAGAATTTGACAGAGTTAGCAGGCCCTTTTTACTCAAGGTTTTGGAGAAATATGGTTTTGGGGAGAAATGGAGATCTTGGATTTTCAATTGTATCTTAACTTCCAAATTTTCCATCCTCATTAATGGCATTCCAAAAGGTTATTTTCCCTCCATTTGTGGAATTAGAAAAGGGGATCCCCTTTCTCCCTTCCTATTTTTTCTTATGGCGGACACTCTAAGAAGAGATTTGGAAGCAGCCAAAAGAGATGGCAGCATTATTAGCATTACTACTACCTCTAGGATACCTGCAACCACTCACATCTGATTCATTGATGAAACTTTACTACTAGGTATCACTTTAGTCCTGGATGCTATAGTTTTGAAATGAATTCTAGATTGATATCAATCATCTTCTAGCAAAAAGATTAAATTTTTTTATGAAATAGTCTATATTACTTAATATAAAATATTACATCCTATCCACAAAAAAATG
This sequence comes from Taxus chinensis, assembly GCA_019776745.2. Lineage (NCBI taxonomy): Eukaryota > Viridiplantae > Streptophyta > Pinopsida > Cupressales > Taxaceae > Taxus > Taxus chinensis. Next base: position 799,682,640 of record CM034146.1, read on the forward strand.
GGTGTAAAGGGCACACCCCATGATCAAACTAGTCATGACAGTTAGGATACGAAAGTATAAAGCCCAAGGGGAAAAAACAAACTTAACAAAAATGCCAGAAAAACATAAAAAAACTAGGTCGTCACAGCAAACATAGGGGGCAAGGGGTGGTGGTGGCCCCTTATCCTCCAAGTTACTACCAAGAAGATCTTTTCCATCCAGAAGGGGTGGCCATCATGAAGAAACTTCTTCATCTTTGTCTTCATTCTAGCTAGGAGAAATAGCAATATCCAACTTGGGAACTTTTCTAGAGACCCACCCATCGCTCTGCATAGGAGGCGGGGAGTGGTGGTGGGAACCCCAGACACTATGTTACGTAGAAAAATGAGGGGGACCCCCCAACCACCATGATTAATAGGGCTACTTTGTTGCTTGGGCTGCCACCTGAGAGAACGATGATGATGTGTTTGGTCTACCGACTAGCCCCGACCACAACAGCCTCTTGGACGAACGCTCCTAGAAGGGGAGGTAGGAGGTTCCCATGCCACAGTGTAAGGAAATGCTTGCCCAATGATCTAGAAGGGTCTGAAAGTGTTACACCTCCCTCTCCACCTTGTAATCTTGGTCCTAGATCTGTAAGAACACATTCAAGATAAGAATGTCCTTATCATAATGTGAAAGAATAAAAGAAACTGCGGAATTAGCAAAAACAATAGAATTATGTTCTTTCCATATTAAAAAAAGGATCTCCACTCTAAAATTATGCCACACTTTTGTAAAAACATGGGTAATTGAAATAGAATACCCTAGTAAAGTATGTTGCCAATGAAACTGAGTTGGTCTAAATGGCCAAAATAAATCATGGATCCAAGCCCAAATAGCTTGAGCTTTTGGGTAGTACTAGAAAATATGTATTAGCATCTAAATGTGCCCACAAAAAGGGTATAGCCGAGGATATATCCTGTAATGAGCTAATATACACCCAAGAGGAAGACCTTGATAAAGATGACACCAAGAAAAATAGGCTAACTTGGGCTGAATGATGGCTTTCCATACGGTATGAAATCTAGCTTCCCAGGATGACCGTCTAGAATAGATGGACCATCTAGAGTTAAGAAAGACTACCATCAATAACCTAGGGGTGACCAGAGCATAACCTTTTCCTGGGGGAGTAATTTAAAAAAGGGGTATCTAGAAACCATTTCCAATCCTTCCACCAAGGTCTGAGAGAGATGACACTAAATTTTTGAAGCATCTTGGTAGGAATGGAATCAAGAAATTCCTAATAAGACTCTCTGTCAGAAGAAGCAAGTTGAAACTTAGCTTTAGCTTGAGGCCAAGTGAGAAGTAATCTGTTCTACCTACAAAATATGTCTTTAAGAGTGCGCAAGCATCAACGATATAGCTTAAAAGCATGAACCCAGGGCACTTGGGAAAGTGACACATCATGAAAATTGATGAGAGGAGACCACCAAATGTTGTGGTCATTAATGGATAGACCATTTATGAATCCATCCCCTTCCCAGATTAAAAAGGTTTTGAGAAAATCCTAAGCTTTCCATATGCTTTTGACAACATAAGTTCCTACAATCTTAACTGGGGCTTTGATATTGAGTAGGATATGAAAATCCAACCCTTGCCAAGTTTTACGCCCCTGTGAGGAGCCTTGACAAATATAGTTGTGAATCAACACTTTCTAAGCTTCATTACCAATACAGGCCTGAATAATCCACTTGGCTATAAGATCAAACCATGGTGGTCAATTTCAATTAGACCAAGACCTCCAAAATCCCTAGGGAGACAACAATACTCCCAGGAAACTCTAGTAAAGCCTTTTCCAAGGTCTGAGCTAGCCCAAAGAAAATATTTGAGGAGTTTCTCCAATTTCTTGTAAGAGGCTTTAGTCGGCACCCAACAAGAAGAATAATAAACATATGTGGCTGCAATATCTTATAGAAAATCTGAAATTTTCCTACAAGTGAAAGGGTTTTAGTAATCCCGCACTTTGATTTGCGGGAAACCCTGTCAATAACATATTGCCAAAGTTGACTAGGAGAAGCATTGAAAGAAAAGGGAATGCCCAGAAATTTAAAAATTTCTCGATACTGGATATACTTCTAGTCAAAATTATTCATCCAACCAGTTTTAGGGAGAAACAATTTCCTGAAGCATTGGGTCTTTCTCCATTGGATACTAGAGCCTGAAGCTAAACAATATGTATCTAAACATTGCATGGAATTGTTGATATTCACTTACTCCTCTAGGAGTGTGAGGAAGGAGTCATCTGTAAAATGCCCATTAATAAGTTGAAGGGGAGTCGTAGAAGGGAGTTCAATACCCCTCACAAGCCCTTGATCATGAGCATGGGCAAGGAAGAAACCAAAACCTTCAGAGGCTAGCACATAAAGAATAGGTGCTAAAGGAAAAACTTGTCAGATAGAACGAAAAATCCCAAAATACTCGAAAGTATGAACATTAAAAGATAAAGAGTCATGGCATCTGAAAATATCATTTTGACATAGGCAATGAAAACTGAACCCAAGCCCAACGCTTCAAGCATCGCAAGAATGAAATGTCATTCAATCCTATCATAGAACTTTTTCACAGTTAATTTTGACGAAAAGGGGTTGGCTATTTAGAGGTTCTTTCCCACTCCATACCTTCCTAGACAGCCAAAATGTTATCTAGAATGTACCTTCTTTGTGTGAAACCAGTCTACTTAGGATTGATGATAATGGGGAAAATGGGCTGAATCCAAAGAGCTAAAGCCTTAGCTATGATTTTGTATGAAACATTTAGCAATGTAATCAGCTGCCAATTACAGATGAGCTCTGGGTCCCCTACTTTAAGGATGAAATTTATGTGACCCCTATTAATAATCACATCGAGGGACCCTAAGTGGTGAAATGCGAGGTAGACTTATAATAGATCATGACCTACCATATCCCAAAGGGCTTTGTAAAACGCACAAGGGAATTGATCCATTCCAAGTGCTTTATCATTGGCCATAAGGGAAAGCACTTCATATAAGCCCTCTAAAGTAAGAAATTTGTCATAGATAACTCTATGAGCAGGTGAAAGATTGCAAGGAACTACTAAGAAGCATTCAGTGAGCATGGATTTTTACTCAGGAGACTTGTCATGCACTTTGAAAACGTGAATATAGTGCCTAACAAAGGATTGGACCATCTGAGGAGTGTTTGAAATCCGAGCACCCAGCATCAACAATGCAAAAAAATAAATTGGTTCATGTGTTTGACCTTGAGCCACTGGTAAAACTCTTTGATTTTATGGTCTGCTAATTTTAATCCACTGGAGCCGATCCTTAATTTGAGCACCCCATTGTGTAGTCATCAGCAATGCAGATTTTTTTCTGTAGTTTTTCCACTTAGAGTTACAGAACAACATTGAAAGGAGATTGTTCAAGCACCACCATCAATTGACTCAGCTCGGTGGAGGTGGTGGAATAGGCCCACCGCTAGAATCTAGCAAGCTGAACACTATACATCCGGAGGAATTTAGTGAGCTGAATTATAACATCTTTCCACTAGCTTATCCAACCCACCTTACCAAGAGAGTGAGGTACAAGGTTCCAAATTTGGTGGATGTGCGCCAAAGTTGGGTCATGATGTAGTAAATCAATATTTAAATAAAACTGCGTCTTTTTAATTTTTGGCAGTTGAAAAGTTCATTCAATCCAGAACCTAATCAGAATGTGGTCAGAAAGAACAACAGTCGGTAAAGCTTCCACCAGAAGAGAGTAACAACTAGAAAATTTAAAGAAAGGCTATAACAAGATCATAGCACGATCTAGCATTTTAAAAACTCGATCTTGGCCATTTCTAAGATTTGACCAAGTGTACCATGGCAACGCGCTGGTGTGACGTGAATAATTAGGGTCATAAAACCCAAATTTATTACGCATGTAAAACCAAGATTCCCTTTTGCCAGTTGGCCATCTCATGGGTAGAAGGCCCATTTTGTCTTTGGGATGTTTAACCATATTAAAATCCCCATTAATTAACCAATGTGCACTTGGAAGGTTTTCATCCACCCACCGCTAAAGTTACATCCTTTCTGATGCATCATTAGGTGCATAAACATTAATAATCCCAAAGGAGAGATTTTAAATATTGAATAACACCCAAAGAATACGGTTGTCAAGGTCACATCCATGATTGACATAATGCATCTGCCACTTCTTAGAAATAAATGTGATCATTCCACCTCTGTCAACTACATGGTTACTAGGTATAGTTAAATTGTCTGGCCAAATACTCTTGACAGCAGAATCAAGATAAAAACATGTAACTTTTATTTCCTGTAAACACAAAATATCCATATCTAGGAAGCTTTTCCTAAAATCTCACACAATGTATTTTTGAGTGGATTCTATGAGATCCTTAACATTCCATGAGTATAAATTCATGAGGAAACATTGTCCAAATGAATTTTTGAGTCTATCTCACTCAAACCATCAAGGGCCCCAAATCTATTTTGCAAAAACCGTTGCCAGTTAACTGTAAATAAATCAAACAATTGAGTAGCCTGCCAATTTTTAGGGCTATAATCCCCCTCCTTGCACTCATGAAGAGGGTTGTGAGAATGCCAAACTACCTGCTTTCATGGTGAAACCACTTTTCTAGAAACTAGTAATGGTTAAAGCCCACTCTCATTCTGTAAAAGTAGGCTAAGTGTTTGAGGCCGAAGGAGCCAATTTACTTGAAGAACTAACCATACTGCTAGCCATAACCTTTGGTTAAACCACAGGAAACTTGGTATCCAAAGGTTGCTTTACAGCTGAGCTGGAGGCATTTGGAAGTGTCTTTCTAGCTTGAATAGTTGAACCAGGTTGCAAAGGCCTGATAAGAGTGGCTTTTTTCTTGTTTGATCTTCGGCCACCCACTGTGTGTCAGCCCTCCTCTTCAGGTTGAGGGAGAGGATTTCCAAATGGCTTTGAAGTGGCTCAGCGAGAGGCCAACAAGGGATAGTCCCAAATTTTATGCTCAAAATATTGACATCAAAAACAATTATTCAGAAGATTGATGTATACCACCTTCTTAGTGAAATACACATCACCAACTTGGATGGAAATGGACTCTTTAAGGTTCTTTGAAAGATCCAAATTTATGCAAATCCTATTCTGCAGATGAGCTGAAAAAACCCTGTTAGGTTCTATGTAGATAACATAACCAAGGGTGGCAGCAATACACTCTAAAAAATGCCAGCAAGGCATAGGAAGACCTGGGAACTCAACCCAAATGGGGACCTTAAGAGCCGTCTAGTCAAAGACTACAAAGTCTCTAGTCCAGGGAGACAAAACAAGAAGGAAGTTTCTTACATACCAGGTTTATTGCTTATGTAAGATAAGGGAAGCATGACTAGGATTGGCAAAATGAAGAAAAAATAAAACCATGGATTAGGTTCTAGATATATTCTAGTTTAATACCTTGCATCGCCCAATAATTTTGGACCCATGATTTAAGCATACTTTCAGAGGGAGTCCTTCCAACAAAATACCCTATTAAGAAGAATTGTTCTAGCCATTTACAAGTGGAATCAAATTTTGAAAGCAGTAAAACAATATCAGGGGGAAGTATCATTACCTTGTGGAATACTTTAAGCATGAACTTCCGAGGGAATTTCCTCGGAGCCATTTCTCGTAGAATCACCCACTCTCTGTCACAGTTGAAATAATTGGACTAGAGTCGAGTGAAATAATATTTAAAGCTTTCCAAATGGCTAGGCTCTAGAAAAGAGGATGAATAAATGAATTAATGGCAACAGATCTCTCAGTGCAGATAAACTCTTTGCTCTTGGCATGTAGAACCCTAATTTCTAAAAGACGAAAATCGGGTCACATAAAATTGTTAATGTGCTCTAAAAAAGAGATTAATTTCAATAAGAGTAGTAATGCTTTTATTAACACTCCTCCCAATAGACATCAGAATATTACTGACATCTTTGGCTGCATTATTATGAATATCCCCTCATCCTATTTGGGCCTTCCTCTCTTCCTGGGAAGATAACTCAAGAGTCTTTAGGACCTAGTTATTGATAGATTTAAATCAAAAATTGTTAGCTAGAAAGGTTCCCTTCTCAGTCAAGTTGGAAAAGCTACAACTAGTTAAGGACACTTTGCAGAATCTATCAATATACTTTATGTCTTTTTTGAAAATGCTAGCTTTTGTTGCTTCAACCATTGAACAAATTTAAAAAAAAATTCTTTGGTTAGTGTCAGAAGAATTGAAAGAGAATCCACTTAGTTGCATGGAATGTGGTTTGTAAATCAACCGTTCTTTGAGTGGTTTGGGCTTACACAGAATTGTTGATATGAATTCTCCGCTATGCTTGCAAAATTGGGTTGGGAAATTACTGACTAGTGGAAAGGCCTCTTGGATGTAAATGATGATCACAAAATATATTTCCTCAGTGGAAGACATCTTTTCTGAAGACGTTCCTGAATTGTTCAGCTATTTGGAACTCCATTAAAAGCACCATAACACTGATATAGGTTGGTAACAAGATGGAAAATTGGGAATGGTAAGAGGGTTTCTTTCTGGACTAATAGCTACATTGGAGACAAAGCCTTATCTATTGACCCATCTTGGGATCCAATAATATCTAGGACTATTAGAATATGCGGGATCTATGTTTTTAACTACATTGAGCCCTCCTCCTCTTACCCACGCTAGTTCATTCCTGGCTGGGAAGGGGGTGAGCTATATCTAGATTCAACTGATTGAAAAATTGAAGCTCTTACTGTCAACAAAAATTCTTACACATTTCTTATATGGAGGATGCTAAGGATCTGGCCTTATTCCACTTATGGTTAGCTCCTTTTCTATCAAGGCTGCTTATCTTTCTCTGCCACACCACTCGGAGGGCCTTGTTCTTTCTCAAATTTGGTTTCCTCAGGTAATTCCAAAAGTGGGATTTTATACTTGGTTTTCCTGTAGAGGTGTTTTTCTCTCTAGAGATAATCTCAAGCTGAGTGGGGTTACTCTCTCCCTAGCAAGTTTGTTCTTTGTTTTAAGGCTCTTGAAACTTCTTCTCACTTTCTCTTCCATTGTAACTTTTCATTTTCTGTTTGGAGCCTATTATTTAATATTTTGGGATTTTCTTGGGTTTTTCCTAATTCCATTTCGGAAGCTCTATGTCAATGGGTGTCTCTCTTTCAACATCAAATTACGAACCTTTCCTAGAAACTTCTTCTACCTCACACTTTATGGAACATATGGAAGGAATGTAACAAGCATATTTTTAAAGAGAAATACAATAATCCTAATAGGTCTTCACCTTGGTGGTGGATGGCCTTCAAGAGAATTTGAATTTTTGTATTTAGAAACATCATAAATGTAAAATTTATCTCAGCATGGATAGGAATTAGTTGAAGCAACTTCAAATCCCAATCATCTCCCCAATTCAGTCACTTTAAGGGCTAATACTACCTAGTATCCTCCCCCTTTAGGATGGCTTAAAGTCAACACGGATGGTTCTGCTAAAGGTAACCTAGGAAACTCAATGGGAGAAGCCTCTATTAGGGATGAACTAGGTCAACCGATGGTTGTCTCTGCTACCTATTTTGGTAATGATGCTAACCACAAAGTCGAAGCTGTAGATATTTTAAGAGGTTTAAAGCTTACTTCCACTTTTGGTAGGATCAACATAATTGTTGAAAGTGACTCCCTAAATCTGATCAACCTTGTAAACAATAAGGGTGTTTCTAGTTGGACCATTAGCAACATTATTTTGGCTATCAGACTTCTCCAATCCCAATTCTACAATGTCCAATATCAACGCATTTACAGGGAAGGTAATAGAGTGGTCCGATCCCTTGGCTAATATTGGAGTCACTAATGAAAAACAAGAAACCTAGGTCGGGGATTTCCCCAAATTACTTCTAAAGGAATTTAATTATGATTATCCTAAGAAGTGTTAAATTGAGAAAGTATTTCTCAGTCACTACTTATATTGATTATTCAAACTTCAATATTACCCACTCTAGTTATTCTTCCACTGCCGGTGATAATTTTATTTATTATGATTTGATGGTTTTTCTTAATGAGTATACCTCTCACACGTGAGAAGCCAAGATAGCAAATTTTAAGTTATTAAAGGTTCTTTTTAATCATCAATGGAGGCAACCCTTTTGTTGGTTGGCACATGGAAGAGGGGGTTCACAAATTTTTATCAAGTGTAATTTTATTATTATTTTTCACACCATCTTGCTTAGCATCTATTCAGATCTGCATAAAATGGGGGTGTTATGGTACAATCAGAGCCTGCTAATTATGACTATTTGAAGAAGGATGAAGTGGTTTGGAATATTCTTGTGGAGAAGGGGGTTTTGTCATTCATTGAAAGGTTGTCTTGGTACTCTATCATGGTGTCAAGTAGCATTTTATCTTCCTAAAAATGGGGGGTAATGTGAAAGTCAGAAAAAGTAGATTTGAAATATCTGTCGAGAGTATTGCTACTGCAAAGGGGTTCCCTACTGAAGGATATATCTATTTTAAGAGGTCCTTGATAACAGAAATGGTGGCCTTTCTGAATAAGAAGAAAGAAAAGGTTAATATGTATAAATTGGGCTATGAATGGGATTCTCTAAAGGAGCCTTGGGATAACATTTCTAAGTAAGTTATGTGATAATTTACGCTTGAAGGAAGGTATAAGCTCATTTTTGGTCCTCAACTCTTCATTCTGGCTAATTTTTGTAATGGTTTAAAGGTGAACCTAGCCAATTTCTTGTACCAGTCCTTAGATTTGTCCATTCAAAACGCTCACGTTAGTGAAGTTCCTTTACTCCACCAAGGTTTACTCTATTTACTCTTTAAATTTGTTGTTGATGGTCACTCCCTATCCTATTTTCCTCTCGTTGTTGGTTCGGCTCACCGTCGAGCTTCTCCTCTGTCGCCTCCCCATCCTGCTCCCCATCGTCTTCATTGATGTCTTAATCCCCTACCTTCCTCAAACCTAGAAGTCAAAATTACAGGCCACCATGACACCATTTCCTCTCCCTTTCTCACTTGCCTCCCTCTTCTCCTCCCCATCTCGCAATCTCTCCCCTAGTTGTGGTACCCCCTCCCCCTCCCATTTCTTCCTCGCTTAATGTTGCAGGTTTGGTTCTTGGTTTAATGGATAATGGTTCAATTCTTGAGATTTTTCTCAGTATCACTAATGCCTACCTAGATTCTTCGGCCCCCACTATGGTTGATGAAAAAATGGAGTGCTCTGATGATGTTATTGGTGAAGATATGATGAACATGGACAATGTTGAGGAAGTGTCTAGATTTGTTGAGGAGGATTCCATTGAGGACCATGTCACTATTGACACTATTAAGAATTTTGATTTGGACAACTGAGATGAGGCTTCCACCAAGTTGAGTAAGCCATCGAGCTGATTCAAGGGATTTTTGGTAGCATCAAAATTACTCTCAATGTTATTAAGAAATGGAAAGATTTCACCAATGAATCTTGGGTTCATCTTCAAAATGGTTGAACAAAATTGATACATGTTGCTGAAAATCTTGCTGATAAATCCGTTGATACTAATGTGATGGAAGCAGTTAATGATCTTAAGAATATTATAGCTATGTAGCCCTGTGTGTGGGTCTATTTTGTTCTTTTTGGAATGTTGGTCTTTTTGACTTTTGTCTAGCTGTATTTATGTTTTATCATGCTTATCTAGCCATTTAGGGATTTTTGTAACAAGGATGTGGGTCCTATCAACACCCTCACCATTTACCATATTCCAGAAAATGATAAGTCTTCCAACAGTGGACTCCCATGATGATTACAAGTGAATTTTCTTACTAAATATATGCCAAAATATGGGGAATATTTGTAATCATCTTCACTTCACCCACAAAAATTCCTATATCTATACACTTTGCTATACAAACAGCCATTTCGGACCTTAATAAAACACTAAAGACAAATGCATCTAGGATAGATTAGGCCATTCAACCTCTCGGCTCCACCTCATCGATGATCTTGGCATCTACATCCCCTTTACTCAGATTAGTGGAGGAGGAAAAATCGACACAACATTCTGGCATTTTAACTTTAGCGCTACTAGGAAGTTCTATACCATGATTTTATGTAACCACCTCCAAACCACTCGCAATCAACTGCATCCCCCACATCAAGGCATGAACATGATACTGAAGGCTGACTAGACACTCTTCCAACTTCTCATTCTCTTTATGCAAGATAAACTACCCCAAAGAGTTGGAAAATATGTTTTCTGCACTCAACCCTTGCACCATGTCAAAAAATTTCCTTTGCACTTTGGACTGGTTTAGATCAAGCATTAGATTTCACATGCTCTCACAAATATCACCATCATCTTCTTCTTCGAATCACTCCGCGATCGGCTAGACCTTCTTGAGCCAATTCCATATAGCTGCATTCTAAATTTTCCCATCCATCCAAGAATTAAATGATTCCCTAGCGTCCTTTCCATTCATATCTCTCTACCTCTTCCTACTAGGACCACACTCCATGTTACCTAGGAAACCACCAGCATCCTTATCACCATCATAAAGAGACAGAAAGCACAATGACCAAAAATGAAAAGAGGAAAGGGGTAGTGAAATGTCTAGCTGGCCCAGAGATATAAATCTACCAGAGCACAAAACACAAAAGGAGGTAAGTGTGACGGTACCGAATATCATTGATTAGGTATCCTAATAATAAATATCATGCTTCCTATTAAAAATCTTAAATTCCTGATGCCATCTTACATCTTGTGTGCGTATAACTCTTAATCGATTTTGTCTATCTCACTAATGCAATCTATCAATGTAATAAATGAACATTAAAGCCAAACATTCCATATACTATTGTCACTTCCAAAAAAGGTTGCTCAAAATAATCTAACAATTTTTATTAAAATATTATAAGTCGCTACATTTTGACAAAGTAAAGTAAGTTGTTTAAAGCTTATCAACCTCTATGTAAATCAACCACGTTAACTTTGAAGAAATGTATAGCAATCAAGATCTATATAAATTAGTCAACTTTATTGTATGATTTTAAGATTTCAAATTAAAATATTTAGAGCATAGCACTTGCTAGTTTATGCCACCACACAATCTTTGTAGCCTAGCGGTGGTTAGGATTTAATAAATTAAATTAAGATATTTTCAGCTTAGGGTCCATTAGGTTATGCCACAACATAATATTTGGATCTTAGCCATCTCTAGGTTTCAACAAAAGAAAGTAAGAACTTAAGAAGATAATATTTTGAGCAAAAAATTCAGTGGTATTTAACAAACAAAAGAAAGACATTTTGAGTCCAATGTCCTATATGTTATACTTAAACATAACCTGAAATTTTATATTGTAAACTTAGAAGTCGCTAGGTTTAAACAAATTAAATTACGTTATTTTGAGCTTAATGGCCTCTAATATTATCAATGACTTTGACTTTGGATATATTTATAGCAATCAAAACAAGTATAAATTAGCTGAATTTTTTGTATGAATTTAAGATTTGGAATTAAGATATTTCAAGCTTAGCACCCACTACGTTATGCCACCACATAATATTTGGAAACTACCAGTGGTTTCAGATACTTTGAGCTTAAAAATTGGTAGCTTATGCCACAACATATTAATTAGATATTCTATTCGCTAGGGTTCAATAATTCATAGTTACGATATTTTACAGTAGTTAACAAATTATAGAAAGATTTTTTGAACTTAGCTAACGCTATTTTAAACAACGATATAATATATGGAGGTTAAGTTCAATAGGATTAAACAAATGAAATTAACATATTTTTAACTAAATGGAGACTAGGTACTTCCATAATATATTATTTCAAGAATAGTGGTTGTTATCATTTAACATGTTACTGAATGATATTTTGAGCTTGACATCCGCTAGTTTATGACACAACATAATATTTGGTGTTTAGCACTCACTAGGTTTAAACAAAAGAAATACGATATTATTAGCTCGGTTGCCAGTGGATTATGCCAAAAACATAATATTTAGATCTTAATGGTGACTAGGATTTAGCAAATTTGAATCAACGTAGTTTGAGCTTAGCGGCCACTACGTACTTAAACAATATATTATTTTGAGCTCAAAAGAGAATAGCAGTTAACAAACAAGGGAAAGATATTTTGATCTTCGCAGTTGCTAGGTTTTTCCACAACATGTTATTTGGTGATTTCATCACTAGGGTTTAATAATTCATATTAATATATTTAAAATCATCTAAAAAATTAGAGGCAAATATTTATAACTTTTCTAGTGTTAAAACCATAATATAATATTTCGAGCTTAGTTTTCACTAGCACTTAACTAGTAAGAGAATTAGATTTTGATATTAAACAATGGTACATTATGCCATGCCATAAATTTTTGGAGCTTGGTGGTCACTAGGTTTTATCAAAATAAAGTAGGATACTATGATCTGAGAAGCTACTAGGTTATAAGAAGACAAAAAATTTGGAGCATAGTGATCTTAAGGATGTAAAAAAACTCATTAAGATATTAGGGGCTTAGCTGCAATTACAATATGCCAAAACATAAAACCATTTGGAATTAGAGTAAAAGTGGGTTTTCCCAGATGACCCACATATTTGCACAAAAAATACCTCACGGATACATATTATAGTGAAACAAGATGAGAACAATATCATATGTAGCAAAAAACAAAAAACCAAAAAGTTAGAATTTGAACAAAGCCAAATTAAATTTTATAGATATTCGTGAGAGTATATGCTCCATCATTAGCATCAATAGTAGGGCTTCCTTCAACTAGCACATCCACTAACTTAATGTGTTCATGGAATTCTTTGTTTATTTTCAACCAGGTCATGTCTGCACGACTTTTCCATTCCTTGATAGCAGATATTGAGTGTAACATAGTCTTCAATTTCCTCATGCAGATCATGAGAGATCTTCTCTAAATGATCCTTGTGTTCCGAAGCTGTACTGGGAGAGCCCATTTTCTTTGACATAGGAGATATAAGGTAAACCAAGGAGAGATCCCACAACACATCTAGAATTTCTGATTCCATGCTAACTTCCATGCAAAAGGGAGGGAGGGAACCGCACATGCTTCCTTGATTAGGTGAGTTGAGTCAGTTTTGACCATTACAATCTCTGTGGAGACGAGAGGAGAAGCCAAAGAAGAATAAGTAAGATGTGGAGAGGAAGTAGATGCCAGGAAAAATAGTGGTTCAAATACCTGAGGAGAGTTATCTGAGGGGTCCAAAGGGTTAAGAGCCTCCAGCGAAGATGAGGGAGACCCTAAGAGCGAATGAACGGAGGGAGACCACCAAACTGCTCTAACTAATGATCATGATGTCTAAATCAGATTCAGAAGGGAGATGAAGATGGCGATGATGGAAATGGAAAGAGAGAGATGGTTGTGGAAGATGAGGGGGGACACAATGTTTTTTTCCTGGCTTAGAGGGGAAGCGCGATATTTCTTTTTGGGAAGCTTCCATTTTAAAGAGAAAATACAAAAGGCCTTGGTGTAGGAAAGGAACTTCATCTTTTCTAGCTAGTTTAAGGGACCTCTTAAGTGATTTAAACATAAAATCTACAAATTTTACCTTCTAATCATGTGGAAGATGCATAAGAAGAAAAAATTGTGGTCCATAGATCACTTTTTTGTTTCGCTCCAATGTGAAGTACCTCCTCAATTTCTCAATAACCCTATCCCAAGGTTATGGAAGTGATTCCCATTCATAGCCCGTGTGATACATTGTCATATTTTCACCAAGAAACATGAACTCATCTATCTCCTCCTAAATCAAGAGTTTAAAATAAATGTCTCCCTCCATAGGGATCCCCATCGCAGTTGCAATAGACTCTGTCAAAATAAAAAAAATTGTCTTTCCCAATTTAACTCTTCCTTTCTTCCAGGTTGCCAACACAATGCTAGTCACTCAGACAAAGTAACTAGATAGTCTTTCCATAAACTACATAACACCACCATCATGCAAAATATTCCATACTATTGGGTCGGCCTTGATCTCTTCACAAGAAGAAGGCTCAATGTGTTTTGATGGTGCCACCCATAGTGAATAGGGCTATTGTGATAGTGATTGTCAAAGGCCTGATATAAACAATTCTTAATAAATATTTTGAGCACCTTCATTCCAATCTTCAACACGTGTCTGCAATATTTCTAATTGAAATCTATCATAATTATTAATAGTCATTAATTGGTCCCATCCATCACACTAACGCAATCTATGAATGTCATAAATTCCCAAGAAACCCACAAATGTTGTATCCTCTTGTCAACGCCAAAAGAGGTTATGCCTCAACATAACCTAACAAATTATATTGTAATATTATTTATTGTTTAGCCAACCATAATATTAATTAGTTAAATAATGTTTCTTACAATTACTACATTTAGTGGAGGTTGAAGGTTTGAATGCTAGTGGTATTACATGTATTTAGTTAATATATATTATAAAGGAAGAATCTACAAATGAAATGAAGTAAGGTGAAATAACTAACAATGTTAGACATGATTTCATATTGTATAGATTATCAGACAACAAATCAAAAAGCAATATCTTATTATAATTTATTTATTGACACATCTATTTGTTAAATTTAGGCTCTCCAAGGTTGTTCATTCTACACATGGAAATTGAAGTGGGTAAGCAAAAATATGTTATAGTGAGCACAAGTAGGACATTTGATGGGAATTTTTTCTGATAGATGTGGTGAAGTGATTTCACAAAACACTGTTTAACTAGAATGAGATAGGGATGGTTTTGTCTCGAAAAAATTCATCCCCATAAGTCCTCTCCATCCCGAGGTCTGGTTTTTTCAATGAAGAACAACGTGTTTAGTTCATACCAAGATAAATTTAAATGTAGATATAATTACATGTACGTGGAAAGAATAATATGCTTATTGGGTTTGTGTTATCTTATAGGTAAAATTACATGTACAATTACAGGTATAATTACAGTTACATGAAAAGAATAATATGTTTTTTCATCTTTTAACTAGCCTCATGGATGTTAAAATTTCTTCTTATATTGAACCCTTACATGACTTCAAACTAGTGTGGGGTATATATATTAACTTGAGTCAAGATTTTTTATTACAAGTACAATTGGCAGTTGGTTTTTTATATTACTTTGAGCGTAGTGTTCGCTTTCATTTAACAAGTTATTGAATGATATTTTGAACTTACCGTCTGCTAGCTTATGACACAACATAATAATTTGATCTTCATGGGTCTCAAGGTTTTTGAAAAAATAAAGTGAGATATTATTTCGATTTTTAGTGTTCACTAGGATTTAACAAATAAAATCAACCAAGTTTGAGCTTATCGGCTGAATGTATTTGAAGAATATAATATTTCGAGCTAAAGAGTCACTATCATTTAACAAGCTAAAGAAAGACATATTGATTTTATTTTCCACTAGTATCTCCAGTGTTAAGCTCATAATAAATTTCCACCTTATTGAAGGATTGAATTGATATAAAAAAAGGCATAGTAGTTTGGGATTGAAGTGAAATTTGTAAACCTATTTTTTAAATTTTTTACTACTCAAATAGAAGTGCGACTAGCATGGTGGATGTTAAAAGTTATTCTTATTGGAAGGATTGAAAGATTTTTTAATTACTACAAAATGTCTTTTACGTTATACTTATAATATGTTGTTGTTTGAATGAAAAAATATTGAACAGGTTTTTAAAATAGTTTCATGTCTTTTAAATGTCCTAGATCAATTGTTTTCACAAAACACATTTCTTACATGCATTGATGGAGATCAATGAATACAATTCTTAAGCATAAAACCCGACAAATCATTTATTGGACCAAACATATTCATTTTCAAAACGTATGTTGTCTTACAAAGGATTTCTACAGGAAAAATTATACTAAGGATTTATTCCCCAAGTTCAACAAGATGAAGTCTTCCTGCCTTAACTAGAATTGAATTATAAAGATTGGAGGATAAAAAATTTATTTATTTGAAAGATTTTTTACGTACTACAAAATACCTTTTATGTTGTACTTATAATATGTTTTTATTTGAATGAAAAATATTGAACATGTTTCTAAAATTATTTGATGTCTTTTAAACGTTCTAGATCAATTGTTTTCACAAAAATGCTTTTCCTACATACATTTATGGAGATCAATGACTACAATTCTTAAGTATAACACATGATATATCAGTTCTTGGACCAAACATAAGTTTTATTACAAAGGATTTGTAGAGGAAAATTTTGATTAAGGATTTACTCACCAATGTCAACATGTTTTTTGTGGTTAGTTGTTCAAAATAATATTTTAACCCTTGACAATGTGAGAAAGGATACAATTAATAATTGGACCATAAACAATATCCTTTAAGATACTAAAGAAAATTTTCTAAAAGAGTTTTGATAAATGTAATTATTCATACCCCTAAAAAGGGTAATAAATGTGTGGATTATCTTGCTAAACTGGACGCTAAAGGTAGTAATTTTAAAGTGTGTGAGAGGGCAGATGATATCACCAATCTTATTAATCTCTTTAAGAACATTTAGTATTGATGTTCTAGTGGATCTTTTCCCTCCTTGGTGTATCAACCTTGTACTTATGGTTAGTAGGACCCTTCGCACGTGCAGGATATATGGTGGGATTTGTATTAATTTTTCGCTTATGATTAATTTTGGCAATTGTTTCTTCAATTTTCAATCTCAGTCAACTAAAACCATGGGAGGTAGTCCTTCGAGAACCGATCCCATGAGATATGGCTCCCTGAAGCAAAATCCCTCCTTGTGGCACATTCTTGAAATTGGGGGGGGTTTAGGAATTTCATCTCAAAAATCACGGGGGTTCTCATCCTTATCTTGCATTGGAGTTTGGATGGGTATCAAACAATGGCAGCATGGTGACCCAGTGGCATGGAAATTCATGTTTTAGAGGATTTGATAGCATAAGTGACTAGAATGGAGATAGAAGAATTAAAGATATTCAAAAATTGAACTAGACGCAAGCATAAAATTGAGACTTTCTTCCATGGTAAATAAATGGTTTACCTACTACTAGACAGTATAGCTGGATTTTGCATCCCTGATATTTAGAATACGCCCTGCCTCTACTTATGAGGTACATTAATCTTGAAGTGAATTATAGAAAGATATTTACTCACCATCTTACTATGCTTAATATGTTTAGGCATAATATTGTTATGAGACTTCCCTTTTTATTGTTTATGTCATTTTTTGTGTCGGTGAATGATTTTTAACAGGGAAATATTGATACCCCCGAAACACCATGGAATAATTATTTTACATTTTAAGAATGGTAAACCGATGGTGGAAAAATAATTAGATCCCAAATCCAGGGATTCACATGAAAATTTTACTATTGCAGACCATATGAAAAAATTGAGGAGAAAGAAGAGTAAGGCACTAGTAGTGCAAAATTACAGCACCCCCTGATTTTTCCTCTAAGTGTGGGGGAATCGGTGTAATTTGCTAACATGGGACCATATCTTAAGATGTGGGATTTGTGAACTTGACATGGTCCTCTAGAGAAGGTAAGCTTCCTCTTCCTAATGTTAATGCTAAACTACTCCAAATGCAAGAAAAACACCTAACTACCCATATCCTAACAATTCCAAGGAGGTAGGGAGAAAGAGAGAGTGCATAAAAGGGAAATCCCACACTAAAGGGTAGTGATAGCACCAAGAAAAGGGGTGAGATATTCTGTTGAGGGAGAAAGAAGAGGGAAAATAGAGTTGGGGAGAGGTCATAACAGCAGTGACACAGACCCAAATCTCTATGAAACACAACACCCTACACCTGCAAATGTCAAATACACGCACAGAAAAACAACAACAAAATAGAGAGGCAAGGAGGCACAATAATATGTGAAAAAGGGTTGAAAACACCACAAAACCATGAATTTATTTCTCTTTAATACACACATACCATTACATTGTTGGATAGAGGCACAATTATGCTTGACATGCGCAAGAGAAGGCTTACATCTCATTGGAGTTGAGGAAATTTTGTGTAAGGGTTTCCCTAGCTCCAGAAATGTCTCCCTAAAAATGAGGGGGTTGATTACATTATATAGGAAATTGTCTCACCTACCCTCATTAAATCCCTGAAA
Organism: Taxus chinensis; assembly: GCA_019776745.2. NCBI lineage: Eukaryota > Viridiplantae > Streptophyta > Pinopsida > Cupressales > Taxaceae > Taxus > Taxus chinensis. The sequence continues at coordinate 799,700,735 of CM034146.1, forward strand.
GGTTGTTGAACCATCTCAACTACCGCCATTAAAATGGTGGTTGAGTTGTTTTTTCTCACCTTCCTTCACCTAATCTGTGACCCATGATCCGTCCAACGAGGTTGAGTTGGACGCCTGTCCAACTGCCTTGGGTCGTACAACCTCTGCCAAGAAAACATTGGGTCGCTCTGCCAAGAAAACAGTCGATCGACCCATCTGACTTACGATCCTTCCAACCATGTTGGGTTGGATGTCCAACCAACCTCCATACAACACCACGTTGTTTCCTTGTGTGTCATCCAACCTAGGTTGGACTCGTCTATCCTCCACCTGTACAACCACTCAGATGTCCAACCTGGAGACCTGTCCAACTCAAGATGCCTTACGTCATCCAACCTAGGTTGGATGGTTGTCCAAAATCCATCCAATCCCCTATATTGGAAGGTCTTCCAACCCCCAAGTCGTCTAACCCAGCCATCTAACCTCTAGGGGCCAACTTATAAAGGTAATATCTTGAGCTCCTATATGAGTTTTGGGGTGAAATTTTATATGATTCTGCCTAAAAAACAACCCACTGAATCCAATGGTGGTGGTTTCAAGATTCAATTTTGAATTTAACACCTCCATATGTCCCCTTATTTCTCGGGATGACCAGTTGTGCACCAGAATATTGAGTTGCCTCGGGAAGTGTATGATGTTTCAAGATGTCTCATATTTTCCATCATGTAGGGAATGGAAAATGACTTCTATAGGCACCTTGTTCGACTTATAATTCCTCACATAGCTCTCATAATCTTTCTTTCAAGCTCAGTTCCTCTTTTACAGTGCATGCTCCTTTAGGCCTAAAATCCTGGTTTTGATGAATCGGCTCCAAAACCTTTGAAACTCCCCAAAATCTTCTAAAATCAGCTCCTTAGTGTTCCTAGCACTTGAATACTCATGTATCGTTTCAGATTGCTTCATGAAGCCTTGTCCAATGCTCAAACATATCCTCCCAAGTTGTTTATTTTACATGGGGGTAAAAATAGATAACAGTCTAGCGACCTCTCGGGGACATATGCCTACTAGATGTGTGACCAGTTGCATGAAGGATCCATTGGGCATGGAGTCAGTATTGGTATCTTGAACTGATCTAAACTTCAAAATTTGCATCCCCGAGTCATTGAAGCAATGTTTCTTGAACCTGGAATTGCCTGCCATTTCTCAAATTTTCCATCTCATTTACAAAATTCTTTGAATTAAGGCTTTGTGAGAGTGGAAAATTGGCTTGATCCTGGAGTCTTACTTTTCTTTCTTCTGAAATTTGATCTGGGAAGTACTTGGGACCTCATGTTCTAACTAATCATGAACACTGCCACCTCTAATGAATTGTGCAAGAGCAACAAAACCACAACACACAAGTTATGTACAAAGAGGAAAATCATACATGTCCCAATTGGAAGCATGCAGAGTGTTCATAAGCACTTCTTCTACTGAAACCAAACCTACCTACTCTACACTAATCGGAGGAATGGGAAACCTCACACGAACCCTGACACTGGCGAGGAAAAATAGTTGCCCTTCCTCAAAATTTTAGACCATGTAATTGATTTGACAATGGGCATGATCATGGATGAGAGACTAACGTAGAGACAATCTTCCACCCAACCTACCAAGGTATCAACAAACAAAGAAAATACCTCCTTCAACTGATCTGTATCTGGTTAGAGGTGTTATTGTTGACCCTTAGTGCATTGAAAAGCATCCCCATGCTCTGGATTGAACATGGTTGGTGGCAACTCTGACCCTTGCTCCATTAAAGCTAGGTATTTGATTGGGCAAGGCCTAATTCTTGTGATTTTCCCGCTCATTTTTTCCTCGGCCCCACAACTAGGGCTCTCATGCAAACCTTCCTCCTAACTATAACTATTTGCAGGAAGATCCATGTTTTTTTGTGCCTCTACAAACAAATGTGTTTCTACCTTGATGTCAGCTGACATTCTGTGGGTCCCTTCATACCCTATTCCCTTTTGCCCTTCTGATAAAAGTACAGCAAGTTCCAGACAAGTAGAGAAATGAGGATCATTGCACTCCGAAAAAACATCTTGCTCACTTTGTAAATGCTCTTCCTCGAGGCCTTGGGTGCCAGTAGTGTTTAGAAATACTTTCTCCTCCCGAACCTTTTCAGTCTGAGCTTCCTTCTCACCTTCCTTCTCTGTTTTGGTGTTCATACCCATTTTTTTGCACATTTTGAACCCTCTCATCCTCCCAATCTGAATCAGACTAGTCACCTATTGATAGAAATTTTGGACCCTTTATAAGACTGATCGAGGGAGAGGTGTAAGAGAGAGGTTATTGCTTTGTCTCTTGTTCAGGACGAGGTGTTTGATTCTAAAGGGATCTGATTTGATCACATGGGGAATCCAAATGACCCTCCAGAAAATAACCCCTACTCTACTGATATGTTGCCTCCAAAACAGCTACATGATTTTTCCTGAAGCATTGTTGTTTAGGGCATTATATGGGCATATCCCTCTCTCCAACAGCATAACAAGTCTCTCTTTCTACCATCATTGTGGGGTATCCTTGTTTAGTGACAGTTGGGTAGAAGGTAGTGACGGCATATGGAATGCCACAACTTCTAGGCACATTGGTGTACGACTTAGGGAAGTTGGGTAGTTCCCTGGTTAGAGATGGGAGGGATCTTTGTGTAGCTTGAGGAATGTTCTGGGCATAAAAAACTTGTGAGACATCGAATGAAGGATAAGGAAGCAAAGGGGGTTCCTTATTTTGGAAAGGAATGATGGATTTTTCTACATTTGCACATAGGGAAGGGAGAAACTGAGGTGGTGAGGGAGGGATTGTAGAAACATGGATGGGTTTTCTTTTTTTGGCCTGAATTAGAATATTCTCGGCTTGTGATGCAATAGCAAAGGCCTGAGGAAGACTACTGCCCCCCTAGAGACTGAATCGATACAACTAAGTTGACATCAAAGGACCTCAAATAGTATAATAATGCCATAACTTATGGGGGTCTGTATTGTTGTGGGATTCGGTGTCTGGTCCTCATTAATCTGAGGTTGAAATCCAGAAGGTATTTTGTTGAAACACGTTGTATTTTGTTGAGGTGTTCCATGAGGCAAATAACATTTTCATCCTCCTTGAATTGATTGTGTAATCATTCTCCCAACTGATTCCATGTGGAAATGGATTGTGGAGCCAAATTGTTGTACCAATATTTTTCCTTGCCTTTGAGAGATGCAACTAGAAGTCTGAGGCAAACATTCTCATCTATGATGATGTGAATGGCACAATGGTTGGCAACATCTCGAATGTGATCAATCGAGGACTGATCTCCATTTCCATAGAAGAGGGGCATATTTTTTCAGGGCCACTTTAGGGATAACATCCCATTGCTGCAACTGAAGAGGACTAGAACTGAAATGAGGGAATGGAAAATCTCCTTGGAGAGCCATGACTGAAGTGAAAACATTAAAAAAATTGCAACCAAAGATGATGAGTTGCTTGAATCAATGGAGTCGTCGGATATGCTTGAAAGTGTCTCCAAATTCTAAAATCTTCACCAAGAGGACATCAACCTAATGAAGTGAATTGGTAAGGTGCTTCAAACCTGTCCCACTGAGTGTGCCAAAACGATTAGTGCAAAATTACAATACCCCTGTATTGCTCGTGATGTGTGTGGTGTAATAGGTGTAATTTGCATAACATGGAGTTATCTCTCAAACTGTGGCACTTGCAAACTTGAGAAAACCCTCCGAAGAAGGTCGGCTTACTCTTCATAATCCTACTGCTACAACTACCCTACATGCAGAAAAACACCTAATCTAAACCTACACTAACGTTTCCAAGGAAACATGGAGAGAGAGAGAGAGAGAGTGCCTAAAAGGGAAATCCTACACTAAAGGGTGGTGATAGCACCAAGAAAAGGAGTGAGATATTTTGCTGAGGGAGAAAGAAGAGGTAAAATAGAGTTGGGGAGAAGTTAGAATAGTGACACAAACCCAAATCTCCACTCGCCATCAAATCTCCATGAAACACAACACCCTACACCTGCAAATGTCAAATACATGCATAGAAAAATAACAAAAAAATATAGAGTCAAGGAGGCGCATTAAAACATGACAAAGGGTTGAAAACACCACAAAACCACGAATTTATTGCTCTATAATATGCACAGACCATTACATTGTTAAATAGAAGCACAAATACACTTGTCAGGTGCAAGAGAAGGCTTACAGCTCATTGGAGTTGAGGAAAAAAATTGCAAGAGTTTCCCTAGCTCCCAAAATGTCTCCCTAAAAATGAGGGGGTTGATTACATTAAATAGGAAGTTGTCTCACCTACCCTCATTAAATTCATGATGGGTTGTTGAACCACCTCAGCTACAGCCATTAAACTGGTGGTTGAGTTGTCTTTTCTCACCTTCCTTCACCTGATCTGTGCCCAATGAGCCATCCAACCAGGTTGAGTTGGACGGTCGTCCAACTGCCTTAGGTCGTACAACCTCCACCAGAAAAACAGCCAACTATTGTCTGACTTGTAAGCCATCCAACCATGTTGGATTGGACGGCCAACCAACCTCCGTACAACCACTGTGACGTTTCCTTGTGTGTCATCCAACTTGGGTTGGACAGTAGTCTATCCTCTGCCCATACAACCACTGGGACGTCCAACTTGGTGACCCGTCCAACCCGGAACGTCGTACGCCATCCAACATCTATCCAACCTTGTGGCTGTCCAACCCAGCCATCCAACATCTAGAGGCCAACTTGCAAAGGTGATATCTCGAGCTCCTGAATGAGTTTTAGGGTGAAATTTTATATGATTCCACCTGAAAACAACCCACTGAATCCAATGGTGGTCGTCTCAAGATCCAATTTTGAATTTAACACCTCCAAATGGCCTCTTCTTTCTTGGGATGGCCAGTTGTGCGCCAGAAGATCGAGTTGCCTTGGGAAGTGTATGATGTTTCAAGATATCTCATCTTTTCCATCATGTAGGGCATGGAAAATGACTTCCATAGGCACCTTGTTGGACTTATAATTCCTCACGCGGCTCTCACAATATTTCTTTGAAGCTCAGGTCCTCTTTTATGGTGCATGCTCATTTAGGCCCGAAAGCCTGCTTTTGATGAATCAACTCCAAAACCTTCAAAACTCCCCAAAATCTTCCAAAATCAGCTCCTTACTGTTCCTAGCACTTGAATACTCAAGTATCATTCCATATTGCTTCATGAAGCCATGTCCAGTACTCAAACCTATCCTCCTAAGTTGTCTATTTTATCCGAGGGATAAAAATAGATAACATGCACATCAAGGGAAGGGAAATCTTGGTACTGTGGCTGCACATTTTCTGATTCATATGAAAGAGGAGTCATCTAAAGGGAAAGAAAGAGTGTAGCTAGATTAGAATATGGATTTTGATAAAATTTCTCTTAGGGTGAGTTAGGTGGAAATGGATATGAAGGCCTTAGGAAAAGTTCGAACGAATATGGAAAAGAGTTTCATGCATTGCATCGACGCCTCTAAGAAAATTTGCATCACCCAAATCTCTATTAGGGCCGATATGGTAGGTATTAAAATTTTGGTTTTGGAGTTATAGGGGTGTGTGGTCAAGTTTGAGTAGCTACAAAAAGTTTGCTACTATAATCTCCACCCCAGTAGTTTTGACGAGGAAGAGCAAGTTGAAGACGAGATCCCTATCATGAGCGAGTAGGATGATCATATGAAAGGATAGGAAGGGCATCAACTAGAGGATTACAAATTTTTGAAGACTAACTAGTATGTTGGATCTTGGAGATTTTGTTTGACTTTTTTTGGACTGTATCATTTGGGATGTTTTCCCCTCCACGTTTTTCAATTTTTCCTTTTATTGATCTGTTGGACTATAGTTTGGGATAACTTGTTTTAGCCCTTTTTGTTCTGTTTATTTTTTGTTCACTCTTGGTGATGCTCATAATGCATTTGATTGTAAGGTTTATAGGTTCCTTAATACCTGTGTAAAGTAGCCAATCATTATGTTCACGTATATTTAATAAACCTTGTTAATAGTAATTTTTTTAACGACATTTTAAATTAAACAAGAAAAAGCAGCAAGTTCATGCCTCACGGTTGGGAGGTGTGCTTTGTGTGATTGTTTTAAAAAAATTCTATAATTTTTTGCATTACGTGCTTTATATTTCTAAGAATAACCACTTTTAAATTTTGATAGAAAGTACAATGTACCAATACTTAATGTATAAATTATTCACATATAGTATACCGACATCCACAAAATGCTACAAAAAATAGAATGCCCCTATGTAATGATTTTGAATGCATAAAATATGTATATAATGTAAGTACCCAATTTAAATGTTGCACATATTGTAAATACATTATATGTTATATTTTTTAGGTGTAATAAAAAATACGACCATGATTGTACAAGTTGAACATGCCTACCTAAAGATAAAAAAAATCTATTAAATGGAATAGCCGAAATAAATCAGTTCAAATATTTATCACAATAGAAGTAACTAATAATAGTATTATTTTTCTTGTCTTTAACACAATATAATCCATATAAAACATTTTATGGTTAAAAAAATTAATACAAACATAGAAAAAATTGTATTTTATAAAATTTAACTTACAAATCTAATTTTTATTGCAAATGGGGATAAAGCAAAAATTTAACTTTTTGACTAGCAAAAACAAAATAATAAAATATATATAAGGAGTGGGATAGGATTTAATTTAGAACTTTTTATAATGTGATTTTTTAAATAAATTTTATTATTTTTTATGAATATTGTACTATTTTGGACATGCCACTTGTCCAAGCATGCAAATACATCTTCCTTTTTAGATAAACGTTAAATGCAGTGAATATTCTATTAACGTTTTTTTTCTAAATCTCATATCTTATTTAAAGATTGGACAAATGTCTTTCTTAGAATTATGATTTTTATTAAATAGATTAAATCAATGGTGCAACAAGGCCTCATATTTGTCAAATAAATACTAACTAGCAAATAAAGAAAAATATAACTAAGTTTTGTAGATTAAAAAATTATTTAAATAAAATATAAACATTAAAAAGTTGAAAAGTTATATAATTTGTTTATTTTGATTGGTGGGTTGAGGAGAAATTTTAAGTAAGATGTTTTGAACTTAGCGCTCGCTAAGGTAACCTAATACTTCCACAATATAATATTTTGAGCTTATGGATCACTAGCATTTAACAAGTCAAAGAATATTATTTTTAGCTTAGCATCCACTAGCTTATGCAACACCATAGTAATTGGATATTATGGATTGATAGTATTTAACAAAATAAAGTAAGATATTGTCATCATAGAGTCTACTAGGTTATGTGAAAACAACATATTTTGATGTACAAAAACTATGGACCCATTTTTTTTGTATAAGGGTGAATATGGGAGTTTTGAAAGGACCTGCATCCTTTTACAAAAAGTTCCTTAACAAAGAATATGGCATTCAAGCATTGATTAGAGAAATAACGTAAGTGGAAAAAGACAAAAAGCCACATAGCCACGACCCAAACAGAGAAAAATTACATTTTATGAAAAAAATTTAGGATAGTTGTTACTTCCATAGTAGCAACATCTTATAGTTTTCTTGTTCATCAAATTCTCCTTTCACAATTCTATATTCGTTCTTTTGTTCTCCAAAATCTATTTGGTTCTCCTACTCTTACATTACCATATTTTTTTGCAAATAGGTTACTGTAATCGAACACCAACACATTGAATGGAAACTCATTCTTAACATGAATATCTTCTAAAATATTTTCATTGACAATGTCAATGACGTCGTAGCCATTGAATATTGCTAAGTATGTGCAGCGGAGGACTATTTGAGGACAATAATAAGGCCAACAAAATAATATCAATTTTATAAAACACATATGCTCATCTATTTTTGTGCACCACCATGACTATAAATTGATTCTGATATTAAATTTTTTATTGTGAAAATTGAGCCACCATCGATACCACAAGGATTCTTTATCAAGACACAATAAAACAAGTTCTTAGCAGGTGTTATGGGTTTTTTTAAATTTTTCAAATCTTCATCTCATGTTATTATGTATTAATTTGCATCGTTTCTTTGTCAAGATGTGCTCCATTCCATCCTCTTTCACTTCTCTAACAAATTTTTACTATATTATGAAACTATATATTTGATAAACAAAACTACCTTCTACAAAAGATTCAATAACAAACTTGATTATGTTTAATTATCTATAAAATCCCTACATGGATATAAGCCCTAATCAGACATGGATATAAGCCCTAATCAGCTATGGAAAATTTAACATTAAAATAATTTCCTAGTTTTGGAGGGACTAAAGGTGAGAATGCATACCAATTTTTGGTACGGAGAGGAAATCAAAATGTTTCCAAAAATCAAGCACAAAATTTTTTACGCTTGCCCTAGTGAGATTTCTCTATTGATGAATAAGCTTACGCATTAACGAAGAGAATAAAAAGGAAAATGTTAAAAAAATATAAATTAAAAAATTCTACTTATAGTCATATGTAATTGACAAATCCAATCATCAATTTCATTGGCACACAAATTTAAGAGGGCATGCGTATGATTCTACATTACTTTACATTAAATGGCTAATTAATGTTGAGGCAAGCTCAACATTAATTAGCATTTTTCCATACAAAATGGTTATCACTAATATTGCATTTGGTATTGTAAAGAATTAATGTATGAGTTTAATATTATAATTTTTGTACTGTAAATAAAATCCCTAATATAATTTGGGTAAAATTAAGTCCTTATTTCTTGTGCTTGCACTTCGACGTGCAAATTTTAACACTCGTTTAGACATATTTGTTGATTGTATCCATAAAATACTTACAAAAATTTGTAACAAACGTCACACATGAATTGGATATTTAATATTTAACTTTCAATTATTAATATATATATTTATATATAAATTATAAAAATTTACATCAATATATATTAAAATTAATGAAATTTATATGGAATAATTGGTGTAAATAAACATTGTTTTGTATTTTTGAAGGGTAGTGTTGAAAAATTGCCATTACCCAGAAATTGTTTGATAGGTGAGTTATCACACTTAGCTGTGTGATTCAAGCCTCGCACTTAGAAGGGTGATTCAAGACTAACACTTAGAAGTGCGAGTTGATACTCGCACTTAGAAGTGCCAGTCGAGACTTGCACTTAGAAGTGCAAGTACTCGCACTTAGAAGTGCAAGTACTCACACTTAAACTATGAGTCGAGAGATGTGTGACTCGAGGCTTGCAGTTAGACGTGTAACCAATTGCACTTGTAAGTGTGATCACTCGCACTTAAACACTACTTACAAAATTTACAAATGACAATTCCATGTTCTTTTAACCATGCTTAATATATACGAATAATTTTTTTATATAAATATTGATGGTCCCCTTTTAAACATGAAAGTCACACGTGTCATTTCTATAAAATATTTGAAATTATGTTACGTCTAAAATCACAAAAAAATGTCTAGACAACCGTCAAATTTAACACCATTCAAGGATGTTCAAGCAAGGGATTTTCAACATCAACTTTTATTGATTTGAATAAGGTATGTATGAATAGTCGTATATATATGATGATACTAAGATTGATATGTGGCATAAATGACAACAATAACTTACACATTATCTTAAAGTTAGCAGCCACTTGGCTTATGTAAGTTAGCGACCGCTTGGCTTATGGAAGTTTGCAATTGCTTGGCTTATGTAAGTTAGCAACCTCTTTGATTATGTAAGTTAGGAAGCTCTTGGCTTATGTAAGATAGCAACTGCTAGGCTTATGGAAGTAGGTGGCTACCAAGCTTATGTGGAGAAATAAAATAATAACAAAATACAAATCCTTCAATAGAGAAAATGAAATCCAAAAATCAGGATTTAGTAATTGGATTCTAATAGTGGCAAAAGTGGAATCCAATAATAGCGTTATTGGAATCCAATAATAGCGAAATTGGAGTACAATAATAGGGAAATTAGAATCCAATAATAGTAAAATTGAAATCCAATAATAGAGAAATTGGAACTGGAATAAGTCTAATAATGACAGTATTGGAATCCAATATTACTAATAATTGAGTCTAATAATAGTAATAATGGAATCTAGTATAGCCAAAAATGGAATCCAATTGTAGACACCAAATTTGGGTCACACTCCCTTTGGTCCCCTTTAATTAATTAACATAACACAATTAACTAATCATGACCCCTTCATCCCATATTAATATTCATCCTCACATTATTAAATTAAATTAATTATTTTAATTAAGTTAATTTCATCCTCACACCTCCACCTCATCATGACACCTAATCCTGGACACATTCTAGGTGTATTTAACTCACAGTGACCAAGTTATTACTCTCAGCACTGAGTCATCACTCCCATTGTTGAGTCAATACTTGACCTAGCTAAATAATAATTCTTCATAAACCTAACTGGAATTCTTCTAACATCTTCCTACCTTCTCTCACAAGAACTCTACTTCCCTAAACGGACCCAAAAAGGAAAGCACGCGCCAAATCTGGGAAGATTGGCCTATTTTTGGTAAATAAAACTATTTCACCCTAACCAACTCCAGTTTATCCTTGGCTGATGTTGGTCACCTAAACCGCCATTGGTTTCTTTATATATAATTTTAAAATCCTTTATCGAGCTTGGCCATTCATTTATTGGATCCTTATTGCATTCAAGTGCAAATATTCAATCCCTCATACATCCAGACTACGAACACACACAACCATAGTGCAAGACAAGCAATTGGCTCTCCTTCATGAGCACTAGAATACTCACAAGAGGAAATAGGTTGTACTACCACAGCACTGGACATAGACATATCTTCTATGATCAACCACCAATCACTTTCACTCACAGGATCTAGAACATACCTAGTAAATATTTTGATTTTATCATTTGTGCTTAATCAAATATAGATCTTTTATTTCTTTTTGTAGTTCATTCTTTCCATTACTTGTATATCACCTTCTTCCCACCAACCCACTATTCAACCATCTCATGCCTTTACAACCTTTCCAACCTCCTTTTCAGCATACCTAAGTCTTCTTAACAATATGAAAACCATATCAACACCTCCTTTACTCTCTGTGTAACCACAGAGAGGTTCAAACTCCCATTTTAACATTTGAACCAAACTGCCTCTATTGACACTGGTTAGCCAACAGGCATCGGTCGACCAATCGATACTGGTCTCTAAGACTAGAAATTTTTCCTATAACAGTGAGTTAAAAACTTCCCCAAAATATCTCAAAACCTTTCCTAATTTCACCCAGACCTCACCTACATCTTCTGCTACACCTACGACCCAAAATATCCCATTAATCGTCCAGATTTAATTCTAACCATTGCCTATTAAGTTAAATTAACTTGTTTTATGTTAATAGGAGATACTGAAATATTATTAACTACAATAGGAATTGTTATTTCTTACATAAAATTGTATTAAACAGAGGATTGACATCCATTCAAGGAAGCATTACGCGTCCCAGATCTAGCCTTGCTAGGCATTCCTCTGAATCTTGCTATTTAATACTACTTGGTGGTCTTATTGTGTTTCTTATACAGGTTGTTCCTCCTAGCCAAAGGGAAGCTCACAAAATGAACTTGGATCAAAAGTCTACAACATGCACATTCTACCTTCCACCTTCACCTCATAGGTATTCCTCCTTAACCTCTTACCTTATCTTTTTTACGCAAACTATTCAGTGAAACATTTTGGCGTGCCAGGTGGGACCCATATGGGGTTCATTTCATTGTTCATTCCTAGGGAAAATCTCATGTGTCTATTTTCATTCAAAAGAAGTTCACATTAAGCAACTTCTTTGGAAATATTATTTTCTTTTTATTGTCTCAGCTACACTTATTTTTTCAAGATTAAAAAAAACTCCTTTCTTTTCTTGCATTACACTTAGTGAAATTCATGCCCTTAACCTCTTCATAATTTGTGGATTTGGGTTTTACAACTTGTGCACTTGTATTTTTGAGTTTGTTGCATTATAGCTCATATAAATTGTGGGCAATCTCTATGTTGGAAGTCATGCCCAACTGATGGTTGACAAATTAAACCGTAGCTCACATGTTGCACACTCTCTATACCAAATCATTGTAAATAAACTACACATTTCTAGAACAACATCTTTCCTAGACGAAGTTGTTAATGATCACATGATTGGGTGACTGACAGTGGGCTCCATCTAGTTTCTTTGTCCAGTCATCATCTCAGAGAAGGATATCCCATGCCAAAACTTACTCAAAACCAGCCATAGTTGATATATTTTATAGGGCACCTTTGTTAACCAAAAGTTATATCCTACTTACAGTCAGTCCTACATGGAATAAGCCATGACATAAAATCTACAACTTAGGATTTCATGTTTATTAGATTTTTGTCTTCTTATGTTTTGAGGTGTGAGTTTTGTTTCTTCATTATTTCTCATCATTTTATGTGCCACATCATGATTGGTTTATTCCTGTTGTATTTTGGATGTATTAGGACTCCTCGTATCCATACTCAGTCTTTGGGTTGGCCCTTCTTTTTGATCTAAATAAAAAAAATACATTTTTCCTTCTCTTCCTAGATTTCATAGTAATCGATATCAGTCCAGTGACTGCCATCGATTAAATCATCTCACCGCCATCGGTTGCCTGACCGATGTTGGTTTTATGCTCTTCTGGATATTTTTTACCAAAATAGTATTTTCCATCTTTATCTTCTCTTTGTGTCTTGTCTTGCCATTTTATCACACTTTTGGGTCTCTGATATCATATTCAAATTCCATATTGACCCATTATAAACCTTTCATTTCTAGATCTTCGAATATCTTATTTTTCACAGTAACTGACATCGGTCTAAGCTGACCGGTGATGATTACACTCATACTGGCATCGGCTACTCCAACTGACGTCGGTCTATATATTTTAATTTTCCAATCAAAATAGAGATCTAATCACTCATTTTAGACTGATTTTCCCCATTACTTATTTGTTTCTGCATCATCAGCGAAGATCATAATACATGGTCTATCATCAGTAACATGGTTTTGACTCATAAAAAAGATAACGCTCATGTGTTTCACGCTAGCTACTAGACACTCCTAGCTAGCCCATCTCCCCCTTCAATCTCATCACCTATCGACCCCCAATAAGGGTCTTTCCATACCCACCGGTGATGAGGAGTTCGTGAGACTCCTTGATCACAACCTTGCCACTCTGTAGTACCATCTCCCATATTCATCTACCCACAAATCATTAGTGCAGCTTGTATATGACATGCCTGTGTCCATTTCTCCTACCCTCACACCCACTTCTACATCAGCTACTACTAGGTTGACCTTACCCTCTTCCACCTTACCACCTATGGTTTCCTAACTTAACACTACACCATCGATATATGTTGTACCTACGACATCTATCGTGCCTTTCATGTCTATTGCTCCTACAATGTCAACCATGCCTTTATCAACCACCTTGAGTGTAGGTCTATCTGCACCCACCACCTCTCATATACTTATTGCATCTCAGCCACCATTGGTGTCGGAAGTCCATAATCCCTTTCAAAACATTTTCCTCTCCATCCCTCAGTCTCTTCCTTCAATTTCTATGAGATTCTTTATGTACACTCCACCTACCTACACTTATCACCAACAACCCCATTGTTTATTTAGGATACTTGTCGTCTACATCTATGCCAGCCTATATTCTTCCTCACAATTTTCATACTTGACACCACCACATACTGGGATTCCACCCACGTCATATCAACCTCATTTACCCCCTTATACTGTAGGGGGTGTCTAGTCATCACAGCATACCAATTATCTTATCAAAATGATGATGGAAAAGATGCAAACATTGGAAGCATATATCTCTATCTCACGTAACTCTCTAACATACGAAGAGATTTGCAATGATCCATTTCACCCATCCATTCTGATTCATCCATACCCTTCCCATTTGGAAATGCCTAAATTTAATCAGTTCAATAAAAAATGAAGACCCGCAACAACACTTTCAGTCTTTTAAACATGTGTGTTATCTAATCACTCATGATGACACTATTTTCTTACAAACATTCTCAATGTCCTTAATAGAACTAGATTTAGATTGGTATAGTGCTCTACCCAAGTATTCCATAATTTCATTCAATAAAGTAGCTCAGGATTTTCTAGACCACTTTTCTATCAACATTGTCAAGAAGGTCACCATGACCAGCTTGTACATGACATGCCAATATGAAGACGAATCTATCGCAGCTTTTGTCACTCGTTAGCAGAGCCTAATCAACCAGATCACATTCCAACTACCTCAAACTGAGTTAATAGAGTTGTTCACCAAAGCTTGTGCTAGACACGTCTCACCAAATCTCTAAGTTTAAACCTTTTGCACATTTGACGAGGTGTTCACCATAGCCCAAAAACTTGAAATGTGTGTCATTGAAGAGAAGAAGATACAATTGCATAACACGAAAGTTGTGTTTAAATCGGATTATACCTCTTCTTCCAAACCAAAAAATAATTATTATAAAGAAATATTATCTACTAATGTAGTGGTTTTTAAAGCTGTTCCATCTCATCCATCCAACCAAATAAATCCTTCTTCCAATATTTCTCCTATTCGAACTTTTCAGTTTAAGCAGGAGCAACGAAAATATACTCCCATAAGAGAACCCTACTCTTCATTTTTAGAAAAAATTCTAAAGGCCAGAGTAGTCACTCTTCCACCCATAAAACCACATACTAGTTTTGAACCCTCTTGTCATGTACCTGCATGGTACAAAGGAAAATGATTAGTGCAACTATCATCACGTTAGATGTCATAAAGATGGTAATTGTATAACTTTAAAAAAAAACGTCCAAGAAATGTTAGATAATGGAGATCTCATCTTGGAAAATCCAAATGCAACAACTAATCAGAACCTTCAAACTTCAAAAATATGTTCCCAAATCATACCTTATCATCTAATCAAACCAGAAAAACGTCGACCAATGATAGTAATGTTTATGAGGTTCATGTTGTTTTCGACATCATAACATCTCTTCCTCCTCAATTTCCTCCTACTCTATCTATCGAGGAGATTATTACATGGGCTCCTTCATCCACAGAGGGATTTTTTTCATCTACTCCTTTACCCACAAAATATTCTCCCTTATCTCATCCTTCACCCACAAACGAGTCCACCATATATGCCGATGTAGTTTCCCCACTCACCTCTCAACTTGACGAACAACCTACAGTACTTAATCTTTAATCCATGGGAAAGTCATGTTAACCTTCTCCTTCGTCAAAATATGATCTTACCTCATCCAAATTGTCATCTCCTCTACCCACAGGGGATCTATTAGTAGATTCCCTTCCTATTGGTGACAATTATCCATTAGCTTTCAAGTATCCTACTAATTTCCTCTCGTCTCTTTTACCAAAAAAGTATGAAGCCAACCATTTCCTTATCTCACAGACATTCTTTACAGGTATTACTACCAAATCAACATCATCCCCCCTACAGTAGTGTCATTATCACGTTTGGCCGACCTCTTGGATGATGTTGACAATTCCCTGCTTTGGGGACATCTTCAACTGCTTGTCTCATCTCAAATGTAAATGTTGTCTGCTGATACTTCCACGATTTATCCAAAGGTGTTTCATACAAGAAAACCCACCATTTTCATGCCACTTGTAGCGACCCCTTATTCATCACCCTCAGCTACACCTAAACCTTTACCAATAACCAAACTTTTTCATATACCTAAAACCTTACCTGCACCTATATCTTCCTTTGTGTCTAGACCCATTACCACATTTGGAGTCATGTTGACATCAAGCCTAGTCCATCCTCCTACCAAACTAGATTTATCCACATCCTCACAAGTCATCACAAAAACTATTCCCCCACCTAAGTGGAAAACCTAACCCCTTAGGTCGTATACACTGGTTTCAACCACTACCTCTCTGTCACCTTCACCACTTCCATCTATCATAGGTCCCCACCCATCAGTCTTGGTCAAACAACCTCCTACCTAGAGTAAACTAAAAGTACAACAGCCTACCTCATCACAATCCTCTGTTGCACCCAAATTACCTACACAAACTACAAATTCTCCCTCACCTACATCCTTTCTACCTTCTATACCTACACCACTTCAAATATCCTCATCATTAACTATGATATTCCCTTATCCTCAACCAGTACCTTCCACATTACCTCTTACTACAACCGTCCCCACACCTCCATTATCACCTTGGCTAACTCATCCCCTTCTACCATCTACCTTCCCTTCTACATCACACACTTCTCCTTCACCTTTACCCAAGAAGGTGTAACCAAAACCTAAGAACCAACTACCCTCCAAAGAGGTAGTTAAACCTACACCACCTTCAACAACTAGTTCACCAACTACATATTTACCAAAGAAAGTGCAATCCAAACCTAAAACTATACTATCTACCAAGCATGTGGTCAAACTTACTCAACCTTCAAATCAATCTCCAGTGGTGCCTCTCCAACCAAATTCACCCACACTTCCATTCAGACCCACACTTACTTCACATTGTGATCCATTGGTAGGGTCTTATGCCAACATCTTAGCTAACCTTTTCGAAACCTTTGTCATCACATTGCCACTACTTAGACCTTACGAACCACTCAAAACTAAACCAGAATCATTTGATGATACCAAAATTTAAGCTTATCATCATGTGTTAGGGCATGATGTGGAAAACTGTAAGGCTCTTAAGACTATTATTATCCAACTATGTCCTCTCGAATAAAACTTTAACGATGATGATCTTTTAGATGAGGATCCTATTCCACCTTCACCTATTACCACACATCCTCATCCATTACCTATTCAGTGACCTTCATCTCCACTTCCACAACCCTTTTATTCTCTTCCAACATTTGAGATCAATATGATATGTATAAGAGAGCAAATCAAACCTCCACTAAAATTCCAATGTGTTGCATTGTTTTCACAAAACCAGTATATGCCCTCATGATATTTTTTCCCATCCTATTTCTACACCTACCACGACTCATTTTCTCCTTTACCACAGATCAATATGGTTCAAATTTCCATTCAAACCTAGAAGGACAAATTAAAGGATAAAATAACCAGCTCATCCACTTCTCTTTTACCCAATATTCCATTTATACCTACACCCAAAATCACCATCCTGGACCCACATACCCTATTTCTGACAGGGTTTCCCATCATAAAATGCTTAAACAATTACACCATTCTCCTCTCTAAATGTATTTGTATGACCTTTTCCAAACCTCTGAGTCTCATTGCCAGTCCCTCATTGAGGTCTTACAATCTATTGAGGTTCTACCTAATAACCCTAATCCTGTTGCATCCATTATCACTCCTCACCATGTGTCCTCTCTCACCACTTCACCCCCTTCCTCTACTCCCGCTACCTCTCATCAAATTTCTGCTCTTAGTTTATCTAAGGACAAGATTGTACCTCTCCAATTGGATGATTCTGACGCCTCCCTATTTATTTTTGTCTATGTTGATAATATATGCATTCGATGCATTATGATCAATGGTGGTGCCATTATTAACATCATTTCCTCCCATGTGTACAACCAAATGCGCATCCATGTCAATTGCATGCATAATAACCCAGTTATGTTGTGTTCATTTAACTATGCCATGAATTCCACCCTTGGCACCATAATTCGTGTAGGGCCCTGTGCTATTTCTGAATTATTGTATGTCTTAGAAGGGGGATTACAGTACAACATGTTACTTGGTCAACCCTGGATTCGCACCATGGGTTGTGTTCTTTCAACCTTACACCATTGTTTAAAATTCAAATAAGAAGGGCACAACTATACTATTCTAGCCAACTCTTCACCATTAAAGACCTGTAACATGTTGTATCAACCTAATGATGTCCTTATACTAGCTCAGGCATCTACCACCACTACCACTTCTTCTTCAGCCATTGCCTCATCCACCACTTCTCTTGCTTCATCTTCTGGACTAACTCCTCTATTCCCATTGCTGCCATAGCATCTATAGCTAACCCACCAGCCAACCCATCTACATATCAAACATCTAATGCTACTTCTTCCCAGCTACCTAGTGATTCATCTATTCCCACTACCCACATATTAACTATTGATCCCTTAGAAGGTGTTTTTCAATTCCTCACTCTGGGGGAGTACTGCCTTTATAAAATTAACACATCCCTTGCTCCTTAAGAGTATGGTAACCTTCACTAACATCCCCGCTATGATCACTACATAGGCTAGATTTTCCCCTAAGGTCCTCCCCACCTTCGTACCAACTAGATGTCTAGGGGACTTGATGCTTCTACCTACTCACCTGAGCCACCTTCCCAAACTTGACCATTTTCCTTCGACCTCTAATCTCTCACAAATCGCCACTTCACCCACACCTTCCTCCATCGTTCTGCTTGGAATGGATTTGGCTTTGGTTTTTATGAACAAGGCCTCCATACTGTCATTCCTTGCACCACTCTTAAGCATAAAGACCAAAATGGTATTGGATTTTCCGAACCACCTTCTGAAAAGGATCGATTCAAACTCATCAAGGATGATAAACATTCCCAACCCCATTTACCAAATTCACCACCTTCACCTATAGAGTTTCTGGATCTAGAATCAATTCCTCCTAACAAAAATTGTGAACACCATTTCCCTAGGACCTTTGACTTATCAGCATGATGGCAAGGCTCCCTCTTCTCTTCCCTTCTTGTATCCTGACATGATCGATGATGATACACCTTCTATTAACATCATTCAATATCAGGATCATGAGTCTTTTATCACCTACCTTAGTGTGAAATATTATTATATTCACCAGTCATAACCTTCTGAGATGCAAACCATGTTAAATGAATCAACCATCAAAATCAATATTCACACTAAGGATGACCCACACATTCTAAAAATAGGCCAATCTTTAGATTTTGCTAAACATGAAGCTTTCATTTATTTCCTCTGGGATCATATCAATGTTTTTTCTTGTTCCTACACTAATATGCCTAGTATTGACCCAAACATTGTGGTCCACAATATCGTAATCAATCCTGATGCCAAACCCATGAAATAGAAGCTACAAAATATTGCATCCTTGTATTGCCTTCCTTCTCAAAGAAGAACTCCAACACCTTCTTTTGGTTTGCTTTATCCTACCCATTGATTATCCCTAATGGATCTCTAATATCATTCCTATCAAAAAAGTGACAAGGGAATCCACATTTTCACTGATTTATGTGACCTGAACTTAGCTTGCCCCAAAGATGAATTTCCTCTACCTAGTATTGACCAACTAGTCGATCTCACCGATGGCCATGAGATGTTATCACTCATGGATGGTTTCTCAGGTTATAACCAAATATTACTCACCCCAGAATATCAACACAAAACCACCTTCATCACTCCTTGGGGGACTTTCTACCATCGTGTCATGCCCTTTAGCCTTAAAAATGTTTGTGTTACATATCAGCAGGCTATGACTTATATCTTTCATGACATTATGCATAGCATATTGGAATATTACGTTGAAAATATCCTTGCCAAATCTAAACATCAGGTCTAGCACTTTTTTTTCCTTAAAGGTATCTTTGACTATCTCATCAAATACTACATTCACCTTCAACCCCAAATTCGGGTCACACTCCCCTTAGTCCCCTTCAATTAATTAACGTAACACATTTAAGTAATTATGACCCATTCATCCCATATTAATATTCATTCTCACATTATTAAATAAAATTAATTATTTTAATTAAGTTAATTTCATCCTCACACCTCCACCTCATCATGACACCTCTTCTTGTACCAATTCCAATGGCATTTAACTCACAGTGACTAAGTCATTACTCTCAGCACTGAGTCATCACTCCAAGTGTTAAGTCACTACTTGACCTAACTAACTAAGAATTCTTCTTAAACCTAATTGGACTTCTTCTAAGATATTCCTACCCTCTCTCATGACAACTCTACTTCCCTAAGTAGACCCAACATGAAAAGCACACCAAATCTGGGAAGATCGGCCTATTTTTGGTAAATAGGACTATTTCACCCTAACCAATGCCAGACTATCCTCGACTGACGTCGGTCACCTAAACCACCATCGGTTCTTTTATATATAATTTTACAACCCTTTACCAAGTTTTTTCATTCACTTATTAGAGCCTTATTGTATTCAAGTGTGAATCTTCAAGCCTTCTTACATCCAGAAGATGAACACACACAACCATAGTGCAAGACAAGTAGTCGGTTCTCCTTCTAGAGCATTGGAATACTTATGGGAACACACAGGTTGTACTACTATGGCACTAGACCTAGGAATCTCTTCTTTGATCAACCACCAACCACTTCCACTCACAGGATCTGCAACATACCTAGTAAGTATTATGATTTTATCATCTGTTGTTATTAAAGTATAGATATTTTGTTTCTTTCTATACTTCACTCTTTCCATTACCCATATATCACCTTCTTCCCACCAACCCACTATTCAACCATCCCAAGCCTTTACACCCTTTCCAACCTCCTTTTCAGCATACCTGAGTCTTCTTAACAATATTACAACCGTATCAACACCCACTTCAGTCTCTATGCAATCACAGAGAGGTTCAAACTCCTATTTTATCATTTGAACCAAATTTCCCTTACTGACACTGGTTAGCCAACCGGCATCGGTCTATCTCCTATACCGGCATCCATCAACCAACCGATACTAGTCTCTGAGACTGGATTTTTTTCCTATAACAGTGAGTTAACAACTTCCCCAAAGCAGTTCAAAACCTTGCCTAATTTCACCAAGACCTCACCTACATCCTCTACTACACCTACAGACCCAAACCAACCCATTAATAATCTGAATTTTATTCTAACTATTTCCTATTGAATTAAACTAACTTGTTGTATGTTAATAGCAAATACCTAGATCTTATCAACTATATTAGGAACCATTATTTCTTACATTAAATTATATTAAACAAAGGATTAACAGCCATTCGAGGAAGCATTAGGCTTCCTGGATCTAGCATTACTAGGTAGTCCTCTGACTCTTGCTATTTAATACTATTTGGTGGTCTTGTTGCATTTATTATACAGGTCAATCCTCCTAGCCAAAGGGAAGCTCACATAATCAGCTTGGATCAAAAGTCTACAACGCGCGCATTCTACCTTCCACCTTCACCTCCTTAACCTCTTACCTTATTTGTTTTACACAAACTATTTGGTGAAACACCAATATACGCAAAAATGGAGATGGATTTCTTCCAATACTTGTAATACTGGAGTCCAAATTCACTAGAATATGTCTAGATTTAGTGAAATAAGTTTTCTATCAAAAATGAATATTACACACACAACCTTGTAAAGTGTGCCACTTTTGGATTTCAACTATAAAACTTACTCAATGCTAACATTCTTACAAATAATTTGATATTGTAGTGTTATCCAAGTTATTTGTCAACCTACGAAGAGGTATCTACAAGTAACACTATATTACAAACCATACCTTAGACTATATTTTCATGGGATTATTCTATTCCTTTTTCAATGGTGGTGATGTGCTTCTCTAGATTAAAAATTCAATAACTTACTCCATTATGATCAACCAAATATTCCAAATAAACATATTAAGTCTATTCCAAATATTAATAAGGAAGAAGGTCCAAAAGATCTATAACATATCAAAATTTAATAAAAATACAATTTTCCTTATGAACACAATTTCAAAATAGGTAAATCATCATTGGATCTTATTTTTCATCTCAATACCACCAAACTTGGTTCTACCATTGACACAATCCAATAACCTTGTGTGTAATTACATAATAATTTTAAGAACACCATGTCTTCAATTATATAATGTAGGGAAGTGTGAGTTCCCTTGAGGTTATGTAGTTAGATGCATGGTATCAATATGATTATGGCCTTTGCATAAATACTAATGAAAGTGAATTATGTGTTTCTGGGGACGTTTCAAACATTTCCTAGATTTTTACAATGTTTTGACATTACAAAAGAAGGTTGTGACATTTTTTCCACCCTTTGATATATATAAGCATATTGCATCAATGTTGCAATGCCTTGTGGATATATTTTACCTATGTAAATCCTTATGTCTATGAAATCACCATTTTCACAATTTTATACTAGTGAGTACTCATTATAACAACTTTGGAGGATTCATCTATGATTAGTGAAATATTATGGACCTTCATAGAGAAATTTGTCCATGATGCACGTAAGAATATGTATGAAGTATAAAAAAATCTATTCTAATTATTTTTAGTTGATGTAATATTACATATGAACCCAGATGCTCCTGCATCACTATGAAAATAGATAAACCTCCCACACCCTAAGTTAATGATATCAGTATAGGAGTAACATCTTATATCATGGGTGCTCAAGGATTATTTTTTAAAAATCTTAATTTTCAACGTGAGGAATGTTATAAGGTTGGGATACTTGGTATATATTCGTGAAAACACAAAATTAAATGAAAGTAACAAAAAAGTGGAGACATACAACACTACCCATCATGACTTCTTTGTGAAAAATTCTAAAGTCATGATGATTGTTTGATTCTCTATTTGTAAGTTGTGAGAAATTTATAGTATATATGAAGAATGAAAATAAAATTAAGCACCGTTCTAGCTAATTAATGCATCATAATTTGAACACTTCAAATCATCATTCAATTAGTTTTCTTGATTGAATTTATTTTATTTGTTAGAATTAATTTTCATTCAATTAATTCTCTTAATTGAATTTTTGTATTTTTAAATAATTATTCTATAATTTATATAAAAAATATTGTAGCTTTAAAAAATATAATGGTTTTTAATATTTTTCAAGTAGTTGCGCTATTTAAACAATTTTAACTGTTCATAAATAAATATGTGACAAATCTTATTATCTCCATTGGAATATAGTCTCTTGATATGCATGTTTAAATGATTGAATATGGCATAGGGAAATCTCCATCATTTTGCAACATATTGGCACTAGGCCTAGATGGATATGTAATGCTTGTTAGATGATTTGTTGGTGTTTCAATGTAAACTTCTACATAAATGTCCAATGTTATAGACCTCTATATGGAAATGAAAGGGGTCGAGGCCCCAGTAATCCCATATAGAGAGTGTAGTGGGGCTAAAGTCTGGTCGACCAAATTTTATGCAGTCTATACAATGCATGCACATGTGCCTTAGGAGGAAAGGAGTGCAAACACCATACCTAAGATGGCATTTACCAGCATTTACTGATTATCCCATAAATTTTGAATATTAAAAGACATGGAGGAAATGTATCCCTCGTATTCAACAAATAATTTTAACAACATAATAGATCAATTGAATAAATTTAATGCCATATTTTTAAAACATTCCAACAAGGTGCATCATCACTATGCTAGAATTTACTATAGTGAAAATGAGACAATAAATCTTAGAATTATAACCTCCTTCATACTTTAACAAATAATTTGAAAAACATAAAACACTGAAAACCAAATATCTAAAAGAAGCTAACATTCTTCAAATACCCATCTTCAATATAAAATTGTTTTATGAGAGTTCCCTAGTTTTTTTGGTATATCTCATGTATAATAATTTTATTTAACATTATGTATTATAAAAATGTAAATATAGGAATTTACAATCATTCTCATATATAATAATTGTATTTAACCTTATCTAAGTTTTTTTAAATCTTGTACAACAAAAACCATGGGAAATAATAATTTTATGTCTCTACTTTTACTGCCTAGCTAGTTTACACCAGTTTAATGAGGTTGGCCATTTTATAATCTTGTTTAGATTATACTTGTTTAATTGGAAATGCACTTGTTAAAGGGTTGATAATGGTCATAGATTTTATGATTTAAATTAAAATTTATTTGTATGACCTAAATTTATCTGTATGTATCATATAAAGTTTATAATGGGAATATATTATATAGTTGGTACATTAGTGATGTGGAAGCATAACTTCCAGAGACCATAACTTTTGATCCGACCGTCAGATCGTCTTGAAATTTTCTAGGATGTTATATTTTGATTAGTAATGTTCTGCGTCAAAATTTATAAAAATGTGGGAAACTTATCGGAGTTTCTTCAGGGCCCAATTCATTCATCTAGTGGTCTAAGATTGGCTCCAAACATTTTTGGTGGTTTTGTCTAACACTTAGAGTTTTAATATATTTTTCTCTGTTTTATATAATATGCTAAGTTTTGACATACGCCTAAATTTACAAATACATATTTTGTATGAAAATTTTGGGTCCATCCAAGGTGTTGTACTTTTTAAGGTTTTTTCGTATTTTAGGGTTTTCTTAAAGATAGTGGGAGATATAAGAAAGATTGGAATGTTGTAAAATATTAGTGTGGATTCCTGTATGACAAGAAAACTATTTTAAGCTTCTAGTTTTTTTGAAAATTGTGTGCATGTTTTGGAGGTATTTCAACCTCTTGCAACTAGATCCACATCAATTGGTATCATAACATGATTTGGATCTTGCAGGAACAATGAAGGTAATATATATATTACAATTGTATGTGAAATTTATTGCCTCTATTTTATATAAGAATGGATAGACGCAAGAGGGAGGTTATGGCTAGATGAATAGGCATATACAAGAGCTACAGAGACAAGTTGATGAGCTCACATGAGAAGTTACCCACCTTAGAAGGAGACATACAAATGGGGATGTAGACCCAGATAGTGATACTGAATAATTACCTCCATTAATGAATGAATGAGGAAATGAAGAAGATAATGAGAGATATGAAATCACCTTGAATGATAAACCATTTTAATATATATTGATCCAAGATTTAGAGGGAAAGCATGAAAAAATAAAGATTAATGTTCCTGATTATGGTGGAGGGTTATGAACACAGGAGTTGATTGATTGGTTAAATCACATGGGAAAATTATTTGTGTGGAAAACCCTTTTAGAGGAGAATAAGGTTAATTTTTCATGCACTAATTTTTTCATACATGCATTGATCTGGTGAGATCACTTACAAAATGAAAGAAAAAGGAAAGGAAAGGGTAAGATCTGAAATTGGAATAAACTGGTGAAGAAGATGAAGGAAAAGTTTCTTCCTATAGATTATTCCTAGTCACTATTATGAAGGTTTCAAAACCTAAGACAAAAGGATCTCAGCATTGAAGAGTATACCAATGTGTTTTACAAGCTAACAATCTAGGTGGAACAAGGAGAGTCCAAAGAACATAAGGCTATATGGTATGTAAATGGCTTGAGTTATACTGTACAAGATGAACTGAGTATGCTCTGGATCCATATCCTGGATGATTCTTATCAAATCACATTAAAAGAATAAGAAAATAACAAGAGGGATAATTTTAAAAGAGGTGTAAAGAGATGGCCATCATCATCTCCAATGAGAGTCGGAGGTAGATTTGATTCTATAAAGGTGAATCCTCTAATGCAGAAGGGCATAAAGAATTTTTTCAAATCCGTGGTAGCTACTAAATAGGTAGGGGGTTTTGGAGAGGAAGAGATTATAATGGAGGATGGGATTGGAATATCCCCCAAAGGATGTATACATGTTACTGATGTGGTGAAGAATGACACAGAGATATTGAGTGTAAGCACTATCCTACATAGGATAAATGGCCAGACGAAAAACCATGAGTAAACCGAGTTGAGCCTGAAGAGGAAGAAGAAATGGAGGTTGTTGCAGACTTTGGTAAAACCCTTATGATAAGGAGGATGATGATCATCCCAAAGAAGGATAATGAACAAGTTAGTTCTAATGTTGATTCTTGGCTACAGACAAATATATTTTGAACAAGATGCACATTTGGAGGAATGGTATGTAAAATTATTATTGATGGCAATAGTTGTGAAAATATGGTCTCAACTGTGATGGTTGATATACTCAGTCTAAAATATGAGAAGCACTCATATCCCTCTTGTATATCATGGTTCAATAAAGGGAACGAGATAACCATAGATAAAATATTCCTTATAATTTTTTTGATTGGGAATACCTATAAGGATGAGGTGTAGTGTGATGTTATCTTGATGGATGCATTCCATATATTACTAGGGAGGCCTTGACAATATGATAGAAAGGTTATACATGATAGAGGTGAAAATAGTTATCCTTTTTTGAAATATGGTGTAAAGGTGGTCTTGATACCTTTCGAGGAATAAGAGAAGAGTGAGGGCTTATTGGCTACTAATTAACTAAAATGGAAATATTCGAGTGTAATCTAATGTTATAGGAGTAGTAAAATAATTGAATCAATGACCAAATAAAATATATAAAATATACCCAAGCAAACTAAGCTAGAAAATGTGAAACCTTAATGTATAAGAAGGGTTAAGAAAAGCCTTAGCTAGTTCGATGTTTTCACGGGACTATGTTGTAGTGTAACCTAGGTGAACAAGAGGAGGAAACCATCATACAAAAGCCCAAGAAAATGTAGATTTGAGCCATCAAACCAAAGTGGGGTGCCTAAAAATGTATAGGGAGATCGTGGGAACCTAGGTCTGAGATATGGGCACCTTGGTCTATGGAAATATCCCGAAAACCTCCTCTAGAGTTTTTTTGTATTTTTTCCTTTCTTCACTTCGTGTCGCAAGAATGTCACTATGTGATCACTGAAGCACTAATAAAACTGCAATAGAAGAATCACCTATAAAACCCCAGACAAAGCATCAAATCCCTGAAAAAGGAAAGATGCATATGAAGGGGTTAGACTATCCTCAGCTGCCACAATGGTGGACTGAATAATTGAGAGTTGCACTACATCTCAGACCCAATGTATTTCTAGGTGTGTGTGTGTGTGCAATTGTGCCTTAGGTTTCTCTTATGCCAGTCACACTTTGTGATGTATTGAGAAAATAACTAGATGAAGAATGTAATAAATTTGTGTATGGAAATAATATACTCCCCTCCTATGAAGTGTTATGCAGATGAACCAACCTTGTGTGCCTTGTGATGGAGATAGATGGATGAAAATGTAGGTTTAGATGCCTTTAATGTATGTAACTCTAGATGTTAATAGTAGATGTGTAGTGATTAGTCCCTCTTTGTGGTCACATAACTTTATATTTATATGTTATCTTATTCTAATTTCCTAATTAACCCTGAAAAGGCTTACCACCAAAAATACAGAAAATTAAAATGGCTAGAAAGTGCCCAAAAGGAGAGAGTAAAGTGCAAATAAGATCAGAGTGCCCCAATCTAGGCTGGGCACCCCAGTTAGAAATAGGAAAAATGTATAATGACAATACATATTAGGCAAGTGTAGGTGTAAGATCAACTTACGAAAACAAGTAATGTAAAAAATGGTCAAAGACATGGGTTAATTATTACCCTTTTTCACTTAAGAACCATATGAATAGTGTATGAGACTGGGACTAAATAATGACTCAAAGTACATAATTTTGTGTCTACATTTGCCCACATTTTATGTTGGTGAGAATAAATATTGGTAACATAAATTAGATGGAGATGCGTACATGATAAATCTATGTAGAGTGATGTAACAAATGTGCCAAAGGACTAGACAAAGCATGGAGTGACAAAAATATGGAGCATGGAGTCTAAAGATGAAAAAGTGTAAAAAGTGATGAGAGTGAACCTAGGGAAAAAGCACATGTGTAGATGCCAATGTGTGAAGTGTACTTACATAGTTAGTACCATGTGTGTGTTGTTATTTTTGAATACTTGCTACCCATACAAACAAACCTGTAAAAGAGAAGACGATCAAGTAGTCAAATACGCATGTATATAGTAAAAAGACTATAAAATTATGAAAATGAAAAAGGAACATGTGCACCTGATCTGTGATGCGAAAAAAAAAGTGTGTAGAAAGGATATCTTGTAAATGTCGGTGAAGTGTGAGTTTTTTGGGCAATCTCATGCCACTGTGGTTGAAGAAATGTAGGGAGAAATTTTTTTTATTCTCCCACCTGAAACTACTTCCCTAAGAATATGAATAGATCTTTGTAATGCTTGGTTTTTTGGGTGATCCAATGATGCTAGATGAAGTAGTGTAGGGAGTAAATTATGTTGTATCCTCCAACTTGTAATTTTTCCCCAGAATTCTAAGGACAATTTTTCCTGTAAAATCTATTGTGTATGGAGTTCATAGACTAATTTTAACCAACTTTTTGTATAACCCACTATTTCATAGATGAAAACTATAAACTAAACTATACCAGTACTATGTTGTATATTGTGTAAACCCTAATAATGCCCCCCTCTTTGGGGGTGCATGCAATGTCGTGGATATGATAATGTGGCCCCAAAAGAGGACCGACTGCGTAACTGATAATCTTCCCTGTAGGAGGAAGGTAATGTTCTTGGTAAAGACCAATTCACATACAAACAAGTGGCTAGAAAACAGGTGTTAGTATGAACATGCATGTACAAAAAAATTGTAAGCCAAACAATGTTTAAGCTAAAACATTAGCAGTCATTATAAACACCCAAGAAGAAAATTTAAGCCACAAAAAGAGGGTTGCAAACATGGGAAACCACTCATGATGTTGCAAAACACTTAAGGTTGCAGTGGCTGAAAACAAACAAGTGTGCACATAACCCAAGGGAAAATCCTGCAAAAAATAACAAGCAATAAAAGAAAAGGTAACAATTAGTTATGGAAGAAAATATCCCTACATAAAAAATACTCCACGTGAAGCACCCATTAGCATGTCAGAAAAATAACAAGTATGTCAAAGTGTGTATAAACCAAAGTAGTGTGTTATGAACAAAAATGAAACAAAAGCATTTGTAGCGTATGTATATTCCCCCAGTAGGTAGTGTATCAAGCATTGGTGTTGCATGTAGAATATCTATATCTATGATCACATCTAGAAAAGGACGTGAATGCACATGTGTGTATGGTAAAGATAATGACATACAAGAAATCTATCTAACATGTGTAGTAAAGTTAACATGCAAGAGAAAGTGAAAGAAAGAGTAAATGTAACCATAAAATGCAGTATGTTGTGGATGGGTGAAATGGAATGCATAGCGAATGATAAGATCTACATGCCCCCCGAGTGAATGGAATTGTATGTAGTGAAGTTCATCTAGTATTCCCCCTCAGAATTCAAGAATGGGCCATAAATGAGAGTTCGTCATCATGAAATGGTTGAAATATGTGTTGTGCGTTGTGATGATATGCAACATAAATATGACCTATACGTGACTATGTAGTCTAAGTGTATATCAAAACAAGATGAGTAGAAATTATTTGTGATTTATACTCAAGTGTATAACACCAAACAATGTAAGGGAATGTGATGATGTAGTCTATCAAGAGATGGTGCTAGAAGAAGTGACCCTATAGCCTAAAGTGTATATCACTAATCCTAGGAGTGTCTCATGAGAAAAATAAGAATGAATGATGAATGTGTGAGCATGATGTGGTCCATTTGTGTTATATCCCCTCAACAGTCTAGTATGGAATATGAGACTAGAGTGCGTCATCAAGTAGTTAGTGCAGCTAGAGGAGAATATGTAAAATGAGTACTATATGTGGTGGGGTGAATAATATACAATATGTGATAGCTATGGGATGGTGTATGTAGGACAAGATGTATGATGTAAAATGTAGAATGTATGAATATGGGAATTGTCAATAGCCTGCAATGTGGTGTATAATGTGTAGATGATGTAGGATCATGTGATGATATGTGGTGTGTAATGTATAGGGACTATTGTGCAATGTTTGGGGTTCATGTATATAGAATGCCCTCAATAGTCAAGTTTGAAACGAAGCACAAGAGTGTGTCATAGGGTAATGACAATAAAATGCATGTAACAAAGGGTTTGAATGTGCTAAGAAATATAAATCATGGAGTTCTAGAAGGGGAAGGATAAGTGTGATGCCCCCCAACTGTTCAAATGATGAAGATTTATGTAGTGACACAAGAGGTACCATGCCATTATGGGAGAATGTTGTATGTGGCTTGATAAGAGTGAGGGCCAACATAATGGTAGGCCAAATAAACAGTAGGACCATGCAATGTTGGGGGAATTTGAAATGTGTCTTGGCCATTAGTAGGAGCGGTTTCTTTGAAAAAATTGATTGGTTGGAGCTTATGTGGGATTGATGACACTACATAATACTTGATAGGTAACGAAGGTGGATTGATTTTTAGGGTTTCTTATGTAATTTGACTTGGTAATGTGGTGGATGAATTGAGAGGAGGAGGGGTTGAATTGATTTTGAGAAGAGGGGGAGTGAGACTAATTTTGAGAGGTGGTTGTTTGACTTTAGTAGATTACATAGGTGGTGCTTGAGTGACGGAAGAAGAAACATTAGAAGTGATTATTGGATGCTCATTAGACATAAACGAATCATATTTGGGAACCCATTGGGATGTAACAATTGTAGATAGGCATGCAAAAAAATGTTATGCAGTGAATGAGATAAAACCTTGACGCTCAAGATGCTTGATGTTTCATTGTAAAGCATAACAATCATTTTCAATGTGTCCATTTATTTGATGATAATTATAATATGGAC
The DNA here is from genome assembly GCA_019776745.2 of Taxus chinensis. Taxonomy (NCBI): domain Eukaryota; kingdom Viridiplantae; phylum Streptophyta; class Pinopsida; order Cupressales; family Taxaceae; genus Taxus; species Taxus chinensis. The sequence continues at coordinate 799,731,294 of CM034146.1, forward strand.
AACCCTAATATTTTGTTATACGATAAGGAGGATAGCCATGAGTAGATGGTAAAGTGATGAATTAATGACTAAGGAGCTAAATAAGAATATCATTTCACTTAGCATTTTGATCAAACGTGAGAGGCTCCAGTACTGGAAAAAATTTAGACTCACTAATATGAGCACATGTAGAAGACATAGAATGAATATAAGATGTAGAAGGAGAGCAAACATAAGCTTGAGAAGCATCCTTAATATGTTAGATTTCAGATTTTAGAGATGTAATCATGGATTCCATAGTCTAAAATTTATCTTGAAATAAATAATGAAGGGCTTGAATGGATTTTCAAATAGATTAATTGGATTTGGAATCAAGAGATTCCTCAAAAAGATGATCAAAAATAGCATTGAATTGAGAAAGAAACATGTTTATGATAAGATACATAGTCTCTAGGGTTTTTTGGAGAGAACCTTTACAATCTATGGGTGCATTTTAATCAATTGAAACAAAAAGACTTGATAGACCTTAGAATCCATGATGGAAGAAACATAAAGATCTAAGAGTATTCTAACTTGGGTTCACCAAAATGATTAACTAAAATGGAAATATTCTAGTGCAATCTAATGGTTTAGGAGAAGTAAAATAACTGAATAAACAACCAAATAAAATATATCAAATATACCCAAGCAAACTAATCTTGAAAATGTGAAACCCTAATGTGCAAGAAGGGTTAAGAAAATCCTTAGCTGGTTCGATGTTGTCGTAGAACTATGTTGTAGTGTAACACAGGTGAACAGGAGGAGGACACCTTCATAAAAAATTCCAAGAAAATGCAAATCTGAGTTGGCTGACCAGACTAGGGCACTTGAAAAGGGATAAGGGAACCCGCAGGCTCCCTGGTATGAGATTTCGGTGCCTTGGTCTATGAAAGTGGCCAGGAAACCTCCTCTAGAATGTCATTGGATGTTTGTTTGTGTTTTGCTCCTGTCACGTGAATTTTTTGTGTGATCAACAAAGCACTAATAAACCTGTAATAGAAGAATCACCTACAAAACCCCAGACAAAACATCAAAACCCTAAAAAAATAAATATGTGTATAAAGGGGTCAGAATGTCCTCAACGGCCATAATGGTGGACTTACTAACTGAGAATTGTACTACATATCTGACCCAATGTGGCTCTAGGTGTGTGTGTGTGTGCAATTGTGCCCTAGGCTTCTCTTGTGCCAGTCGCACTTTGTGAGGTAACAAGTGAATAACTAAATGTAGAATTTTGTATATGTGTGCATGGAAATAATAGACACCCCTCCTATTAAGCGTGATGAAGATGAACCAGCCTTGTGTACCTTGTGATGGAGCTAGATGGATGTAAATGTATCTTTAGATTACTTTGATGGATGTAATTCTAGATGTTGATGGTATATTCTTAGTGTTTGGTCCCTCATTATGGTCGCATAACTTTATTTTTATATGGTTCTATTGTTCTAATTCTATAACTAATCCTGAAAAGGATGACCACCAAAAGGATAGAAAGTTGAAACTGCTAGAAATTTCTCAAAAGTTGAGAGTAAAGTGAAAAAAGGATCAGGGCGCTTCAAAGGGGACTAGGGTGCCTGGGGTACCCCAATCAAAAATAGGAAAAACACATAATGGCAGTAAAGACTGGGTAAGTGCAGGTGTAAGACCGAAAATACGACAAAAATCAATGTAAAATTGGCCAAATACATGGGTTAATTATTACCCTTTTTGACTTAAGAACCATATGAATAGTAGTATGAGACCGGGGCTGAATAATGACTCAAAGTGCGTAATTTTGTGTCTACAGCTACAAAATATTTTGTTGTAGAAATGGAAGATGTTAATTTGTGTTCTACACTGATGTCAAAGAATGTGGAAATAGAGGCCTTTGATATACCCGCTATAGAAGAAAATGTACTAAAAGGATATGCAAAGATGTCATATTAGATGGGCTACCAAATGGGTTACCTCCGAAGTGGGATATAAAACACCATATTAATTTGAACCCAGGATTGGCCCTTCCAAATCAGGAAGCCTATAGGATTAGTATGACACAAAGTGAGGAGTTGAACAGGCAAGTGACATATCTAATACAGAAAGGGTTAGTGAGAGAAAGCATGATTCCATGAGAAAAGCCTACGCTATTGAATCCTCAAAAGGATGGAGACTGGAGAATGTGTGTGGATAGTAGGGCCATAAATAAAATCACAATTAAGTATCAATTTATAATTCCAAGATTAGATGATATGATGGACGTGCTAGCGGGAGCATGATATTTTGGTAATATTAACTTGTTGAGTGGGTAATACCAAATCCAAATCCATGAAGGGGGTGAATGGAAAATGATTTTCAAAAAAAAAAAATGGTTGTATGAGTGGATGGTGATGCCATTTGGACTATCTGATTCACCAAGTACATTATTAGGTTGATGAATAGAGTATTGTGAGAATATAATGATAATTTTATGGTTGTCTATTTTGATGATATTTTCATATTCTGTAAGATAATGCAAGAACACTTTTTACATCTCAAATTGGTGTTAGAATTGATACCAAAAGAAAGCTAGAATGCAATCTTAAAGAAGTGTAGATTTCTTCATAAAAGTCTAGTATTTTGGGGGTTTTTCATCTCCGAGGATAGAGTGAGGATGGATGAGGAAAAAGTGAAGGCAATTTTAGAATGGCCTATTCCAAGGAATGTGACAGAGGTTCGTAGTTTTCTTGAATTGGTAACCTTTTATATGGTGAAACCTCCACCCTTAGATCAAAACAACCTTGGCCACTAGATCCTAGGGTTCCCATCAAGCCCTAAATTTCCTTATGAGCTTTTATTAAAGTATTTCCTTTTTTCATTTCCCTCATTTGGTCTATTTGTTTTGTTAAAAATTATAGGTTGGAGAAGAGGAAGGCCATGGGAGCAAGAGGGAAGAATTAATGGAGGACTCTATAAGGACCAAACTTAGAAGGTTTAGGTTGAAGGTTTAATGTTGTTTCCATTTTCATTCAAGGATTGGGAGAGATCTCTTCCCCCAATCTAGTTTTATTCTAAACCATTTGTCTTTGGTTTTTCAAAATTAGGGAAAACCCTACCTCAATGAATAAAATGAGAAGAAATGTTTTAAATCCACCATTTGTATGTTTTTAATTATCTAATTTAAGGGTTTTACTCATTGTTTTGCTTGCTGGTAGCTATTAGATGAATTTTACAATTTAAAAATTAGATTGGACCAGTTAAAAATTTACACATAGGCGCGGACCTGCGGATTTTTGTCGTAAGCGACAGAACCACCGCCCAAAGCAGACCAATGGCCCTGGGACCATCGCCCTACCTGGGTGACAAACAATAGACTACCGCCCTACTAAGTGGCGGTTTTGAGATTGCTGCCTTAGCCTGAGCGGTGGTTACGAGACCGCCTCTTTGCACAGGGTGACAGTCCTATTTCTAAGAAAATAGAAACTTAATCTAAGATTTTAATAAAATCTAATAGTTACAAAAAGGTGTTAATATGCATTCTGAGCCTATTTTGAGGTTCTAGAGTTTCCATTTTTGTGATTCCATTCCTATTGTTCTCTTCTTAGTTAAAATTTATTCATTTAAGCATTTTCCATTCCAAAAATATTTATATAACTACAAGGTATATCCTAACTTGTTCAACTAAATTTTCTCCATTATCAAGAGTTAATAGAAATTTACATCTACTTCTAACATTGTTATCACCATTTCTAAATAGCAAATACTTTCAATTTATTATCTCTTCCATTCAATAGAAATTATACATTCAAATATACTATAATAATTTTATTTCTCTATTGAAATGACTCAAATAATTTAACACCAAGAATTACTTTTCCCAAAATACAACCAAGATTTCAAATAAAGATTACTTTATTTTCTATTTCTCAAACAATCTCCACAGTACAAATCTTTTTTCTTTTTCTTATACAATAATACAATGCCACAATGAAAGTAACTTTCCTCTTCTTTTTTACATACAATATCAACTAAACTCTTACATAAGATTTTCATTTTGATTCTTTCTCTTCCCCTATTACAATTCTAATGCAAAAGAAATTTATTTCTTTACAATCCTACAATGAACTACCTCCCTCAAGTACCTCTTATACCTCCCATATACTGTTATGCCTCTCTCATAATAAGAAACAAGAAGAAATGCAAGCATTTCTCATACAAAGTGGGGCACCCAAACCAAAGTTCCTCCAAAAAGTAATCTCTTATGAAACTCCAAGAGTGAAATTCCAAGAGTTAAACTCCAAACTCCTCAAAATCAAGCATGCATCCCCATGTTAAAACAATCCACAAGAACTCTGAAAAAATCCTCTAACTCTCCAAAATTTCAAGAGTCCAAAATGATCAAGTAACCCCCAAACAAGAAAAAGAGCTTATATAAATAGAAAAGGGAGAGAGGAGGATGAGGTGGCTCCATGTAGGATGTCACATCACTCATCCTCATTCTAAATAGAAAGTATTTGCTATTTGGAAATGGCGATAACAATGTTAGAAGTAGATGTAAATTTCTGTTAACTCTTGATAATAGAAAAAAAATTAGTTGAACAAGATAGAATAGACCTTCTAGTTATATTATTATTTTTGGAATGGAAAATGCTTAAATTAATAAATTTTAACTAAGAAGAAAAAAATAGGAATGAAATCACAAAACTGGAAACTCTAGAAGCTCTAAATAGGCTCGGAATGCATTTTAACACCTTGTTCTAACTTTTGAATTTTATTAAAATCTCAGATTAAGATTCTTTTTTTCAGAAATAGGATTGCCACCATGTGCAGAGTGGCGGTCCCGTAAATGTCACTCAGGCTAAGGCGGTGGTCTCAAAACCACCACTCAGTACGGTGGCATTTTGTGGTTTATCACATTGTTATCACCATTGAGGATGAGTGATGTGGAATCCTACATGGAGCCACCTCATCCTCCTCTCTCCCTTTTCTACTTATAGGAGCTCTTTTGCTTGTTTGGGGGTTACTTGATCATGTTAGACTATTAAAATTTTGGAGAGTTAGAGGATTTTTGGGAGTGATTGTGGATTGTTAGAGCTTGTTGATGCTTGCTTGATTTTTAAGAGCTTGGAGTTTCACTCTTGGAACAAGCTCTACTATGGAGAGGTAGGAGCTTTACCTTGTTTAAATTATGTTTTTATTTTGTGTTTATATGTTTGTGTTGAGTGTTGCTTTCCTTGGAATGCTTTTTGGGTATGGGTAGATTGCCTAAGTTTGGAGTAGGAGGAGACTATGGGGAGATTTCATGTAGGGAGGCATAAAAGTTTACTTTCTTGTTGGAGGGAATTTGGGTTGGGTGCCCCACTTTGTACGAGGAATGTTTGCATTTCTTCTTGTTTCTTGTTATGAGGGGGGCATAAGAGTATATGGGAGGTATAAGGGGTACTTGAGGGATGCATAAGAGTTTGTAGGTGATTTAATTTATGCTTTAGACGCTTTAAGGTGGGAACCCATTCCCATTGGGAGGCATAAGTGGCCTCCCCATAGGTCTTGCTCTTTTGGCTTTCATTTTAAGCTTTGTTTTGTTGTTTTTTCATCTTCTTTCTTGTGTTGTTGTGTTTAAATGTGGATGGATTGGATGAGAAACTAATTGTTATTATTGTGGAAGCTTGTTGTTGCCATGTGTTGGAATTATCTCTTATTGTAATTTGGTTAGGACTCGAGGGCCAATGGAGAGGATGTCTTCTCCTCTTCATTGGATGTCTTAGTTGGGTGGAGAGCGTTGCCTCTCCCCCCATCTTGTTGTGAATCAAACAAATATTGGAGGAGCTATCTTTTGGAGTTGTGGAGCTTGGAAGTTTGTTGGAGTCCTTCAAGAAATCCTTTCTTGAGAGAAGCCTTTTTTTTCCCACTCAAAGTGTAAGATTGTTAATTTTTTCATGTTAAAGTGGATTCTGGAATGAGAAGAAAACTATTTTGAAGCTTCTATTTTTTTTGCAAATTGTTTGCATGTGTGTTTTGGAGGTATCTCAACCTCTTGTAGCTGGATCAACATCAATTAGTTTACTCAATGGTTAAAGGCCTTGTATATTTAATATTATTTGGCATTAAGTTTATATGAATTTATAAATACTCAAAAAGAACATGGTATTTTATTTCCCAACACAATAATTGTTTATATAATAATATTCTTGAAAATATGAAAATTGTTAGCGGTGGTCTATAACATGCTAAATAATAATAAAATATATTTAATTGTGTATGAAGATCAAAAAAATGTGAAAAATAGAAACAAGATAGAGTATACATAGAAAATGGAGGCAACACAAATCTAAAAAATTTATTAAATGAGAGTAAAATTACAATACTCAGGTCAAAAGGCCATGGCACAGAGAAATATAACCACACAAAACAACTAACTACTTTTCCCTCGATCTCTGTGTAAATTTCTGCATGTGTCCTTTCACATCTCATGTGTTTCTTTGTTTCATTCATGTCTCTTTGCATTCTTCATATAAGATAAATTAAATATACTTTAATGTTATCCCCGCTAACTTTTTCACATAATTAAATAGGTTTCTCTTCTTAAGGTCCACAGGCAAAAATGATGCATAAAAAACACACTTGTATGTGATGCTAATAACTAATGTTACTCTTATCACTATCCTTAGAGTCAATAGCTCCTATGCACTCTTTCCACCATCTGTTATCTTAAGATATAGTCATCATATACTCCAACAATGCTCTCGCTTGTCTAGTTATTCATGTTGAAAAATCAAGTCAGAATTTATTGTGCAACTAATATCTGTCTTCCCCCATATTTAGCTCTCTGACATATCAGATTTGCATTTAATTATGACTGCTGCACATTTACTTTTTGGTTGATTATTCTCCCTAATTTTCTCTTGTCAGAGATTTTGTGTTGACTTGTAAGGTAAGTTTTTGTTTAGCTTTTTATTATTAAAAGCATCATGTTTTATTGTGAGAAGAAGAAAAATGCGCAGTCCCAGCTCAAGTCTGGACTGGTTTTGTTGAAAGAATTCCTTCATTTCAATGCTATTATTGTATGCATGAAATTTTTGTGCGCGCCTGTAGCTGTTGTTCATTCTACGAATAGATATATATATATATGGCTGAAGCAATTTGATAACCAAATCTGTGTTATTTTTAGCCAAGTGTGTTACTTTATTTTGTTATTATAAATTTCTATACCTTCTCCTTTTCTCCCTATTTTGCATCATTTAAATCCGCTGCATTATATTTTTACTATTGTTTGAAGATTATATAGTTTCTGTAGATTCTGTAGTTTCCGTAGATCCTCACATTCCCTTCATCTGGTATCAGAGCCAGGCTAAACCCTGTTTTTATTTCTTTTCTGGGTTTTTATTTTTTCATTTGGCAGCCATTAATGGCTTCTACGTCTAGCACATCACTGGTTAGTGTGCAAACTCTTATTTTCATAGGAAATAACTATGAGTATTGGTCTTTCACCATGAAAGCTTTGTTTCGGTCTCAAGCCATTTGGGAAATGGTTGAAAATGGTTACCAGGAACCAGCAAACCAGGCAGTATACAATGCTCTTACACAAGCTCAAAAGGACATCTTGAAGGAACATAGGAAGAAGGATGGGAAAGCATTGTTTTATATCCATCAAGCAATGCATGAGAGCATACTCCCAAGAGTTGTAGCAACAAAACATGCCAAGGAAGCATGGGACACACTCCATATTGTGTATCAAGGTATGGACAAGGTTAAAACTACTAAATTACAGCTCCTTAGAAGAGAATTTGAAAATTTATCAATGAGAAACTTAGATTCAATAGGGTCTTTCTTTACTCATGTTGTTGGTCTGATAAATCAAATCAAGTCCCATGGAGAGGTCATAGAGGATAGGAAGGTTGTTGAGAAGGTACTTAGAAGTCTCCCTACTAAATTTGATTCATAGTTGTGGCTCTAGAGTAACCCAAATATTTGAGCCAGTTTAGTGTTGATGAACTACATGCATCTCTTATCAATCATGAATATAGACTAAATAGATCAAATAGTTCAGTTGAAAATGCATTTTCATCTCATATTTTTGTAAATTGTGGAAAAGGAAGGAGGAGTTTCAGTCCTAGAGGTAGAGGGAGAAGTTCTCCTAGAATTGGATGTAGTAGTAGTCATGCAAATGCTGGTGGTAGAGGTCAAAATCAGAATTTCAGATACCCAAGTGGCCAAATATTTGACAAATCACACATTCAATGTCACTATTGTAAGAAGTTTGGGCATTATTCTCATGAATGGAAGAAAAAACAATATGATTAGCAGAAGCAAGGTCAAAATTAGTCAAGTAACACTCCCTCAGGTAGCATGTTCATTGCATGCATGAAGATTGTTGAAGTAATCCCTACAAAGTCTCCAGTTGAGTGCAATGTTGTTCAATAAAGCCCATGGGACATATGGTATTTAGATTCGGGCTGCAGTAATCACATGAGAGGTAATACAGATTTGTTTTCTAGCTTGGACAAATCAGTTGAAACTGATGTTACACTTGGTAACAACAACAAAGTCATTGTTTTGGGTAAAGGTATAGTTAATATTCTAACCAAAAAGGGGGAGCCAAAATTTATGCCTAATGTATATTATGTTGCTAGTCTAAAACACAACTTGATGAGCATTGGATAGCTGATACAAAATGGCTATAGAGTGTACATAGAAAACAATGAGTGTGTTATTTTAGATAAGCTTCCAAGCAATACACTTATTGCCAAGGTACAAATGACTGCAAACCACATGTTTCCATTAAAAATAAGGCTGGCTATGAAAGGAAAAATAGCTCAAGCTGTTCATGAGACACATACTGTAAATTCTGGAGTAACTTTTAAGGTAGAAGATACAAAATCAACAGTTGCGAAAGACAGCTACGGAAAAGTGCAAAACAGCTACGGAAATGTTCTAAATAGCCACAAAAAGGTTCAAGACAACTACGGAAATGTTCAAGATAGCTACAGAAATGTCCAAGACAGCTACAGAAATGGCCAGAACATCCAAAGAGGAAAAATATTTTTCTGTAGAAACTCAAGCAACATTTCAATCAGTGGTAAAGGACGATTCATGGCTACAGCATTTTAGATTTGGGCATTTATATTTTGGAGTGCTGAAATTACTACATATGAAGAATATGGTAAAAGGTTTTCCATTCATTGAGAAACTGGAAATAGTCTGTGAAGGATGTATTATGGGCAAACAACATAGAGAGTCATTTCCGGTTGGCAAGGCAAATAGAGCTGCAGCTCCACTTGAGATTGTGCATTCATATATTTGTGGGAAAATGCAAACACCATTTATAGGAGGCTGCACTTATTTTCTTACTTTTATTGATGATTTCACAAGAAAAACTTGGGTTTATTTCTTAAAACACAAATCTGATGCATTTGCTTATTTTCAGCAGTTCAAGGCACTTGTGGAGAAGCAAAGCAACCACTACATCAAGGTTCTAAGGACGGATAGAGGTGGTGAATTTATAATTTTTTGCAGATCTCATGGAATACACAAGCGATTTACATCCCACTATACACCTCAGCAAAATGGTGTGGCAGAGAGGAAGAACCGAACAATTATGGAGATGGCTCGTAGGCATTATGGCAGCCAAACATCTACCAAATGAATATTGGGCTGAGGTATGTGGCAACTACTATTTACATCATGAATAGGTGCCCTAACAAAGAGCGTAAGGAACAAAGTCCCCTCAAGAGGCTTGGACAAGAAGGAACACATAGTGTTTCTCATATAAAGGTATTTGGATGCATAACAATATGTGCATGTTCTTGATGAGTTGAGAAATAAGTTAGATAATAAAGGACAAAAATTTATATTTGTTAGTTACTAAAGGAGAAAACAAAAAGCATATAAGTTGTTTGATCCTATCAATAGGAAAGTTATAATCAGCTGTGATGTTCAATTTGTGGAGGATGAAGAATGGGATGGAAGCATAGAGAGGACTGTCAGAATTATAGCTGCTATCCCAAATGATAATAGGGTGGATGAAGTGTTTCCAACACCAAATATAACTCAAACAGCAGCTCCTTCCCAATCCTAGGATGGTACCACAAGTTGCAAACTCAAGCTACACCTTCATTCACACCAAGGAGATCTTCAAGGCTGCTGCCCCACGACCAAGGAGATCTTCAAGGCTGTTGTCCACACCAACAGGACAGAAAAATTCACAAGCATCTACATCATCATCTACATCAATCAGTATCCTTGGAGCAACACCCATCTAGTACCCCAGGTATTTCTTCATCTTCGGATCCAACTCTAGCAAGCATGATGCCACGAAAAATAAGGAGTTTGAGTGAGTTGTATAATGTTGACACAACTAATTCATTTTCAGATTTTGCTTTATTTTTTCATATTGATGATCCATTAACATTTGAAGACACTGTGAGTAGTGATAAATTGGGCAAAATCCATGGATGATGAGATTGAATCCATTGAAAAGAACCAAACATGGTATTTGGTTGATTTGTCAGAAGGCAAAGATGTAATTAGTGTCAAATGGATTTATAAGACTAAACAAGATGCTGATGGGAAAGTGCAAAAGAATAAAGAAAGGCTAGTTACAAGGGGATTTACAAAACAGCCTGTTATAGACTCCAATGAGACATTTTCTCCCGATTTCTCAGTTAGATACAGTTAGGACTGTTTTAGCTATTGTTGCCCATAACACAAAGTGGCCTGTATATCAAATAGATGTAAATTCTGCATTTTTAAATGGCTATTTAGAGGAGGAAGTGTATGTGGAACAACCACAAGGCTATGAGCTACCAGGTCATGAAGACAAGGTGTATAGGTTGAAGAAGGCACTCTATGGATTGAAGCAAGCTCCAAGAGCTTAGTACAACCACATTGACTCCTATCTCATTCAAAATGGTTTCCAAAGGAGTGGCTATGAACTGACATTATACATCAAGGTCAACAAGAAAGGTAACATTTTGGATTGTTTGCTTGTATGTGGATGATCTAATCTTTACTGATGATCTAAACACAGATTCTTTCAAATCAGAAATGAAGAATAAATTTGAAATGACTGATTTGGGTATTATGAGGTATTTATTGGGGATTGAAGTCCATCAATCCAATGATGGTTATACTTATTTCTCAATATAAAATATGAAAATGAAGTTTTGAAGAGATTTAATATAGTAAGGTGCAAGGTACCCCCAACACCGGTTATTACAGGGATGAAGTTAAGCAAGGAAGATGGTGGAGCATGTGTGGGTTCTACATTGTTCAAGAGGGCTAGTTGGAAGCCTTATGTACTTAACAGCCACAGGGCCGGATATTATGTATGGTGTAAGTTTGATTTCAAGGTTTATGGAGTCTCCAAAAGACTCACATTGGGAGGCCGGTAAGAGGATATTGAGGTATGTAAGTGGTACAAAGGATTTTGGTATATTGTATTCCACTTCAGATGATTTCCTGTCTTGTTGGGTACACTGATAATGATTGTGGAGGCAGCATAGATGATGGGAAAAGTACTTTTTGGGTATACTTGTCACTTTGGTATAGGTTTTTTGTCATGGGCATCAAAGAAACAACCCATTGTGACCCTTTCTTCAGTTGAAGCTGAATATGTAGTAGCCACTAGTGTTGCGTGTCAAGCTATTTGGATGCAAAGGATGTTGAAAGATTTGATGCATGATCAAAAGAAAGCCACTATAGTATTCTGTGATAAAATTTCATCCATAGCATTATCAGAGAGCTAAGCATATTGATACAAGGTATCATTTTATCAGAGATCTTGTAAGCAACAAAGAAATTTGTCTTGATTTTTGTAGGTTTGAAGATTAATGGGGGTGACATATTTACAAAATCATTGGCAAAATAGACATTTGAGTATTTTTCAAAGTGGCTTAGGAGTTTATGACTTTGCACAAGTTAGTAGCTCTGGATAACTATCAGTTAGCTCTGGAAATGCTACAACAGTTTTTGAACAAACTTGATTCAAATTTCCCTGATCTGCAGTTGTTCATAATTAAGGGGAGGAGTGTTGGAAAATCAAGTTAGCATTTATTGTGTAACTAATATTTGTCTTTCCCAAGATTTAGTTCTCTGACATATCATATTTGCATTTAATTATGACTACTACACATTTACTTTTATGGTTGATTATTCTCCCTAATTTTCTCTTGTCAGAGATTTTGTGTTGACTTGTAAGGCAATTTTTTTTGTAGGTGTTTATTATTAAAAGAATCGTGTTTTTATTGTGAGAAGAAGGAGGAGGAGGAATATCAGATTTAGGAGAAGAAGAAAAATGCACAGTCCCAACTCAAGTATGTATTGGCGTTTTTTTGAAATAATTCCTTCATTTCATTGTTGTTATTGTATGCATGAAAGTATTGTGTGCAGCTGTAGCTGATGTTCATTCCTCAAATATATATATATATATATATATATATATATATATATATATATATATATATATATGTATGTATGTATATATGTATTGTTGAAGAAATTTGATGCGCAGATCTATGTTATTTACAGCCAAGTGTGTTACTTTATTTTGTTGTTATAAATTTCTGTAGCTTCTCCTTTTCCCCATATTTTGCATCATTTAAATCCACTGCTTTATATTGTCTATTGTTTTTTGAAGATTCTATAGTTTCTGTAGATTCTACAGTTTCCGTAGATCCTCAAATTCCCTTCATCTGGTATCAGAGCCAGGCTAAACCATATTTTTATTTCTTTTCTGGGTTTTTAGTTTTTCATTAGGCATCCATTAATGGCTTCTACATCTAGTGCATCACTGGTTAGTGTATAAACTCTGATTTTCATAGGAAATAACTATGAGTATTGGTCTTTGACCATGAAAGCTTTGTTTCAGTCTCAAGGACATTTGGGAAATGGTTGAAAATGGTTACCAGGAACTAGCTGACCAGGCAGCATACAATGCTCTTACACAAGCTCAAAAGGACGTCTTAAAGGAACCAGAGGAAGAAGGATGGGAAAGCATTGTTTTATATCCATCAAGCAATGCATGAGAGCATACTCCCAATAGTTGCAGCAGCAAAGCAAGTCAAGTAAGCATGGGACACACTCCAGATTGTGTATCAAGGTATGGACAAGGTTAAAACTACTAAATTACAACTCCTTAGAAGAGAATTTCAAAATTTATCAGTGAGAAACTCAGATTCAATAGAGCCTTTATTTACTCATGTTATTGGTATTGATAAATCATATCAAGTCTCATGGACAGGTCACAGAGGATAGGAAGGTTGTTGAGAAGGTACTTATAAGTCTCCCTACTAAATTTGATCCTGTAGTTGTGGCTCTAGAGGAAACCAAAGATTTGAGCCAGTTTAGTGTTGATGAATTGCATGCCTCTCTTATCAATCATGAATATAGAATGAATAGATCAAATAGTTCAGTTGAAAATGCATTTTCATCTTAGATTTCTATAAATCGTGGAAGAGGAAGGAGGAGTTTCAGTCCTAGAAGTAGAGGGAGAAGTTCTCCTAGAAGTGGACATAGTAGCAGTAGTGTAAATGTTGGTGGTAGAGGTCAAAATCAGAATTTCAGTCACCCAAAGTGGCCAAAGATTTGACAAATCACACATTCAATGTCACTATTGTAAGAATTTCAGGCACTATTCTCTTGAATGCAAGAAAAAATAATATGATCAGTAGAAGCAAGGTCAAAATCAGTCAAGTAGCACTCCTTCAAGTAGCATGTTCCAAATATGTGAAAGGGATGAATGTAAAATGACTTTCAAAACAAAAGATGGGGTTTTATGAGCGGATTTTGATGCCATTTGTACTGATCTGATGCACCTAGTAACATTAATTAGGTTGATGAATAGAGTACTGTGAGAATATAATGATAATTTTATGGTTGTCTATTTTGATGATATTTTTGATACTCAGCAAGATAATGGAAGAACATTTTTTACATCTCAAATTGGTGTTAGAATTGATACGAAAAGAAATCTCGGATGCAATCTTAAAGAAGTGTAGATTTCTTTAGAAAATTCTAGTTTTTTGGGGGTTTTTCATCTCAGAGGATGGGAGTGAGGAAGGATGAGGAAAAAGTGAAGGCAATTTTAGAATGGCTTATTCCAAGGAATGTGACAGAGGTTCATATTTTTCTTGGATTGGTAACCTTTTATAGGAATTTCATCAAGAATTTGAGTATCGTTGCCACACCCATAATAGTGTGTACAAAGGGAAAGAACTTTGTATGGGACCAAGGGAGCAGCAGATAGTTTTGAATTGTTGAAGAAGAAAGTGTCAGAGGCACCTGCTTTGGTATTTATAAATTTTATCAATGTCTTTAAGGTTGATTTTGATGCCTCACATGTCAGGGTTGGATCTATACTAAGTCAAGAAGGATGGCCTATGGAATTTCTTCATTGAAAAGCTAAATGAATTCGGGAGGAAATATTCTACTTATTATGTGGAATTTCATGTTATTGTTCAGGCATTAACGAATTGAAGACATTACTTGGTAGCTAAGGAACTTTTACTCTTTACTGACCATGAAGCATTGATATATGTGTATTGCTCGTCTAAAATGACATTTTCAAAACATGCTAACAACTAACACTTACCCCAAAATTGTGATTAATTGTTTTTTTTGTGTTACAAGAACAATGTAGAAGGACAAAGGAGTTTACACGGGGGTTAATCTCCTAGGGGTACAACAACTAACTTACCACCACTAAACTAAACCCTACTGTTTAAGAAACATGTCTACTAAAAGGTTAACATATTCTCAATTTTATCTCTAGAGTCCATTGATCAATTATGCATTAGGAAGGTACCCTAGATTAATTTACTTAATTAATTGTTTTCTTAACTAAGTTATTGTTCCCCTCCTAATATGGTTAACCTCTTGTTTAAATAATTAAATTCCTTATCTTATTAACTTGGATACCCTCCAAATACTACATAAGGCTTGCTAAGGACTAATGGCTTAGCACTCCATGGCAATTAAATGGCCCCACTCCCCACTTACACATACTATAAGGTTTTTAAAACAACATTTATAAACATCATTCTCACCTAGCAAAAGTAGGGTGAAACCTCCACCCTTAGATCAAAAACAACCTTGGCCACTAGATCCTAGGGTTCCCATAAAGCCCTAAATTTCCTTATGAGCTTTTATTAAAGTCTTCCTTTTTTCATTTCCCTCATTTGGTCTATTTGTTTTGTTAAAAATTGTAGGTTGGAGAAGAGGAAGGCCATGGGAGCAAGAGGGAAGAATTCATGGAGGACTCTACAAGGAACAAACTTAGAAGGTTTAGGTTTAAGGTTTAATGTTGTTTCCATTTTCATTCAAGGATTGGGAGAGATCTCTTCCCCCAATCTAGTTTTATTCTAAACCATTTGTATTTAGGTTTTCAAAATCAGGGCAAACCTACCTCCATGAATAAAATGAGAAGAAATGTTATAAATCCACCATTTGTATGTTTTTTATTATCTAATCTAAGGGTTTTACTCCTTATTTTGCTTGTTGGTAGCTATTAGATGAATTTTACACTTTAAAAATTAGATTGAACTAGTTAAAAATTTACGCACAAGCGCGGACCCGTGGATTTCTGTTGTAAGTGACAGAACCACTACCCAGAGCAAACCAGCGGTCCTAGGACCGTCGCCCTACTTGGGTGACAAACCATAGACCACCGCCCTACTGAGTGGTGGATTTGAGACCCCGCCTTAGCCTGAGCGGAAATTATGAGACCGTCACTTTGCACAGGGCGATGGTCCTTTTTCTAAAAAAATAGAACCTTAATATGAGATTTTAACAAAATCCAATAGTTACAAAAAGGTGTTAAAATGAATTCTGAGCATATTTTGAGCTTCTAGAGTTTCCAGTTTTGTGATTTCATTCCTATTCGTCTCTTCTTAGTTAAAATTTATTCATTTAAGCATTTTCCATTCCAAAAATAATAATATAACTACAAGGTCTATCCTAACTTGTTCAACTAAATTTTCTCCATTATCAAGAGTTAACAGAAATTTACGTCTACTTCTAACATTGTTATCACCATTTCTAAATAGCAAATACTTTCAATTTATTGTCTCTTCCATTCAATAGAAATTATAGATTCAAATATACTACAATAACTTTATTTCTCTATCGAAATGACTCAAATCATTTAACACCAAGAATTACTTTTCCCACAATACAACCAAGATTTCAAATAAAGATTACTTTCTTTTCTATTTCTCAAACAATGTCCACAATACAATTCTTTCTTCTTTTTCTTATACAATAATACAATGCCACACGAAAAGTAACTTTCCTCTTCTTCTTTTTTACATACAATTTCAACTAAACTCTTACATAAGAGTTTCATTTTGATTCTTTCTCTTCCCCTATTACAATTCTAATGTGAAAGAAATTTATTTCTTTACAATCCTACAATGAACTACTATAAATATTAATACAACTTGCATTTCAACATTTCCATATAAAAAATGAAAAAATTAACAATCTTCCAATTTGAGTGGGAACAAAAAGGCTTCTCTCAAGAAAGGATTTCTTCAAGGACTCCAACAAACTTTCAAGCTCTACAACTCCACAAGATAGATCCTCCAAGATTTGTTTGATTCACAACAAAATGGGGGGAGAGGAAATGCTCTCCACCCAACCAAGACATCCAATGAAGAGTAGAAGTCTTCCTCTCCATTGGCCCCCGAGCCCCAACCACATTGCAATATGAGATAATTCCAACACATGGCAGCAATAAGCTTCCACAATACTAACAATAAGTTTCTCATCCATTCCATCCACATTTAAACACAACAACAACAAAAGAAAGAAGAACAACAAACAACAAAACAAGGCTTAAAATGAAAGCCAAAAGAGCAAGACCTATGGGGAGGCCACTTATGCCTCCCAATGGGAATGGGTTCCCACCTTAAAACCTTCAAAGCATAACTCAAATCCCCTACAAACTCTTATGCCTCCCTCAAGTACCCCTTATACCTTCCATATACTCTTATGCCTCCCTCATAACAAGAAACAAGAAGAAATGCAAGCATTCCTCATACAAAGTGGGGCACCCAACCCAAACTCCCTCCAAAAAGTAATCTCTTATGTCTTCCTACATGAAATATCCCCATAGTCTCCTCCTACTACAAACTTAGGCAATCTACCCATACCCAACAAGCATTCCAAGGAAAGCAACACTCAACACAAACATATACACATAAAAATAAAAACATAATTTAATAGAGGTAAAACTCCTACCTCTCCATAGTAGAGCTTGTCCCAAGAGTGAAACTCCAAGCTCCTCAAAATCAAGCATGCATCCCCAAGTTCCAACAATCCACAAGCACTCCTAAAAATCCTCTAACTCTCCAAAATTTCAAGACTCCAAAATGATTAAGTAACCCCCAAACAAGCAAAAGAGCATATAAATAGAAAAGGGAGAGAGGAGGATGAGGTGGCTCCATGTAGGATGTCACATCACTCATCCTCATCCTCAATAGAAAGTATTTGCTATTTAGAAATGGTGATAACAATGTTATAAGTAGATGTAAATTTCTGTTAACTCTTGATAATAGAAAAAAATTTAGTTGAACAAGATTTTATAGACCTTCTAGGTATATTATTATTTTTGGAATGGAAAATGCTTAAATTAATAAATTTTAATAAAGAAGAGAACAATAGGAATGAAATCACAAAACTGGAAACTCTAGAAGCTCAAAATAGGCTCAGAATGTATTTTAACACCTTTTTGTAACTTTTGGATTTTGTTAAAATCTCGGATTAAGGTTCTATTTTTTTAGAAACAGGACCGCTACCCTGTGCAGAGCGGTGGTCTCGTAACCGCCACTTAGGCTAAGGCGGCGGCCTCAAAACCGCCACTCAATAAGGTGGCGGTCCATGGTTTATCACATTGTTATTACCATTAAGGATGAGTGATGTGGCATCCTACATGGAGCCACCTCATCCTCCTCTCTCCCTTTTCTACTTATAGGAGCTCTTTTGCTTGTTTGGGGGTTACTTGATCATTTTGGACTCTTGAAATTTTGGAGAGTTAGAGGATTTTTGGGAGTGCTTGTGGATTGTTGGAGTTTGTTGATGCTTGCTTGATTTTTAAGAGCTTAGAGTTTCACTCTTGGAACAAGCTCTACTATGGAGAGGTAGGAGCTTTACCTTGCTTAAATTATGTTTTTATTTTTGTGTTTATATGTTTGTGTTGAGTGTTGCTTTCCGTGGAATGCTTTTTGGGTATGGGTAGATTGCCTAAGTTTTGAGTAGGAGGAGACTATAGGGAGATTTCATGTAGGGAGGCATAAGAGTTTACTTTCTTGTTGGAGGGAGTTTGGGTTGGGTGCCCCACTTTGTATGAGGAATGTTTGCATTTCTTCTTGTTATAAGAGATTGAGGGAGACATAAGAGTATATGGGAGGTATAAGGGGTACTTCAGGGAGGTATAAGAGTTTGTAGGGGATTTGAGTTATGCTTTGGAGGCTTTAAGGTGGGCACCCATTCCCATTTGGAGGCATAAGTGGCCTCCCCGTAGGTCTTGCTCTTTTGGCTTTCATTTTAAGCTTTGTTTTGTTGTTTGTTGTTCTTCTTTCTTGTGTTGTTGTTGTGTTTGAATGTGGATGGAATGGATGAGAAACTAATTGTTAGTATTGTGGAAGCTTGTTGTTGCCATGTGTTGGAATTATTTCCTATTGCAATTTGGTTGGGACTCGAGGGCCAATGGAGAGGATGTCTTCTCCTCTTCATTGGATGTCTTGGATGGGTGGAGAGCATTGCCTCACCCCCCATTTTGTTGTGAATCAAACAAATCTTGGAGGAGCTATCTTGTGGAGTTGTGGAGCTTAGAAGTTTGTTGGAGTCCTTGAAGAAATCCTTTCTTGAGAGAATCCTTTTTGTTCCCACTCAAAGTGGAAGATTGTTAATTTGTTCATGTTAAAGTGGATTCTGGAATGAGAATAAAACTATTTTGAAGCTTCTAGTTTTTTTGCAAATTGTTGCACATGTGTTTTAGAGGTATTTCAACCTCTTGCAACTGGATCACCATCAATTAGTTTATTCAATGGTTAAAGACATTGTATATTTAATATTAGTTGGCATTAAGTTTATATGAATTTATAAATACTCAACAAGAATATGGTATTTTATTTCCCAACACAATAATTGTTTATATAATAATTTTCTTGAAAATATGAAAATTGTAAGTGGTGGCCTTTACCATGGTAAATAATAATAAAATATATTTAATTGTGTATGAAGATCAAAAAAATGTGAACAATAGAAACAAGATCGAATATACATAGAAAATGGAGGCAACACAACTCTGAAAATTTTATTAAATGAGAGTAAAATTACAATACTCAGGTCAAAAGGCCATGGCACAGAGAAATATAACCACACAAAACAACTACTACTTTTCCCTCGATCTCTGTGCAAATTTCTGCATGTGTCCTTTCACATCTCATGTGTTTCTTTCTTTCATTCATGTCTCTTCGCATTCTTCATATAAGATAAATTAAATATAATTTAATGTTATCCCCGCCAACATTATCCTAGAATTAAATAGGTTTCTCTTCTTAAGGTCCACAGGCACAAATGATGCGTAAAAAGCACACTTGTATGTGATCCTAATAACTAATGCTAGTCTTATCACTATCCTCAGAGTCAACAGCTCCTGTGCACTCTTTCCACCATCTGTTATCTTAACATATAGTCATCCTATACTCCAACAATGCTCTCGCTTGTCTGGTTGTTCACTCATTTAGGGATAAATTTAAATCATTCTTTTGCCACTATCAAAACTAAGAGAAAACAAATACTTTACATACCCATTCATTAACCCTCTTCATTGTTTGATGTTTTTCCAATTACGTCTTCATTCACTACGCGATCCATTGCAGGATGCATTGCACAATCATTGTCTCTTGTGCAATATATGTTACAATTCACTCCACAATTACTAGACAAGTCTACTTCAACTTCTTTCATCTTCTTTATCATTGCATGCCCTCCATACAATGTCATCATCACATGGATACTACAGTGCGCAGTCCCAAACCATATGTATCTGTACTTTCTTTTCACGAGGCTTCTAATTCACACAATCTTTTTCATGTCATTGGAGCTAACTTTCAATGTTCATCTTCCACGTGGATAGTGATCTTCATTGCAAATCATGGTGTAGTCGTCGTTTTCCTTGCTATACTCATTGTATAGCAATTACGCACGCTAGGACCTCATTGTGTAACCGTTACACCCTTAATGCTTTGCCAATTACGTAAACCACTATGTAGTCTATATTTTTCAAAAAAGAGGGTCCTGTTCACGTGTTGAAGGGATCTTAGAGGGGAAGATGTACGCCAGCAAAAACCCAATGGATTCAAAATATCTTTTTTTCCACCACTGCAAAAGACTGATAGTAACATCTCCTTCTATTGCATAGTCGAGAGCGCAATCCATTTGACTTTAATTTAACAAAATAACCTCCATCTGACTAGTTGAATCAGAAATTTTTACCAACAAAATTTTGAAAAATAATAAATTCATTAATCAATATTATATAACAAATCTACGATAACAAAATTTAAAATAAAGATCTCAGCATTTATTTGGATTTGATATGAGACCATAAAGCGCTTACATCTGTTACTACATTCATAATTAAGTATAGGAAGAGAAATCATATACAGACAAATTTGGAAGGTTGTTTTTTTTTCTGGTCCATATTTTTTCTGTTAGGCATTGACAAAAGGAGTAGCAATAACAATTGGCACCATAAAAACAGTAAAGGCTGTGACAAAATATTCCGCTTTGTTTTATCTGAAAAGTGGGAAGACTTGTCTTGTTTGTGGCTGTCTAGTTTCTGTGTAACTGGTACAAGCTGTGGTCGGTCCACTTAAATGGAACAGTGGGCCATCAGAGGAATCTTCATTCTGATGTTTTTCTCATGTTGTTCTGCAACTTTTATCTGCACATTCATAGGAATGCAGATTTGATCAAATTTTCATAGGAATATTGCATTTCATTAATGCATTTCATGAATTAGGGGAGGAGATGAATTATTGCCGCATGTGGGGTATGGGTCTGATGGAATAAGACAAAACAATGAATGGCAAACATTTCTTTAACTAAAGTTTTGATATATTTTTCTCTCTGTTAAAGAGTTCATTGATTAAAAAAGGACTGTTAAAAGTAACGGGGAATGGGTTACTTTAGCAGGCTAAGTATCAGTCAGGCTTTTCAATAAAGATAAAAGGGACCTCTGCCCGCCAACCAGCTAGTTATTTTAATTTTCTTTGTTTCTACTTTTTAATAGTTAGCCGTGCATGGTTTTATGGCAAATTCCCAATAAGGACCGGCCTATACGAATTGCAGAAAGATAGGAGGAACCAACATCATTAATGCTTGTAGAGTTGATTTCGACTTAAGTATTTGGAATTCCCTAGATTTACCCGTGGTTGGTTGAGGCATTCTTGAGAATTGCATAGGTATAATGGCACCTGAGATCAAACGCTTGACTTTACTTTCAAGTGATTACACCTCTCTGTTGAATTATCTTACCTTCCAAATTCCCAAATGTTATTCGTTAATGTGCCTCAAATGTCTGAACCTTTACATGTCAGTTCAATAAAACATTTTTTTGTTATCGTCTTGCGGCTCTGGCAATTTTGACTCCAACGAAGTACTCACACATAATAAGTTATCGCTTGTTTGATGAAGCAACTTTCTTTGTGCTTCGCATGTATGATAATAATATTTATTATATGGTGTTCTCTTTTTCTTTTCTTTTTAGCACGACATTAGGTAATCGCCTGCAACAAAGTAAAAACCTCAATTATTATTTAAAACCTGTTATCAGCGAATTAGCAAACCTAAAGGATAAAACATATGTGGGCAGTGAGGCTGGACTACCTTTGCAGTCAGACTCTCAACTGTTAAACCAATCCAATCGTTACATTAAGTTCCCTCGTTATAGGATCAAGGCTTGTGTAGTTCTCTTAGGTACTTGTGCAAGTGTGAATATCTAACCAGCCTCTTACGAGTTCCCTCTTGTCTCTTGACACTAAGATAGAGGGTTAACTACATAGCATAGAATGTACCAAACATGATAGTAATGAGATTTCGTGTGCCTAAGCTATGTGACCTAACTCTTTATTTATTGAAACCCTTGTGTAATGTTTGGAGTGACTTATTTCTAGATAAGATCTCTTTGACCTTTGCATGCATGGTGAAATGACCCAAAGAAGAATTTAAAATTAAAATTATAATCGATAAATTTGAATTTAAGGGACTATAAAGGTCAGCCAAGATTGGACCTCACATCTCGACCCTTCAATATGATTTCAAATCTTAGATATGAAACTCAAAATTGAAAGTTGTCTCATGAATATCATAGATTTAATGCTTCTTTGATCAAATTATATCATTACAATTAATAATAGAGAGAAGTGTAAATATAAGAAAATTGTAGAAGAGTTGGAGAGATGAAGAGATTAAATCATGAATGTGAGCATTTGTCTTAACAAGAGAACATGGCCAAACAAAAAAGGACAAATTATCAAATTTTAGTGTCTACACTTTATGATAATTTGTCAAATAAGTCTCAAGTCTTTTTGGTATATAGAAACATAAAATATTCAACTGGGTTGCACATGCAAGGTTATTTTAGAAAGTGTCCTTCAATACATTAGTAGTATAAAATATGTATTTTCATTGAAATAAATATAAAACACATAATTCAACACATAAATTCCTTGAAAAAAATCTACCCTTAAAAATTGATTTATGACTATTGTTTCCCCCAAATTATTAGAAAGTGAATTACTCATCTTTCATAATTAATTACATTATATGTTATGTGGACAAGATGGAAAAATGTGTCGCACTTTCTATATAAATCCGAATAGTGAGAAACATAGTATATTATAATAACCATTACACATTAGAACCTTGTGTAAGTGACTTCATTCTCTATTTCACATGTTTTAGGTGCGGTTTGTACTATAATTTTTATTTAATTTATTAATACAATCATTTTATTACAATATATTAATATTATCAATTAGTGTAAAATTACTTTTTTAAAACCAATTCCCCTAACTTATTTCATTTGTTTTATAATAGATAAGAAACATATAAAGGTTACATATTATATAAATTTAAAGGTGATATTAAAAGTGATAAAAAAAATTCTTTTTATTTTACTAATCACAGAACTAAAAAAAAAATATAATTAACATATTCATAAAGACCCATCTTAAATAACCAATTCCCAATTTTTCAACTCATAACACTTAGTTACATATAGTTTTATGTTTTAGAAATAAAACATGCAAAATATGTTGAATCAAATTATCTACATACAAAGCACTGTTTTTCTCCAATAAAACTTTCAAAACTACCTATCATGATCATTCAATTTAATTGATACTAGATTTTATCACTATTTAACATGTTTAGAGAGGAGGATAAAGGGAGATTCACTAAAATGTTGTTTGTCCTTACATTTGACAAGCCTATAATGGAAAACCAAAGAGAAGCACTTAGTATGATCTATTAAAAACTTAATCCACCTCAATCTTATTACCACCATATATTAATACATTAATTCATGTGTGTAAGAGACATGTTCATTTTTTCTACAACTACACTCTAAAACCTTGTGCCTACCTAATCGTAAGAACATTGTATATATCAAAAAGTCCAATGAAAATTCAAATCACACTTTTTTTATCACCAACAAGCTACAAGGGTAAGTTTAAAATTCAATAAAATTTCATTTATTGAAATCTTCACTGAGAGGATCAATTCTACAAAGACTAAACCATTTTTACACTATAGAACACTAAAAAGAGATGAAATCCTAGGCCAACACAATTTTCAGTGAGTGACCAATCTCCATTAATAATAAACTATGTAATTTCAAAACTTCCAAATAATAAGCATAAAATAAGGAAGCAATGAGCCAATCAAATATAATTAAGGCCAAATTTACCTTATAGGATACACATAGGTATTGAAATCTTGTTATAAGATCTATACAAAGATAAAGTTTGAGAAAAAAATTTGGACTTGAATAACAAGAGTCCTCAACAAAATATAGTTTTCTAAATAAATTACCACTCAAAATCCTAGCACTTTTTGGAACACAAAATAGTCTCTTTGTTAAAGGGTTACTAAACACGGATCCACAAAAGATGCAAGCCTCACTGGCATGAACCCTAACCCATCCAGTTTTGATTACATATCCTAGGGCAATCAATGTAAAATTTAGTTTTTCCTATGATATTTTTTACACCAAAGGAAATTGGACACTTAACACAATCTCACATTGGTATTTCTAGCCATCCCCCTATAGTAACATTAGTGGCCACCAACTGGCCCTCTTACTGGTATTCACTATGATAGATAAAAATTCAAACCATTTTGTACACTTATTATAAAAATATAGAAATCATATAAAACATTCATAAATTTTTCTCAGAGTTTACTTCAATAAATTAAACAAAAGTTAAAAACCAATTTAAAACAAAATTTCCCCGCGTTTTTTAAATTCTAACAAAAACTTATATGTATGAGAGATAAAATTAATTCAAGGAAAAAACAATAATTAAATTTGTTAACACTAATTTATGTTATAAGGAGGCATTTATAAAAATCAATAAATAAGGCATGCGTTAAAATTACATGGCACTTCTAAAATTTATTTTTTCCTCTTCACATACATGTTTTTCAAAATTCTATTTGGTTAAGGTTTGACATTGCTAGGGTTTTTTTTTGGCATGTCTTCGCTCATGCAAGCTTTTTGCATTGGTCTTTTCATAGATGTATATTGTCATTGTTAGCATAATTTATTTTTTCATAGTGACTTGGGCATTTATTCTGCCCGTTTAGGGCGGCGCTTGCCTTTATAATGACCTCTAACCCTCCCATTGCAACAATAGTTGCAAACAATGGTGAAGATGGCTCCCAAGCGCGTATGGAAATTTGGTCCCAAGGTCTATGATGAGGTAATGAATTTGATACTCCCCTGGACGTTGCTATTGATCTTATGTATGTGGATCGTGTTGTCGAGTTTTATCGTAATAACTGTTTGATAGCTTATTTTTGTGGTCACATTCCTTATAAGTCTTATTTACAAAACTAGATTAGGAACCAATATTAGGAGACAATTGACATCCAAGTCACTAGGTTTTGGAATCTCACCAAAGGGCTTTACCTTTTTACTTTTCGTGAGCCCTTGCAAGTCTAACTTTTACTTGAGTGCTCTGCTTGCTTATATATTGGTAATACTTTTCTTGTTTATCCAAATGGGCACCCGAGTTTAACCCATACAGTCAGGTTTCACTTTGAATCCCTGGTATGTGTGGAGTTACCTAGGTTTCCTTTACAGATTTGGTTTGTTCTAAATGATATTGTCCATCCCCAGGGTCGTGTTATCTATCATGAGCCTGATCGTTTTTTCTATGCGCATCTGCATAAACAAGTTTGTGTTGAGGTTCATGTAGCCTCTAATCTGTGGAACCACGTTGACATTCAAGTCAAGTTCGTGCGTATCCCTCTGTTCAGAAAATTGTCTACTTCAACCTTCCTGTTGACATCTGTCACACCTGTGCGAGAGGTCAACTCGAAACTTTGGTTTCTAGGATTGAAGGGGTTAGGTTGAGTGACCTAACTAAAAAAGGGCTATGAATTGTTTCCATGTTTGTTTCAGAATGTCAATCCTCCTCCTAGGATTTCTTTTCATGCATCATCTCCATCATGATCGTGCATCAACCCTTAAGGAACTAATGTGAAACCCTAACAAAAAAAGAAAAGACAAGTCATGCTGAAGACGGCATCCCAAAGCGAACTAAGGGATATTCCATTTTCAGATTTGAAGTAGGTTGATGCTTTCATTAATTTTAGTTTCAGATTTAATCAAGTTACATTTGATTCATTATTTTCTGATTAAGTGAAATTACTTAGTGTGTTGAGTTGCAAAAAGTTCATTTAACATTACATTAATGAAAAGGAATACAAAAGATATTTGTACAACTCATCACAATAAATCTTTTTCATTTAATTAATAATTTAACTGTACAAAGGTCTCACACAAGCCGTGAGAAATAAATCTTAAGTATAGTACAAAGAAAAGAAAATTCATGTATATGAAAGTATGGACGTAAGAGAAGAGAAAAAATCCATCATTTCCTAGATTGTGATAGACTTTCCCCGCAGCTCCTCAGCTTCCAGCTTCCTCGTTCTCATCCTCTTCCTATTCTCAACAAACACCTAAAAAAAACAGACCAGAAGTTTGTTAGAGCTCTAGATTTTTTACCATCCTCTTATATTCATAGCTTCAGACAAATGTACTTTCTTCCATATGTACGTGAAAATCAGAAAGTACAGAAGAGAATGCAAGATATAGAAGATCATAAGCGGAAAGGAACTACAAGATGTCATCATTCAGAAGAAATTCGTGAGAAGAAATCAATAAAAGAAGAAGTTATGAAAGACCCATAGAAAAGAAAGGCTTACAGCCTTCACCATATTTTCTGACTGTTTTCTTTAGTGTGCAGGTACAATCATTTTTGAATGATAAAGAAGAGTACAACCATCGGCAAATATAGACACATATTATGTAATGAGAATGAAAACCGAGTATTTCAGAATGTTTACAAATGATTTGCATAATCGAGGAGGCACAGTATCAATAATAGGTATTACAATTCTTCATTCAGATTACCCAAGGAAAGAGATCAAAACAACAAGATATAATTGCAGATTTCAGATCATTATATCCACGCAAGGGCCCACAAGGGAAGCATTACATAGGATCAAAAATAGAAGTTTAGCATGGAGAAGTATATGGTTCAGATTTTCAACATATGGTTACATTTTAAGATCCGTACAAGTCACAAGATCCAGTCTAGACGAACCATATAAGAGAGAAAAGTTTTCTTAGAGTTACAAAAGAAAAGTCAAGTAAAGAAAAAGCTCAAGCTACGGGAAGTAAAAACACCTACAGTGTGACATTCATGTTGAGATATAACTTTCAGCACATAATAGAGCCACTTCAAAAGAGATAAATGCAAATTCAGATTTTCAAACAGTTATCTTCAAGTGTCCATCTTCAGCCAGTAAAAAGAGCTCCATCAAGCTCAAGTACAACTTTTAAGAGTAATTAATCTTTAAAGGAGCAAAGAACAACACTATTGCAAGACATTTCAGGTCTCTCAAGTGAAAATAAAGCCCCAAATTGCATTTTCAAAGGTACATACAGACGGAAATAAATAGATTGTCAATCAATGTTCAGTTGGTACAAGAATAGATGAACAATGCAATGGAGATGAATACGTAGCTATGCACTTGCTAAAGAAGCAAATTTTTCAAATAAAATACTGCCTAACACCACATGAGTTTTTAGATTTGGGGAAATCAACAATGACAAGATGTGCACCACTATAGTGGACTCAAAATTACAACAGGTGGTTGGTTTTTTAAGCCTTTCACTTTGCAAATGAAAGAGAGAATAGTAAATACAAGCTCCATGTTTGCAAGCAGCAGTTAGATCAATGAGAACTAGTCATCATTTCAGCAATATGGAATGAAAAAGTATACCCAACACTAGCCTCGAGTGGATAATGCCAAAGATTCAACTTGCAAACCCCAGGGCGACCCACAATAAAGAAATCAGATCAGAAGCAGAGCCATACGAGCTAAAAATCGACCCATAAAGTGATAAGCAAAGCTCAAAATAGTAAAAATGGCGGTTGAAATACACAGCCCACGAATTGAGCAAGCCAGAAAATGCAAAGCTCTTCACAGAAGCAACAATGGGCGATTAAGAACAGATCTCTACACAGCAGAACCAGAAGCTTCTAACAATAGCATATATGCAAGTGTAAAGCCCGTCATCGACTCAAACAGATCCAAATTTGGAAAAACCCTCACCCAGAAAGGCCAAAGAAACAACATTTTTAGTTCGCATAGTTCCATGAAAGTACACAGAAGCTCTATTTACTTGAAGAATGAAGGCAACAAGTGAAAATGGTAGCCAAGCCAGCGAACCCACTTTCAGAAAAAATGGCTAGTAAAAAACAGAACACAGAACCCACAGAAGACGGTCCAAATTTGCAATACGCCAAGTTTTAAGAGAATAAAGTGCAAACCCATAGAACAAACGATCTCTTCAAAACAATCAAAACCCAGATGGAAAATACGTTTCAGAGCTGTAGACATACCCAGAATGTGGCCATTTGACAAAGCTAAATCACAGTTTCAATGGTGAGAACCCAACACAAAAACAAAGGTATTAAAAGGAACGAAATTTACAAAGAAATGCAAATTTACCTCTTGAGCAGAGTCAAATCGAGTTGAAGTTATCCACAACCGAGCTACGAATCCACCTAGCTCATACACAAAGCGAGCTCCTCCAGGCCTAGAATGCACAAAAAATCTCAGAAAATGCTATGATGAGTAACCATTGCGCAGAAATCAGAGCAAAATACAAAAAGAAATGGTGAAAACAGTGGCCTCCTCTTCTCCATTTTTTCTCATAGCTTCTGGAGACTTCCAGCGCAAACGGAAAATGAGGAGTAACCTAGTGGTCCCATGGACCCGCTGCTCCTAAAAAATTGAGCGGTGCTGCAGAGATAATTTAGGGATTGTTTACCACATTTATGGTCCCATGGTAATTATTTTTTGGCTCAGCCTTTACCCACTTTGATATTGTTTGCGCAGCTGGATCTCACAGGAACACAACCAGAAGGAAGAGCACAAAAAGGATTTCGAACTCTGCAAAATGCACAAATTCAAAAACCTTGTTCACTGCTCTTGTGAGCAGTGACTCTGACCTTGGCACGACCTGTCTGCGCATCACTATATGACCTCCCCTTCACAGACCCTGTCCACAACAAATCTCCATTACATATATTGAAATTTGGGGACAGCATACATTTGTAAAATTTGGGGACAGCATACATCCCATTGTCATCAGCAAGAAAGATATGTAATGCAACCACTGGGAACATGTTGCAGTTTTTGTCATTCAATGAACTATGATGGTGAGAATTGCAGAGCATTGCAAGAACTCAATGACGACAACATAAGAAATGTCTGAGTACAAGCCCAACAATAACCACAACCAGTTATGTAGCAAGGGAATGCAGTTGTTCAAATGCCACAATCATCATCACCAGAGAATGGAAACCACAGCAGTAAGAAAGAGGATGGAATACCCTGCACCAACAAAAACAGAGTAGGAAGAATCCTTGGCAACAATGTGGTTATCAGCAACAAGGGGGATACCAAACAAGGAAACAAGGTCCAAGGAAGTCAAGACAGTCAATTGAACGATACATGTGTGATGTGATCAATCACATTGCGCAGAACTTCCCAGTGAATCCCAACAGGGAAGCCTGTTTTGCATATTGCCAATATAATTCAGAAGATTGTCATGTGCTGAAAACGCAAAGGCAAAAGAAAACGGTGTGGAATGAGAAAATGGTGATTACACAACCAAAGTCCAAAGCCAGGATTGTGTATGAAACCATGGAAAAGAATAAATGTGCATGTTGTTACAAAGCTGCAAACAAACAAGGGTTGTCACCACCAATAATTCTAGACACACAAATTTGAAATAAGAAAGGTGCGAAATACGAATATGATACATTACTCCACAATTTACCCACAATATTAACTCGCTCAGGTTGTAGGAATGAAGAAGCATTTGGTATATATATAAAATGAACTGGAATCTAATATCATTCTAATATCATCTAAAACCTTGATAAAAAAACATGCAACTTATTGACAATATTTTAAGAAGTATTCCTTAGTCATACCTTGAAATCAAACACACAAGCTTATGATCAAAAGATGGCATGACTGTATTGATGATGCAAATATAAAACCTACATATTCAGCCATTACTACCTTCATTTATCTCGACTCTCGAAAGAGAGCCAATGTATTTAAATGTAGTTCACACATTCCGCTATATATACATATGTCATGTTTTGTGCCCAATTTATAGATGCCAATAAAAAGTGGCTAGCTTATACTTTATTTTCAGGGTTCAATTCCACCATTCCACTTTACAGTGCAAGCCTCTTCATCGTATGACAAAGTCACTGACCAATCTTGCCTGTTCTAAAGCTTTTTATACTTTATTTAAAGAGAAAATGAGTGTTTTTCAATAAAGGAAAAAAGGGACAAAGAAACTCTAGCAGTTTTCCTGAAAGGCCATAGATCTTGACAACGATGCAGGATTAACATGCAACCCTTGTTGAGAACTTTTAACCAGATCCTTATATTTTATCTTGGACTGGAAAGATTTAAAAATCCCACCAGAACTGGAATCTTAATGTCTACTTTTTGATGTATTCATGTCTGCAATAATATAAACACATTGTCAGTAATTAAACTAACAATAAAAAAAACTGGTAAAAGGAAGTCAAAACTGCAATTTTCAGACTTATACCTTACACATATAAGATTGTCATCACCATTAACAAAATCCATTAAGGCTTCCCGAGATAATGTTTCAACTGGATCAACTCCCAATTCATTGGTATGCACATAGTTTGCATTGTCAACAACTTCAATTCCATTGGATTCATCTTCCACTAAAGCTAACATCATATTATGCAATATGCAACACACAAGAATAGTTTTCGGTATCATTTGTAAATTAGGCTGAAAAATTCTACATTGTAGGATTCGCCATGTATTCTTTAACCTCCCAAATGCACACTCAACAACAAAACATGTCGAGAACAACTTAAAGTTATATTTTCTTTCACTAGTTGTGATTAACCATGGCAATAATGGATATCCGCCATCACCTATAATGTACTCTCTCATGTTGGAAGCACAAATGGAAACAGAATGACCATTTAACCTTTGTCCACCTTCACACAATTTGAAGAAAGAAGAATTTCTCAATAGTCTAGCATCATTAACAGAACCAGGCCATCCTGTGAAAACATCTATAAAACACATATTGCTATCAACAATGGTTTGTAAGGACATGTTGTAGTTGTGATCTCTATCATACCAATCAGCTGAACACTCATTGGTTGGAAGTTGGAATTGAATGTGAGTTACATCTATAACCCCACAACAATTCGGAAAGCCTTGTCTTTGGTGAAATCCTTCCTTCAAAATTTCAAGATCCAATTGACTGTTTGGCCATTGGATGTTCCTATGAAATCAATGTTGCATTACATTAATAAACTTTTTCACAGTTCTTACAATAGTTGACTTTCCACACCCAAAAATTTCACTGATGTTTATCATTGTCATCCCAGAGGATAGTCATAGCACTGCAATGGCCACTTGTTTTTCAACGAGAAACACTCTACTCTTTATAGATGTGACGAATGAAAAAGATATGTCACCTTGACTAAGGTCTTCATGCAAGGATTCACAAAGAGATTCAAATAGTTCATAAGGAAACCTAAAAATGCTGCAAAACCATTGATCATTACATTTAACTTCAAATATATAGTGATTCCACCAATGCAAGGAACGAGGTTTTACATACCATTCTCCTTGTATCCTACCTCTCCATTGAGAAATTGAAAAATCTGTTTCAAGAACCAAATTCTCTTACCCACTAGTAATTAAAAAAGTCTCCATATCCATGTTTTCATCCTCTGGATTGGTGGAGTGTGATGGAATAAATGAATCTATCTTACACTTCTTTGATATGCGTCGAATATTGGCTGAGTCTTGAAGATCATACCAAATTTGCAATGTTAATTGAATAATTGTTGCTGCACATGCTAGGAGGAATTTCATTTTTTGCCTTGCATGATAATCCATTGTGCAATTGAAGAATGCCTCTTACAAATAGGAATATAAAAAACCCCAAATGCATACTCCTCCCTACAAGAAAGAGCTTTAATCAATATATAATGGAATTACTTGTTACTTCCTTGGATTCTATGCCTTCAAGAGATTGCATGACATCATATAAATTGAACTAATGTATCAACCAGAGCAACAACAATACATTTATAGTTCATCTTATTTCCTTCTTTGATGATAACAATTTAGGGTCAATTTC
This sequence comes from Taxus chinensis, assembly GCA_019776745.2. Classification (NCBI taxonomy): domain Eukaryota; kingdom Viridiplantae; phylum Streptophyta; class Pinopsida; order Cupressales; family Taxaceae; genus Taxus; species Taxus chinensis. The sequence goes on from CM034146.1 coordinate 799,763,299, forward strand.
ATTTCTGAATGCAATCAAAACATACAAGCTGAGGAAAGCAAGAAAATAATTTCAACAAATAAATCCATGCCTTGAATTTTTTTTGGAAAAGGGTGTTGGAAGTCATTTCAATCCCTTGAGCAGTTCAATTCAAATCTGTTGAGGCATTATGAAACAGACTATTGTTTTTGTTATATATTCTTATGTATTTTGCATATTTCTATGTGCCATCCCTAGAATGTTCTTTTTACATATTTTTTAGCCTTTATATATGCATAATTCAAATGAGCATATGACATGTGCAGTTGATGCTTATTTTGATGTCTTTATATATGCTTTTTCTATTAGTAAAGGAGGAGTGCAATGAAAGTTGGGTGAGTAAACACTTGTGAGCAAGAAGTCTCAGAGTCAAAACTGTAATGTGGTGGTCTAAGCTTAAGTACACACAGTCTTGGAAATGACTAGTTTTCATGGTTATATTATTTCAAGTGATGTTTGCACACAGTATGACAAAGTGATGTAGAAAAGTGTCTAATGTCTGGAGCTTCTCAAGGTGCTCTCTAGAAACAAAGGACAAGCTCCGTAATATGCAAATTGAATCATCTTGAAGACTAGTTTCATGTCTCAGTGAAAGTCAGGGTAGAAAGATTTTTTTGCCAAAATCATGAAGTTTCTTCCATAACAAATGTAAGATAAGGAGTGAAGACTATAATTAGAACATCATTTGAAGTGTTCATGCAATTTCAGTGGCTTAAAAGTGAAGGTCAAGACTGTTTAAGCTCTAAAGCAACATGTTGGTATACAAATGTCCTCTCCTCCATAAGGGATGCTGGTATAGTCAAGTTTGATAGAGAACGGACGTGAAATCATTCAACAATGTTGCTAGTCTGAGTTGATAAACTGTATTTACTCTCCCTTCTTGAATATGATAGCTGATAAAGTACTTGTTAGTCCTCATCTCCTAACTTTGTAGTCTTTATTTACAATTCAAAACTGGTTAAGAATTGTATAACAAACATGATAGCAGTATGTAGATTCTGAATTCTCTAATATGCTCAAGATAAAATCTCCACATTCATTCATTAACCTATAATAATACAAACACTTGCCTCATCTATCACTTTGGCCTTTATTCCTTGTATGAAATCATACTTCACAAATGTTCTATTATCTTTAATACCTCCTTATATAGGTAATGCATATAAAAGAAGAACTTGGGATTTAAAAGAATTGGAACAAATTGGACTTTGAAGATCAAAAAGTTCTATTATCAATGCCATAAGGATTATACATGAAACAAAACAACCTGACCTGGATGTATATGTTCTCAAGATAACTTGAAGAGTTGCCTCATTTCAAAATGAATCACTAATCTTCATCATTGTTTGTCCAATGGAATTTAAAGTTGAAACTAAGTTCAACTTCACATTGATCTTTTGCTCTTCAATTTTGATCAGCCTCTCTTCATTTAACTCTTCCTTTTGCATGCTTTATTCAATCAAAACAAAATATTTTTTGTGACGCTCTTCAATCAAAACACAATCCATTTCATGGCGTTTCATACGCCCCTCTTCAGCCATCTGCAAAGTAGAAATTATCAGCTTCTTATTTTTAGCAAACATATCCTTTATAGTACTTGTTTTGCTTGTTGATTTCCATTATTTGCCAATAGTTTGGTTGTCCCCTTCATTGGGACTCTTCATTTTTCTTGGACATTTTGTCCCTTGGAAATATTCATTTGGTGAGTGAGAATCATCTTGAAAGACATATTTGTTGTCTGAAGAATCAATGGTTATATTTCCAGGGTTAATTGCTCGATCAACACCAAAATTTACCTCCATTGCATCAAAAAATTATTTTGCATAATTTGTTGGAAGCTTTCTATCAATTCTCTCTCGGGTTGTCATATTCCAATAACTATCATGGCCTGATGGAATATGTGATTCATAATCTTAGATTATTTTAAAATAAGGAAAAACATGCTCCCATTGATCTCGACATTGGTTTGCAATACGATCAACACCATAACTAGAGCAAAAAAATTGTACTTTTTTCCATTTTTCAGTAGATGAAATGGATTTTTTCATTGCACTGCCATTGGTTTACATATCTCTTTCAATATGATTTGCTTCGATAAGAATAGAAGTTTCTACAATGCTCCAACGAACTCTAATCTTTTGCCATCGGTTAGAAAACTTATTTTCAATAACATCAGGTTGCTTCACTCTAATTTCTTCTTGATTGATAGGGGCAGGTTCATATCGTGCTGTTGATTTTGGTGAGCAGTAGGATTCTTTGAGAATAGAATTCTCTCTAGAAGTTAGGACTACCTCTTCATTGTCCCTTTGGTTACTTTGAAAAAATTCTGAGAAGTTGTAATCATCTAAAGAGTACACTTTTTCAGGCAATTCATCTTGGGAAAGTAATGTTGAATACCTAAAAAACCCACCCTTCGTAGGAGTTGGGCGATGCAAGCTTTTATCCATGGGAAGATAAAATAAATTAGTTTTCCCTACAGTAAAGTAATGTGTAAAGTAAGTACCAAATAACATAAGCTTCATACTAGATTTAAGACACCAAAAAGAAAATCCTATAGTTCATGAATGTTTGATTATGTGGAACAACCATCTTCTAAACAACCAATATATTAAAATTTGTCTTAAAATTTAATGAGCTTTTGTCAGCTAGTGACAAAAAAATATATTATTATACTTGATGTATAATTAGCTATCATCAAGACAAACCAGACTCACTCCGCTCTATCATGTGCCAACTAGATATGTGGCCACTAAAATTCTTTCGAGACACTCATTGAAGTTTTTGTAGCAAGTCAATATGCATCACACATACATTCAATGTCTCAAAAATGCAATCAACAAAAAATATAAAATCAACAAATAAATCATAAATAACTATTTGATTTCTTAAGAAATCAAATCAAGTTACTCTGTATCAATGAGTCTTAAACAAGAAAACAACGAAGGAAACAAAAAAAATCAAATTTTTTAATCTCTAATCTAATCTCTCATAATTACGTTTGATGATAATAACAACCGATAACAAATATAAAATATATTTAAGAGTTATACAGAAATTCTACAAGTTCATGAACATGAATATGTCAAACAGCTTACCAGAATTGCAAATTCACCTTACAATGTTCTTTATTGTACTGATTATAGTTGAATAACATGTTTAAATTTAGATTAAATTAGACAATTTATCACACGTGCATCCAATGCCCAATAATTGGAAGTTTTAAAATTTTCTCTCTAATTTATGAAGAAGTAAAACAACAAAAATTATCAAAATAATAAACTATTGAGGTTGTAATCTTAAATCTCATAAAATAAAGGAGGTTTGGATATGTAAAGAGTCTTTCTGAAAACTACTTCCATGACGATATGGCCCTGCCTGCTCATTAATAAGGGTGTGGCTTCACTACCCTGGCCCTGCACAACACGAAATCAAAAATTCCGCAATAACAGACAAGCCTACAGCTGTTGATGTGGGACTGCGTGTGGGGTGAATTTTTTTGGAGCTATTGGGGTGCAACTTTAATGTCTTTAAAAATATTTTTACAATAAAATGTAGGTGGAGATCATTTCTACTTACAAATCAAATCCTACTAGTTCACTAGTATTGCACCCTAATAATGAATTAAATAAGTTATTTCCCAACTAATACAAGTCGTCAAATCTGTGAACGGGTGCCATCAAACATCAGTGAGACATTTTGCAAAACATTTAACATTCAGATCCAATTCAAGCCATTCAAGACATTTAATCCAGCAGTGAGAAATAAAATTAAAAATTCACCTTACAATGTCCTTTACTGTACTGATTGTAGTTGAATAACATGTTTAAATTTATATTGAATTAGGCAGTTTATCACATGTTCATCCAATGCCCAGTAATTGGAAGTTCTTAAATTTTCTCTCTAATTTATGAAGAAGTAAAACAACAAAAATGATCAAAATAATAAACTATTGAGGTTGTAGGAACATAGGAAATTCATATAAGGCAAATGAGAGCCAGATTATGGAGCAGCAACATTGGAAGTAGGAGGTGTCAGGAAGGCAATGGGTAGAAAAAACAAAACAAACAGTATTTGAAAATATTCAAACTATTCTGATTTTAATAGACCTGGAAAATGAAAAATAAATAAATTACATACCTTGATCTTTGTTGCAGTAACCTCTCTAGAAGAGATGTATGGATTTCCCTAGATCTTATCTTCATATATGTTGCCTCTCCCTCCAAATGAATTATCTCCCTCTAAAATTATTCCCGCCAAAGACTTTTTCATTAGCTAGAAACCGCCATTTATCAAAAAAAAATTATGCGAGTGAAGGAAAATTGTAGCCCCCCCTTTTCCCACCCGCACAAATCTTCTCCCTAAAAAGTAGGGGCT